>OZ024814.1:130910797-131497176 GCA_964017055.1 Chloromyia formosa
GACAGAGTAGAATGAAGAAAAGATTTGAACTTCTTAACGTAAATTGTCAACATAACTTGTGAGCCATTTAACTGAATGTTGCATGCTATGCAAATGCATCGTGTCGGTTTTTTGTGTGTGGAGAAGCTGACTCTATATTTCGCCAACTCAATGGAGTTCATTAAAGTCTTAGCTTTAGAGATCACGATGATGGTAAATTAAATCATAAATTCATAACAAAGTGTAAAGATTAAAAGGCAAAAGACGAAGGCTGATTGAAATGATTACGAAACCTATTAAGACTTCGATTTTGTAATAAAATATAGGAGCGGTTGCTTTTGAGGCTACGATTTTTTAATTACTGTAGGAAGGTTTAATTGTCCATTTCCGTTGCGATGGGAAAGGGTATCGCCTGATCGTGGAAATTATTTTAGGTTATACTTGCCTTAAACATCCAGCACGTGCCAGTTAAAATAAAAAGTAAGAATAGGTGAAAGTTTCTATAGGCGGAAACGGTTCCTCTAACGAGTATATTCTTACAATTATGTATGTAAATAATAGTTAGGCTCATTACATACAGGCATATAACATTCGGCTCAGCGGCTTTCATAAAACAAATCCGCAACTGTTGGGCTGTCGCTGTGTGATGTGAATGTAGCCAACGTCAGAAGTAATACTAAAAAATTTATTTTATACTTCTACTCCAATAAAATCAAATGACTTTTGATCCTCCCTGCGGGCTGAATTCAATCTGCCGCGCCGACCGTGTAAGTAGCGAAGGAAACTGTCTTAGTCTCGAAGTAACTATAGGTATAGTGAGATCAATTGCACAAAAAATACAAGAGCCTTACGAAATAGATAATAAATCAAAATAATTTGCCCCTATGGGTGTACAGCGGACATGTGTTTTAAATGTACAAAGAAGGAAAACCCGAAAAGGCAATCTAGCGAACAAATGAAAATTGTTAAGGTCTTCCATATTAACTTGCGTGAAAAACGGGAATGCATAGGCCGAGCTACTTTGAAGAAGATAACACCATGGTATGTTAAATACATAAGTTGAAAAACTCATTAACTAATTCGTTACTTACAAGTGGGTTCTAGTTTATATCTGACCATGTGCAATTACAGTCGAACTTCCCTATAATACCTTACAGACCCGAACATTACTTCGTTATAGAGAAAATTCGATACATAGATTACTAATTTCTATTTAATTAAAGTAATCTGACAGTCGGTATTGGGTTAGGCTTTTCCATTTTCACTCTTATTATAATTATCTATCACTTATTAAGAGACGACACCATGTATGGGGAACGTTGCACATTTCCACAAATCTCGTAATACTGAAATGTCATTTTGCTATTAGTTTGCAGTCGGTAAAAGTTACGAGCTGTCATGTACCCGTTTGCTCTTCACACGGGACGAGACGAGTATCGTAGATTTGAAGCGCGCGACGCGTTTACGCGTATCAGAAGCTTTAATTTGAAGAAACTTTGTAAGGTTAAGGCTAGGCGCAAATTGCAACGCACGGCACGGCACTGTTACGCAGGTTTTGCTGTGTTTGTTCACTGCAGAGGTGCAACTGATGAAACTTAAATCTGGATCACCGTAAGCCTCGGCTGACCTTTATCACATCCAAGGAGTAATTCTTCTCCGTACCTGCTTATTGACTCAGTTTAACGATTTTAAACCAATAAACATAAATAATAGGATAAATCAACGCCAGCACTGTTGCCTTTTTCTAATTGAGTCCATTCTCTCTCTAATTGCTTTGACCCCTACCCCATGGGCGCGTCAACATCTCTAGCATTTCTATGCCTTGTTAACGTTTCAGTAGCATATCTACTTTTCGGAAGTGCAGTTGCTAGCATGCACCTCCTATCCACGCCGTCTTTATACTGACTGTGAGAGTTCTATTAGTAGTCACAGGCAGTTTTGATCACGCCGAGATTTGATCTCCGAGCTCTAGATTAGTATCGTAGAGCGGTGACCGAACAATCACGACCAGCGAGCGTGACAGTCCAATTGAGTCCATTACCTTGCTGCAATAGACGAGATTTACATAAAACAGCAGTGTGTGCTCGGATATGACTGCAACTGCTACACTAACATGGTCATGGATTTTCGTTTGGATAATGCGAGCACATTTTGTGTCTCTAGGCTCTAGCACAAAACCTTCGTAGTGTACGCACGGCGGTGCGTTCCAATTTCCGTTGGCACACGTTTCTGTAAAACGAAGAAATAAATTTTCGCTTTAAGGTCGACACACACGGCAAGCATTTTGGTCGCGAGCATGTATCGAACCACGTCAAACTCAATAGAAAAAAAATCTCCTCGTTTCCACCGTTCCATGATATTTGATGGTCCGATGGAAGTCCGGTCGTGGTTCTGCGCGATCATGTGCGACCTTAACAGAAACTTGCCGTGCGAGCCAATTTGTGCCGGCCCATAAAGTGATAAAAATGTCGGAATACACAGGTTGCGACCGAAAAAATATGCGTAACAGAAAAAATCGCTGTAGGGTAATTCGTTATATGGAGAATAAATTGTACTAAAAGTTTAACGAGTAAGCAGTGTACAAAATGTATTTGCCGTATTATGGAAGTTCGTCATAGAAAAATTCAACTGTAAATTATTTTTTTTTAAATAACGTATCTTTATACATACATATTTGAACATAAAAGATAACCATTTCCGTAAAAGATTCATGTAGCCGCATTGCAAATTCATCAGAATACTTAACTCCCACGTGCTGCCATGAAAGTTTTAAATGGCAGAATCGGGCGACTTAACCCAAAGTGATCTTGAGTCTTATCCAGATACACGTTGTACAAGGCAATTAAAAAAAACCACTAGACTGCTCACGGCATTGTACACTTTTATATGGACCAAATTAAAGGATTTAGAGTTTCATTTCTTTTTATTACCTATTATTATTTATTTAAACTCGTCAGATAGTCAAATCGCTTCTGCCGCAATCTTAAACGGCAACGGAAATCCTTTTTGATAGGCTGCGTTCCTAAAACAACAGCGATGAGAAGCGATTAGTGTTGCACAATTTGTCCTAGAGACGCTTGTGCTGAGCTAAGCGCTGCAGCTAAGCGCCTTCACTTTGAGTCAGCATAAAACTTTTTCGCTTTTCCGGCTCAGCGCAATATTTGATATTTGCGACAATTGTCGCAAGTTGCAAAATGACAAATGCCTGTTCCGTCACACTTCGATTCTAACATCGGTTGTGATGTGTATGATCGATGGTCGCGTTTTTAACGTGATTGCCTGACTACTGTGGGAAGCAAAATTGTTACGATATCTTGTGTGTCACCTGGAACTCATCAAAACAAGGAATTCCGAATTTTCTGTCAAATGCCAAACGGAACATGGCATTTGACAAATGAGACAAACACCATACCGTTTCTAAAACACGAAAATAATCACAATATGCTGGTTAGCAATTGTGAAACACTGACTCAACGCTGGCGTTTTCTGAACACAGCCATAGGCTTTGGTTACTCTCAAGGCAAAATATGGATACGTCATATTTTCTCGCGAATAGCGAAATTATTTTTTACCGTAGAAGTAATTTGTTGGAAATTTTTTCAGCTAAGAAAATATGCAACTGTCGATTTTTCATCAATTTGATGTACTGATTGATCACACATGCACGCTTGTTGATGTGTGGTTTCAACAAAGAAATTCATACATACGATCGTCTACTGTACTGAATTTTTAGTTTTATCAAGTATTGTAATATATATGTACATGTATGTACATATGTACAGTATTTCGCTACACACAGCACATTCATCTACGCTATCACAAACTTAATAGCAATATTTATGGGACATATAATATGTAAAACAAAATAATGTACTGTTCATACATACTATTACTGCTTGTTGCTGTGCACCGGTTTATTCAGAAGCAATCATTTTAACTATCTATAGTATATAATATAATATGCATAAATATTAATAAATATAATGTAAATAAATTTATATGGCATTGCATCATTAAAGGTGAGTTCACACATCGCAAATGCTTGTCTAAATTCTTTTGAGGAAATATTTGTCCAAAGAGATCTATTTGGCAAAGGAATTTTCTCGTGTGTTTCAAGGCGGTAAATATTTGCTACAAAGTTGTTTTATCCAAGCCATGGCAAACATATGACATACAATATTAATTTGTAACTTTCGTAGGAAATATAATTTCTAGTAGTTGTCCTGGCAACTCATATTTCGGATTTTCGTGAATATTTGCCATTTTTTGTCAAATATTTGCGACGTGTGAACTCGCCTTAAGCACATACGCCTTTTCTCAAGCAAAATATGCATTTTTCGAACACAAGCAACATCTTACCATAAAGAGAAGGCAGACAGTAATAAAGAACCATGAGGAATACTATAAAAAAAATCCATACTTGAGAATCTACGCTAAGATATTTATAGCGATTTTATTGTTTATGCGTATTTTAACATGTCAATAACAAATCACCATACAAATATTCTACATTTTCTTCTATATATACACATATGGATTTCTTTTATTTTAAAAAAGTGATAAAATATGTATTTTACAGCTTGAATTCGTGATAATATCATGTAGAGTTCTTTTTCTTTTATTTCGATACAACACGAAATGTATAGGTATTTGAATAAGATGAATAGTCGTCCCTTATTAATTCATTCAATCCTAAAGAAGTTTCAAAATCGAGTTTTTAACATAGATTAGATTGTATGGTGGGCGTTGAACTCCGCAGGGTTCAGAGCACAGAGGCCGAGTGGCCCATTGTGCTAAAGCCCTGGGTCTGGTAACAGGCCTAAACCTGTCGATCAAGTTTGATCAAGCAAATAAATTTGCTCAGGAGGAATAATGAAGCCGAGGCGATATCATTAGCCTCCGGGTAGGCTGCTCCGAAGCCGTTTCTGCGTCGCCGGCATAAAATGTGAGTCGAAGTCTCGTCCTCTTCTTAACAAATACAACAGCTCGTGTCAGAAACAATCCCCATACTTCACAAGCTGTCTCTCAGGCATGAGTGCCCAGTCAGGAGAAGGCGGATGGTTCTTACCTTGTTCCGGTTTAACTTTAGCAATTCAGTTGATCTGCTATGCGAGTAGCCCGAGATGAAAAGCTTCGCCTGCTTCAACCCTGGCTGATTATCCCAATGGGCAATAGCGTCATTGCGTTCCCAGCCTCTGATAAGATTCATGATTTTACAGGTTGGAATACAGCAAAAGGGTTCTGGTCCGCAGATGGAAGTGGTCGAAGTTGTTCTGGCCAGTTCGTCAGTCTGTTCATTGCCACTGATACCAACATGGCCAGGGACCCAGAATATAGTTACCCTGTTACGGGAGCCAACTTTATGTAGTGCCTTTAGGCAACTATGTACCATCCTAGATGTTACTGTACTTTTTGACAGAGCTTTGATCACCGCCTGGCTGTCAGAATATTACCACTTCTTGTTGTCGTATCCAATCTTCAGGTATAAATCGGCACATGTCGCGATGGCGTGCACCTCTGACTGGAAAGCAGTGACAAATTTGTCAACGGGAATGAAAGCCCAATGGTTGGGAGCCACAATGTACGCCCCGGTACCATCATTGGTTTTCGAGCCATCCGTGAACCACGTGATGGTGAGAGGAAGATTGGAATATTTCTCCTACCAGTGCTCTCTGTTCTACCTATATATAACGGCGGTGAACCGTTTCTTGTATGATCTTTCCCTCAATAGATGATCAGATGGCATACTTGTGACAATACTTTCATTAAGCCAGCTAATTTGTCCTGGATTTAGCTTTACATTCGCATCGCATATACTACAAGGCCCGCGGTTGTCATTTTAGCTTGTATTGGCTGTGGTATCTCAAGAGCCTTAGATGGGCAAGAGCGGATAGCCCCCATTACTATTAGGCATGCAAGTCTCTGCACCTTGTCTAAGGTGATCTTGGCAGTAAGTGCTCTTTTTCACCAGACTACTGCTGCACCATATTTTAATATAGGCAAGTTTAGAAGACAATGTGCGATGTTTTTGATGAATTCGGGTGGAATGTTACAAAACAGGTCCATCACATCGAAGTGAAAGGAGCTGGCAGGAAAATCTTCGTTTCGATAAAAAGGAGCACATGGTTTTTAAGGGCAACTCAAAATACTGACGCTGCAAGAATTGCGGACGCTATCATTTGCGAGAAATGTAACGTTTCACTTTTTCCAGATACATGTTTCGATGATTATTATACTAAATAAAACATCATATAAACAAATTATTTTACAATTGGGTCTACTTTGTTTCTGGTGGCAATTCTCCACTGGCAACCTTAGTTATCTCCCCAAAGCCAAAACCTTAAACGCTTTTTTTTTCACAACTTGTTGAACAAAGAATGTTTCTGTACTGCCAAGGACCATGTGTTGAAAATTTTATTTGTAGAACTCACTTACGAACTTATGCACTCATGAAAACCTTTAGTTAATTTGTATGAAGTGATGAGAATTGTGTAGTATCTGCACTGAGACAGTAGCGATAGTGGGTGTCGAACTATTTTTATTTCGGTAAATTAAAGGTACATATATATGTATATATTTTATGTATTATTCACCTGTCTCACCAATTTTTTGTTATGTGTGTTGCAAGTATTATACCGATTATGTGGGCGATACTTCAGGCGAATGGTAGGTTAGAAGTGCATGTCAGGCTCTGCCTTATTCTTTTGTTTAATAATCGATAGAGACTAAGCCAGATAGCCTAACCATCCGTATAGCAGTCCCACCCGGTACCAGGTGGGGGTGAAAAATTAAATTCAAAACAACTGGAATTCACTAAAAAGTGCAGATGATTCCACATTTGAACATCTTTTTTATTTGACAGTGAATAGTAATATAGTACAACTTTTTCCATCTTGTCATTACAAATGCAAAATGCCTATTGCACTTCGCCTTTTACTGACAAGCTTAGAACGCTGTAGGAGTTCCAATAGTACCTTTTTTATTTTATTAGCCCGCCGCGCCGGGGGAATGAGCTCCTGATCTCTAGATGCAAGCATCGTAGATTGGCGACTCATACCTTATACCAGTATCTACCGAGTGCTTTGATGAAAAACTGAAATCCAAATTGCACCATCTGAAAAATTTTCTGACATTTCTTATGTTTTTCTTATACCCTTCATGAATCTGATAGGGTAATATACTTGTCAAACTAATTTCACAGTTTTAATGATATCAAGCTGAAATTTTGTTCAAAGCCTTATTTCTATTGCACACTGTATGTTTGCCGGAACCAACGGAATTGGACTCTGTCTGTCTGTCTCTGTTATTGCCTTGACCCCTCCATGGGCATGGGCGCGTCAACATCTCTAGCATTTCTACGCCTTGTTGACGTTTCAATAGCAAATCTACTTTTCGGAAGTCTTTATACTGACAAGCTCGGAGCACTGTGAGAGTTCTATTGGTACTCACAGGCAGTTTTTGACCGCGCCGAGATTTGATCTCCGAGCTCTAGATTATAGAACGGTGATGGTGACCGAACGATCACGGCCACCGAGCGCGATTCTGTCTGTATTTGTGAGAAAAACTTCTTTGTTTCTAAAGATATCGTAACCAAATTTCACATTAATCGATCACAGTTATCGCCAAACCACATTCCTAAATGTGGGTGAAATTGGCCCGCTATTTCATATACCTCTCATAAGAACAGTGGAATTGGAACAAGTTTTTCTGCTATTTTCAAAGTGGCAAACGCAGAATGGTTGATCCATTCGACATTTACCGTTTATAGCAACACAGACACGGAGTATTATACCTTCGGCAACGAAAAGAAAAAAAAGAACAAGCCAGCCTTCTGCTAGCTTTTTATTTTTAATTTTGTTTTCGCTTATGTCAGTAATCAAGGTTCGTATTAATATTCGTATAGTAATATTGCCCCAAAAAAAGTAAATATTATTAGATTTTAGGGTCAACAGCATGGCAATTAACCCAACCGAATGGGTATCGTCTTCTTGTTAATAAGATTTAATAAAAACATATATGTATGTATGTACATGTACATATAATAAATACGAGTATGCATGTATAGTCAATAATATAAACCGTTTCAACATGTAACTGACGTGTGTTATACTTTTCAATGAAACACAATAATTTTCGATTACTAATAATTAGTCATACAGGTAATAGATATGAGTTTATACTATAGACATGTACGTATAAAAATTGCCACATTTTGCCATGAGAGTGTACCGGCAAATCGAATCTGATTATATTGTATCTTAGCTCAGTGGAGAAATAGCCAAAACCTTGGTCCAGATACTCTTCTAAACAATGCCAAATAAGATCATTGAAGATGCACTGTTGAATAGTAAAAGCTTGGGAAAAAAGTACATTACATTTTTTTTTTAGTGTTTTGTCCACCGAATAGAAGAAAATCGAGAAAAATGTGTGTACACATATCCCGATATTGTTTGACGATGCAAAAGTCTCATGTATAATTGAACATATCCAAAAGTGAAAAGTAACATTTACTTTTCCCTCGCTGATTAACTCACAATGAGATGGATGTTAATTTGGTAAGCGGTTGCGGCATTAGATCACGATGTGTTGTGTTTAAACTTAGCAAAAACAAGTTGTTCGGTAAAACCACTTCCATATATTGTGAAACGGGTCCACACTACCCCATATATGTATGAACAGCTTCATTTACATATGCACATTGAATAAAAGATGCATGAGATGCTGCTTTTCATTTCCACGAGTAGTTGACAATCTGACGTATGACATATTTGTATGTCATATCATATCCAATGGCTATCCACTTTCATCACTACGCAACTTATCCGAAATGGAATTATAGCACTAACTGACGTTTTGGAACTTCATTCACTGAGCTATTTTCAAATATATCACATAATTCAAAATATCGCCGATTTGTCATACTTTTTAAACATTTCTTGACCCACAAACACTAAAGATATTTCCGATTATTGGTTAATCGTTCTGACACGAAACACGCGAACTTGATTAACACAATTTTTGAAAGAATGGCATTTTGATGGGGAATTCCACGAATTGAACACTAAATGTCCACCAAGCGGACAACAACAAGCCGGACAAATGATGTATAAACCGACACCAACAATTACCAACTGACTTCAATTCACGTCATTATTGTAAGCTTAGCTCGAGTTTCAGATTCAGATACATACAAAATCACATGGACCATATTTACGGAGTGGCACCTTAAATTAACTTGTTAGTGGAAAGCGTTTTCTGGCATGAATTTTATTCTATTTATAGAACAATATTTTCAGAACACTATACAACATTTCAAAGTGTCTAATTAATCCCTTATGTACTACTTACTAGTTTCCCTTAACCCCTAATCGAGCATAACGCATCAGCTACTCTTGCGCGCCATCGTATTCGGTTCTGGTCAATGGGACGCAACTGCCTGCACGGCTTACCCGGCAACTCATGCTCGTCGGCTACATATTGGCGCTATGACTTTCTAGGACGCCCCTTTGTTCAGCCTTCATTGCGATCATTCCATGGCAGGTCCACCAATGCAGCTATCACCCTCCCGTAATAACTCGCCTATTCACTGCCATTTTCGCCTTCGTATCAGTTCGTGGACTGTCATTTGATACGCCGACTCAGCTCTTCATTTAATATTGTTTCAGGCCAGAAATTTCTTAAAATTTGTCGAAGACATATGTTGGTGAAAGCTTGCAGTTCCTGGTAGCAGTTACGGAAAATTTTCAGGTGTTTCTCCCATTCAACAGCACAGACAGTACTAGCGAGTCAAACAAGCCCAGCTTGGTTTTAGTAGTGAGATAACTGCATTGCCAGATTTTTGACAGCATAACGAAAGCGCATTTAAACTGGTGGATAAGACGAGCATTGCCCTGCTCCGTACCACCATTTTCACAACAATGAAGCCTAGGTAGACAGATTCGTACACCTTCTCCACAGTGTCCATTGATACTGACAGGACGAGTTGGATTTCTCCTTCTTCGTAACGGCGGGCTATGGACCTGGTTGGCGTTAATCTTAAGCTCAACGGTGTAGCCTCCCTCTCGGTATCTAATGCTATTGCGTTTAGCTCCATGATTTTGTGGGGGATTCCTACTCTCTCACAAAATCAAATCGTCGGTGTAGTCAAAATGTTGTAGAAAAAATGTTAATGTCCATCGAATTCCTCTATGTGATCTGGATAGGGCTGCAAGTAACGCATTACCAATCACTATAAGAAACAGGATCGGTGTCAGAATGCATCCCTACGGAATTTGAATCTGGATCTCCAAGTCCCCCGACATCTTAGTTTTATGCGAAACGAGACATTTCGTCGAAGGTTGCCTTAATAATATCCACAATCTTCTCAGGGATGCCTATTTTGCCCAAAGCCGTCCATATGGAATCCCGGTTCACACTGCCGGTAGTCATCTTGAAATCAATGCAAGCGTACTTGAGAATCGTATCTAGCACATTGCTCGATGATGCTCATTTGCCCTAACCCTCTGTGGGGTATAGCGCGTCAACTGTTCCAAGTGGGCCAGTTGACGTTTTGTTAGCATAAGCTGGGTTTGGGAGAATGCAGTTGCCAGCATGCATATCCTACTCCCCCATTTAACCGCCTACCTGTGACAAGTTGGGAGATGCTGTGGCTTATTATTAGGCCCCGCACCACAGGGGGAAGACAGCACAAACATCCATGGCCACTAACGTTGTCGTGAACGGGATTCGCACCCGAAACGCCGGTAGTCGGATGTGAGACCGATGCCCCTACGCAGTGGCGTAAGTATCTCCAAATATATTATATTATGTTCGGAGGAGGCCTCTAAGAAAATATGATTTTTTTAAGTAAACCTATAGATGTATTTTGATCTTATAATAATATACAGTGGAATCTTCAGAAGATGACTACTCAAAGGTGGACAAGATTATCAAACGTGGAGCTTTGATACTGTTTGACTCGAGACTATTTCAGAGACTGATTTGAAGTGCATTATCGTCACGGGGA
Organism: Chloromyia formosa; assembly: GCA_964017055.1. Lineage (NCBI taxonomy): Eukaryota > Metazoa > Arthropoda > Insecta > Diptera > Stratiomyidae > Chloromyia > Chloromyia formosa. The sequence continues at coordinate 130,921,782 of OZ024814.1, forward strand.
ATAACGGGAAAAGTGTGTATAGCATCGCGGCAAGCATAATACATGTTCGAAGATGGAAAAGCTTATAGCGTATGAGTTATTCCCTGCGTTGCGATTAATTTCAATCGTCAAAAAATCACATTTGGAACTTGTATTTTTCTAACTTATGTCTGGGAATAAATAGGACAGAGATTGTACATTATTTTTTAGTAACAATAGAAGCAATTGAAAGACGTTCACGGCAAAAGAAAAATATATAAATTTGCAACTTCCAAGCTACCCCCGGATCCTCTCAGAAAATTAAATTTAAAAAATACATACATGATGAAAAAAATTCTGGAAAAAATACGTACTATATTTATTTATTATTATATAAAATTGCAAAACTATTAGAGAACAAAATAAACAATTTTAAATTTAAAAAAGCTGGTATTCAATATTTAATGAAATTTTCTACCTTGTACAATTGTTTAATTAACGCATTTTCAGTAATGATTTGTCGACGAATTTTTCTAAAACCTAAGCAGCTATAGCATTTAAATGGTTAAGAGATCAGTAAGTTGAAGGGCGTGCAGCAGGAATGATTTAGCTCACCATGTGAGATAAGAATATTTGCTAACTTAAAAACAAAATCTTTCTTCAATTGATGCATTAAGGAAATTATTTATCTGTTTTTCAATACATGAAGCCGACTTCAACTTGCTCAAATCGAAGACAGAATTCGTTTTTGATTAGATTACAAGGTGAACCGGACTCAATTTTACAAAATGGAAATACTCCTTTCAATTGCTAATTTTAGTGCACCTTTGGTAGTATACTTATATTCTGCATAGGCTTGGCAAATTTTCTTCTGCTCAGGTAAATCCGACACTGTTACGTACACTTTAGTAAAACACTAGACAAATAAACATTGCCGTGGCGTGAACCCACGCCTGGCTCGACATGTCAGTACATCGGTATTCCAATGAACCATTTCGCTTTTGTTTATTTACGCCGACTTTAGCTTCCACTCAATAAAAAAAATTGTATAATCTTCCTATATACAAGGCGGAAACTTCAAATCAACCTTAGATGCATTATGGTTACACAGCAGTAAGTGCAAATCTGGATTTGTAAAGACTTTTCTTTATACTACAACGAAGTTGATTGCAATTTGAGAAACTGTCGCTGAAAACCGACATACTCGTACATAGTTGAATTGAGGTCTAAAAACAATGTGCTCGTCTATATAAAATAGCCGATAATGAAATGGTTTCATCATTTCTAGACTCTATGTTAGCTATGTAGAAATACAAAGAGGACTTTTGAAAAACTAGTGTTAGGTCTCCTAGAATGGTGTTAAATTTTCTGTCATTTGGAAACCTGAATGAGTTATTGAGGATGTGAATAGAGAATAGGTAGTTATTGTTATTGGTCGTTGGATGATCAATTACTTCCATCCCTTTCTTCATATTTGCATTCGTATGACTGAATTCGAAGATATGATAATTCGCTTTAGTGAATGTAAATTTTCAATGGGATATTGTAATACTTTCAAATAGGGCTAATTATTCTTTATTGATTCTAGGAAGGGGTAATCACGCCTAGGATATTGATTTAGGAAGTTCTACTGGATAATTAAACGAATGCTAACTAATTGAATGTTTGCGATGTCTAGTAGACTTTCCTTAGGACATTTTCCAAGAGTTAGTCAACAGATCAGAAGAACTGGTTTACTGGACAATTGAATATTATTATCGTATATGGTTTGCCAAGCGCAGCCATCCGCGCGTAAGAGTAAATGAAAGTTGTTCCTTTTTTCGTCGTTTTCGTGTCATGGGTTGATGCTTACTTTTTACAGAAATTCCAATATCATGAAAACCTGTCGGGTTAGTAGCGGCTACACCACAATCATGTTGCGAACTAAAGGTCTAGTGAAGTCCAAAAGAATGATTCATAGATTCAGGTGAATAGTCATCTCCTAAGAAGTGGCACAACATGTATTTAACATCAATTTATTGGTTTTTCTTCCACTATGTGCCTATGTGGTGGCTTCCAATTTCTCTAATTCTGCCCAGTATCTGAGTCATGTGATTTGTTTACTAATTCGAATAGTCCATCCCATTAACACCGTTAACATTAATGGCAAGTGCTTAAATTTGTGGAGATATAACCTGAACTTTGTATATATTACCAAATTATTAAAATTGATTTGATTTGAGTTTAATCAATAAATTTTCGTATTATAATTTTGTCATAATATGATGAACTGATTAAATAAGCGATGCACTATTATATGATGCAGTCACCACCACGTTATTGGCGAGAGACACTGCATTCAATGAGGATTAAACATAGAGGCAAATAAGCGATGTGGTTTTATGTTAGTACTAGTAGATGGTGAATCATATGAGGGTTAACACCTAGTACGCACTGCGACTCTTGAATATATTGACTTGGTCTCGGCAGAACCTTGCCTGCCTCGTATTATTGCCAAATGGAGAGAACACCTACAAAATTCTCGGCGGCTATGAGACGAGGCATTCAAGATTCTGGGGAGACGCAAAAAAAATCTATTCAAAGAATCGCAGTGCGTAATAGGCATTATTATGGTTCGTTTACACGTGAACGCAGAGCCAAACATCGAATATTGAAAAATTGCATTGAAAAACACCAACAACAAAAAGATACAGATTGGGAAAATATTGCTTTAAATTTGAATTTAATAATCTAATTTTAATGATTAAAAATTTGAACAGACTATGTTAAACATAAGGATGTTTTAGCGATACTAGATTTTAGTTTTAGTATACGAGAAGCTTTAACAGATGAGTCATACAACTTTGAGAATTCTTCATAGAAATTTCACAATAGCAGGGATATTGAGTATGGATTCGGTAGTTGAAACTTTACAGGGTTACGTCATAATAAAATTCACAGTCTTAAAGGACTCATAAACTCAAACACTAAAATAAATTAATTCTCAAAAAATTTAAACCAGTTTGAAAATCTGAAAATAACTCAATAAATTTAAACAACGTAACTAAAAATAACTTGAAAAGAAAAAAAATAAATACATACCGAACTGGATTCAATGAGAAGTTCCGTTGTTCATCCATTCGGATTTTGTGAATGTACATATATTTGAACTAACATTTTTATCTTTTTTATCTTGCCCGTTCTCAAAATCAACTAACTAACCCACACTACAAATGCTTGTCGAATTTTTCAAGTTGCTAGCATCATTGTATCAAAATTTAGCGCTTCTTAGAAGTTCCTTTGGTCGGATTTTGCGCATTTCCAATACCAACCAACTAGGTGTTAATACAAACACTTAATCAAAATTTCAAATCGCTAGCTTCACTTTATCGAAAGCTATCGCTTATTTGAAATTTTATTTATAGGGGAGGTAGGGGTTTCTTTGGTCAGATTTTGTGAACTTTCAATGTCAACTAGTTGTAACTTTTGGTCAAATGTTTATATTTGACCAACATTTATTAGTCACTAGCTTCATTTTGTCGATAGTTATCGTTTAAGTTTCTTTGGCAGGCGAGGTAGGAGCTCCTTTTGTCTGATTTTGCGCATTTTCATTAGAACTAACTATGTAGATTTATTTTCAAACATTAAACTAAAATTTCAAGTTGCTGGCTTCATTCTATAGAAAGTTATCGCCCATTTGAAGTTTAGTTTGAAGGAGACGTAGGGGCTCTTTGGTTCGGTTCTTGCCCAGTTTCAATTGCAACCAACTACTACTACAATACTACTAGGTACTAATTCGGCCAAAATTTCGACTGACGGACAGACATGGCTAAATCGAATCAGGAAGTGACCCTGATCATTTATATATTTATACATACATTGCCGTAGCTCCGGGGGCTTAAGGTGTTACATGTATTCGTCGTGACAAAAACAATATACCCTGTACTTTATAGGATGTAAAAAACGACTACGTTGATGTCGGCGTCTCAGTAATTACTACTGGCAACTGACGAAACCGAATGACCAATTCTTTTTGCAATTTTTTTAATTAAAAATATTCGTGCGGTTATACATACTCGTATTAATAAAAAGTAATCATAATTGGATACATGTGTCCAGAGAAAGTAGTTGCTTATACATACAAACAAGTCACCGAATTTCACCATAATAAATGATCTTTACATATAGCGACAAGCAATTGATCTTTTTTAGCTGACCACCCTGGACGTATTTATTTTGCATTGACTTGTCACTTGTACTTAATATTACGAGTATGATACATGTAAATTATATTTTGGTTCGTGTTGTTGTGTTTCGTATTTCTTTTATATATAGTATAGTGTATATATAGCAGTGTCATGAAGTGGAAATTCCCAATAGTAAAGCAGTTGAGATAAATATAAATGGACTGTATGGTGAAATACATACATTCGTATAATACCAAAAAAAAAATACCCATCAAATTTGCAAGAAAAATCATCATGCAAGAAAAATAGAATATCAGAAAAAAAAAATTGAATTGCATGTCACATAAATGCAACAAATACAAACTAACCAATAGGTGCGTGTGACGTTCTTTGCGTAAAACCCCTTAAACTACAATACATTGTCCAAATAATTTTCTTTTCGCATTTGTGTTAGAATATCTTTTAAAACAGCAATTGAAAGAAGCGCCAAAAATAGTTTTGGGGATTAGCAACTACTTAAAGAGATGTAGTTTCGTGTTAAAACTGAATCAACCTTTCCACAGTTGGTACTACTCGTATAATAATTGAAATCATTTATGAAAAGCTTAACAGTTTTCAAAAATGATAATTATTATTTAAAAGCATTATAATTTGTAAATTATGAGACCTTTATGAAGTGTGCAACATTTAATTAAGAATGAAATAAAACTATAGAGTTGAATAAAGAGCAACATTCAGACAGACATGTTATTACATATTTATATTTATATTTATATTTTTTGTTTATCGGTAATTGGCTTGAGGGATGGAACCCCCATACATTTCAGGTGTATTCTGTTATATGCGAAGTGGTATATTTAGGCAGTCAAGTGTTGCGAATGATGTGTATGATTTGGTGGCTGTATCATCCACGTCGTGTTGAATAGGACGAACAGAAATTCGATCCATACGACAGAAATGAGCGAGAGAGCTTTCGCTTTTAGTACATCCATCGAGGCCTCGATCTTTTGAGAGAATCATATCTTTACCCTATTTTCCGGAATTATATTCTCAAACGATCCCAGAACGTGGTTAAAATATTTTCATAGAATTCCCTCTCAATGACATCATATTTGTGCCGGGTATGTACAGGGTATGCTGCTTCGGATGGTAAACATTTTAATGGAAGATATATCTCTCTCTCTCTCTCAATTGCCCTAACACTTTGCGGCGCATAGCGCGTCAACTGTTCCATGTGGCCCAATTGTCGTTTCGACGGCATACACTGGTTTCGGAGTCTACAATTTACGTATTTACCATCTGAACTGGGACACCCTGCATGATAGTTCTATCCTAAGCTTTGGCGTAGTTTACGTTAGCGATAGCAGGCGCTAACGGAACAGATAGTTAATCATGAAATTTTTTGGTCGCGCTCGGTGGCCGTGATCGTTCGATCACCGCTCTACGATACTAATCTAGAGCTCGGAGATGAAATCTCGGCGCGATCAAAACTGCCTGTGAGTAATAATAGAACTCTCACAGTGCTCCGAGCTTGTCAGTATAAAGACGGCGCGGATAGGAGGTGCATGCTAGCAACTGCACTTCCGAAAAGTAGATATGCTATTGAAACGTCAACAAGGCATAGAAATGCTAGAGATGTTGACGCGCCCATGCCCCTGGAGGGGCCAAGGCAATTAGAGTATATCCTGAAATTTCCCAGGCATGACAGTTTTTTTTTTATTGTAATGATGGTAACAAAATCCCGTCTACCGAGTGACTGAGACATCACAGCTACCGAGTGCGTAAAATTTTCTCTGGCTTTAGATAATTTTAAGTCGGTTCGAGTTTTGTGTATTGAAAAATGTTCCCTGTAAGCCGATATAAACGATTGAGCGTATTAATTGACACTGAAAAGTATTTTATCCTGGTGTTCCCCTTGCTCGCCATTGCCCATCCGTCCAAGTTCGCAATGAATCATTTTGAAGGGACGTTGATTACCATGACCCCATAACACTCCATAGTATAAAAGCACCTAATGTTTTAAACCCTTATGTCATTCCCTATCGTTGGTTCCTTCCTTTCATTACTACTTACGTAGAACACTAGTAACATTAGTACGATTAACAATTAAATAAATTTAAATTGTCTGTTCAGTAATGATTCAAAAAATGGATTTTAAATTCCTTGGATGAAAAAATAAAACAATTGAACTACATAAAAAATAAAAAGACAGTGCAATATATTGTATTTATTCAAGACTTATCATGTGTTCGCTCTTTTGTGCGAAACTTAAAAGTTACGCAAAATATTTTATTTTACTACTACAGACAGTAGTGTGAATTTACACCAAAAGAGAATGGTACTATTCAGATGTCTTCAATCTGAGCAACTACAAATAATTTACTTTTTTTTTGTTAATTAATGATATAGCAGTTGCGATAGATTTTCTCATAATTAACACGAATGTTAATGATAGAAAGTATTCTAAATGCGGTTAATTAATATCATATATTTTTAAATGAAAAACTGTCGTATATTTCCACGAAATCATTGGCTTTTTTTTATTTGAAAATTAGTCAAGAAATATATAAAGCGTGGAGGTTCGAAATTGTTTTTCGTCGAGATAAAGGTTTAATTTAATTATCGTAAACTAGCTTCGCTCACGAAGATGAGTTCAACTTTGTCAGAATCAACGAGCTGCGAAGTGTCAATTCGCATAGTTATGCATGTGTTTTAAAATTGCGGGCGATCATTTGTTTTGTTGTGAGTTCCCAGTCAGACAAGAATCGAAACTTGATCGATCTTAGACCGAAGACTGTCTACTAAGGAATCGATGACTATCTCAATGAAACGTCCGTCGGAGACATTTGTATGAGCATGGCCGCTTTTGCGATATCGAAAATGAGCACAGGAATCGATCCAAAATCGATGACGGTAATCGAAGTAGAATCGATGACTGTAGTGAGTATGGAATCGATGCTGAGATCGAATTAGGATCGATGGCTGTAGTTAACGTAGAATCGACACTGAAATCGGATTCGGATCGATGACTGTAGAAATGTGTAGAATTCGTCCAGAGAATAAAAGTGTTGTGAAATCCGGTGTAAAATTCGCGCGAAACTTTTCACGAAAAAATCCATTTTCAGCTTTAAAATTTGTGTATTGATTTCACGGCACTCCATTTAAAGGCGGACTCTATTCCAGGCTTAAAGAAAAAAAACAAACAAAATATATTCCGTATTCGATGATATGACAACATGCGTCGCCAAAGATAATTTCAAATGAATTCAAATTTCAGGCAAATCGATTACCAAAATCGATGTATAATATGATCGAAGACATTTCGATTTCTTTTACATCAGAGACAAACCGATGTCAAAGGTCGATATTTTATATAAAACAATAATTTGAATTTTTTCAGCTTCGGAGACAAACAGATGAATGGAACCGCTATAGGATCGAAGACTTTTCGATTCCACTGGGCCTCGGCGATAAATGTTTTGCTGGGTTACTGTTATGCGCTTGGAAGTACATGTTTCTATTATAACATAATTCAAAAAAATGTTGCAAGAATGTTGGGATGCCAGTTTTCACAGTCCAAATGTGTCAAACGAACGCGAACAAGATTGAACAGGCTGAACAGCTGATTTTCGTTTCACGCACAACCTAATTAAGGGGTAAGGCAGAAGGCACCATTTCGCGCCATCGTAGGCCGCTTTAATAATAGCTCGAGGAAAGCCGTCCTGCTCTTCATAAATTTTGCTTCTTGATTGTTCCCTTAATTTAATTAATTTAATTATTGCAATGTGTACCGTTGCCTTTTTTTAGAAGTTTGATGATCATGGGGACTTGTTTGAATTCGATATGCATTAGAAAAGCAAAAATTTGTTTGCAAACTTTTTATTCAACACATATGTATATGCTTAACATTAATATTCATATTTCCAATATTCATTCAAGATATGATTATCTACCAAATCCGTAAGCATGTCGATCATTCTCTCCCTATACATTAAATCAGTTTCAAACGCTTTTGCGCAATATTTATTTCGCGCTCCGGATATGAAGTCTTTGAAAAGGTCGGAATTTGAAAATAAGTCGGCGGTAATTTGAGTTGGTAATAATGTCTCATTTGCAATATGACAGCTCATCAACAAACCAAATATTCGGTGAGAGTTTACGCATTTTTTGAAATCGATTTTTGTAAAAACGATGTTAACGTCCAATCCGTGTGATGTTAAAAAGTCCTCAAAAAAGTAGTAGTAGTTTTCAACAAGAGATTCCATATGTTTACTGCGGAAAGTGCTAGTTGTTGCCGCTGTCAGGAGTGTCATGAGATCTAAAACAGGAGGTCCATAGCGACTTAACTGAAAGTCCACAATTCGACAGTCGATGGGAGATCCCGAATTATCGTATTTGAACATAAGGTTATTGGCCCAAAGATCACCTTGTAGAAGAACGTTTCGTAAAGAAGTTGATGTTCTGCAGAATTCGGGTAACTGACGATATTTCGACTGGAATTTGATTAGTATTTCGGCCAAGTTGGGTGAATCTTTATACTTGGGAATCATTGAAATTAATGTACAAAGCGTTTCCATTACGGCTTTCAATACAGTATTTCGTGGATTATCAAACTCCCATCCTGGAAATGAGTTTTCATCGAGACTGCCTGGGTGCAAGTCTATTAAACGTCTTTGACATTTCTCCTCCAACACAACTGATGCCGAATGCATGTTTGCCAGTGTCTTGAGTGCACACAAAAGATGCGAATAGTCCAGTAGTTGATCACGCGATGTTCCCATTCGAAATCCAATAGCTGCCAAATTTTCGAAAATGATAAGATTTTCCTTCACTAGATAACTTCCCGGAACAAATTTTCCGAATTTCGCATTTGTATCTTGTAGTCGTGGAATTAGTTGATTGAATAGGCCGCATTCCTTTTTGAAGACTTTAATTCCATCGATATACTGCATGAATGACTCTACACTAATCGGAGCCTTTTTGATGAAGTATTTTAATGTAGTTTCATTTCCATCATCATTTTTTACAATAATTTCCAAATAGAAATGATGCCCGAGAAATCCCTGAAGGCTATCTCCTAAAGTTTGTACTTTATGACCTAGAATCTGAATACTGTGAGACGGGTAAATATGATCATAGCAGTAGCGATTCACTAGTTGTTTCACTTCATCAACACTTATTTCACCACGTACTTCCATTTCGACGATTGAATAAAGACTACTAATGAGGAAGTTACTTTTAAAATTTGGAAGGTACTATATTTGTTATATATATACGAAAATTATCTTGTTGGTATGTAAAAAGATAATCTATGTGCATATGCAGGTGGTTGGGATTAGATAATTAAGCGATCTACCACGATGGATAGACACACTTTGACAAGATTAATTTGATGTAAGAATAGACTGCCTCACGACCGGAACGTATCCAGTATGATTTAAATTTGCAAAAACAACAGAAAAACAAAATAAAAATGCGGTGAAATTAGATTGATTTACAATATTTATAAACAGATAATATGGCGTCTGGGTTCCAAACAAAATTATTGTTTGGAGATAGCAATTAGCGTCATCGGCACGAGTATAAAATGAAGTAAGCAAATGTAATGCTGTAGTCCAATACTAAATACCGTAAAAGTTTATTATATATTAATTTTTATATATTAATATGGATAACAAAGGTGAAAGACTCGCCTGTAAACATGACATTGGATTTCAGTGAATGGATACTCACCCAGTTTTGTAGATAATATTTGGCACAGATAACTCGACACATTAAAACAAACAGTCAAAACGAAATATTCAAAAATCACTTTTCATTTAATTATATTCGCGATATCCTTTCTTTTGAAACTAAAGAAAGATTATTTAATCGTCATTTCCTACTCCACCATATGATTAACAACTTATTGGCTCGTAGAATCGAGGAGTAGGCAATTATTGGCATAGGACCAAGGTATTTGTGTCGTCGTTTAGGTAAACATGGCAACAAGCCATGCGCATTTACCACCTGTGAAATTCTTTAATAATACTTAGATAACCTCGACATGGATAGGAATATTGATATCAGATTTGCTTGACGGATAGTTTTGCCCGCCAATATTTGAAAAATTTTATAGATTAAAATCGGATTTCAAAAGGACAGAAAGTAGTTAGATATGCATATGGGCGAGTTAAATCTAAAATGGTGTATGCGTCATTTTTCAAAAGAAATTACTTAAACATATAAATCACCCCTAAATACTCGTCCATCTGTCGAAATGAAGCAAAAACTGAGTCAGACCTTCATTTTACTATATGTACATAGCAGGCCGTAGGGGCGACCGGTAGAGCGTGTGTTGAGGCATCAGTCTCATGTTTAACTACCGGCGTTTAGGGTTCGAATCCTGTCCACGACGACGTTCGTGCAGGAGGTGCATGCTGGCAACTGCATTTGACAATTGATGGATGACTAGATGCGAGTGCAGTACAGAATACAACAATTTGCTGCAAAGCTGCTTCGATTCTGTTGTCACAGCATGTTTCGATTTCGCTGTATGTTATGAAGTCAATAATTTGTTAGTAGTTCAGTTAAATTTGTCAACAGTGTAGCATATAATAAAGTTGAATAATAAAATAAAACCGTTACCGCCTAAAGATCTACGCACCGCAAAAACTGATGTGATGCAAATTGGAAATGCCAATGAGCTTATCAAGTTTCTCTGCACTTTCCTCACTGCCATCTATGCTAATGCAGCCAAACACAAGAAGCTTTATCACAGAATTATGTTTAGTTGGAGAGCGAGAAACAGATTACGAGCAGTGGGTAGTGGCAGAAGAAGTAAAATATTTCATTTACCATCAGGGAGCAATTATTTGTTGTTATTCTGCGAAAAATTGACTTGTTGTGGATATATTTTACTTAATTTGAACGGGTTAAAGCTAAAGTGGTGTGCGTGCGATTTTCTTTGTTTTTCGGAAATTTTTAACATAACGCAAAGGGTGCTGTAGTAAACTCTGAAAACAGTTTTTTGTTATTTTGTAGTTTCGGACGATTCACCAATATTTCAACTTGACTTAAAGACTTGAATTTAAGCGAATTTATTCAACGTTTAATTTGTTATGGCTGGTGAATGAAAATCACATACACCGCTTTCCATAACAAAAACCAACTGATCTGTTTAAAGTAAAAGTAGAGTATACGCCATTTTCTTTGTTTCCAGGAGTAAGGATAACGAAAATGTTACTTTAGTTAATTCGGGAATTAACTTTAGATTTGTTATCACTTGAGGTTCCCTTAGAATAAGAATTTCCAGTCCAGTAAAACCTACATTCTTCTTTTTCATTTGTTTTTTATTAAACTAGAACTATCCCACTTTTTTCTGACAATGGGAAGTGGTTCAATATATTTTAAACCACGAGAACCATGAACCTTGAACAGAAAATCAATTCTCCTGAAAATTCGCGTTTTTAGTAGTTTGTGTTGATTTTTCACAAAAACTGCTGATCGGATTGAGTTGGATTTTTTCTGCGCAAAATTGGTGTAATCATTGATAATTAGAAAGAAGTCTGCATTAAATAACAAATAAACTTAAAATGAGTTGAATACTTAAAAAAAGTTTTTAGTATTATTATATTAATTACCTAGTTTAACAATTATATTATTCCGGAGAATCCATAATTTTCAGTGAACCAAAATCGTTATTTGGTACCTTCTCACTTTCAATAGTTCAGTTGAAGGAAAGGAATCAAGTTCTGAATATCAATTATGTCCCTTTTATTTTCTATGGGAACGGGCGCGGCATCGAGTATGGGGTATCATAATCCAACGACTCTTTGTAAAACAGAAGCTGCGTGTTTTTGTACAGAGCAGAGTAGAGCAGGTTAAGCGGCAAAAAAAAAACCATCGAGTAAAAATTAGGATAGCGAATACCAAAACGGGGCATGTCTTTGCTTGGAGTGTGCCTTGGTTTAGTTAGAATTCAAATGTCAACTCAAATTTCAGGAGAAAACTTATATCCTTAGTACATATACAATCGGACAAATTTCCTTTAGAGAGCAAAATTATTTTGTATGTTTACTATTCCAAATAATTACACAAAACGAATATTTTATTGACACGAAATGAACTCTATGTGCTTCCCAAACTGTAACTGTTCGAAAATTTTGACAACTGCATTGCCTGCATTTCAAAACGCAGACTAATTAACGGAGCAGCATTCTTGCACTGACGTCTTATCCAGAGCAGCTCAGATCAAATTGTTTGTGTAATTGTGTAGTCTTAACCTGCTCTGCTCAGTAAGGCTTCAGAAAAAAAACTCACCTAGAGTGTGAGGACGGTGTCGTCGAACTCTGATCGGCTGATGGCAGATATTGCCCAATCATTCAAAATTTCAAAAATACTTCACATCTCGAAATTTTTAATTAAAAAAAAAAATATAATTCTTTTTTACTCGATATGAAATGCAGTATTACTTAAAAAATTTATACGACACAAAGCATACAAACCATTAGAAAATAATGTGCGTCTTGTTAGCTTTCCAAAAAAGTATAAATGTCAATACAAATCCTTCAAGTAATTGAAGGAGCTTGCTGTAACTTTTTCGGGGAACCATTATTCGATTTGAGAAAAAATAAAACGAATGCATAAATTCATGCAAATTTATTTATTATCAAATATTAATTAATTTATTATCAAACATTTTGCTCGATATGACTCCCTAGAAACCGAGGTTCGAGTTCGAATTCGCTTCCGAACATTCGTCCAGATGATACTTGAGGTGAACTCCGCTCTCATTGTTGCTGCTACACTGATTATTTTTTCTCAGCATTGCTATGGAACGGATTGGGTTTTGATACACTAACTCGTTCATAAAATAATAGTTTCAAATCTGGGCTTTTTGAAGGCCACGGAATTGGTCCACCCCTCCCATTCCACTGGTTGGGATAGTTTTCATCCAGCTACTGTCTTAAGCTTATTCGATAGTGTGCTGGAATCGTGCTGAAAAATTATGTTATTTCTTTTTTCTTCGGGAATATTGCGAAGTAATTCCGGCAACTCGTGCCTGAGAAAATCTTTATAGCATTCCCTATTTAGATTATCGGGCAGAAATTGGGGTCCAACTACTCTGTCGTCAGTGACACAATTTGGCAATCTGCGCTGACATAAAGTTTCCCTAACTCTTTTTGGGTTTCCGTCAACTTTTCGGGATCAGTAGTGCAGATTATGATAATTCGTTATTCCGTCACTATACTTATAAAGTTTAGGGTACCTATAACAAAAAGACACGCAGTGTCACAGTGGTAACGCAACGCCTGGAAATCATCTCAGCTGACCAAGATTACATGCACGGTTTGGGGAACACGCACACTGAACTATCGTCATTGAACCAAAATGGCTTCGTTGGACTTTCATCACATCACATCATGAGTTGTCCTCTCAATGATCGCTCCATCAAAAGAAATTGGTATAACTCAGTTAAATTAGAATTATAAGACAAAGATACAAAACGCTCGCATATTCCTTTCGTTTACTTTTATGGTTTATTTCAAATATTCACAATATCACGTAACTATAAAAGGTACAAATTTTGAATGTAATATTCCTGATTTGCGTCTATGCAAATTATGCAAATGAAATGTTATTTTGAATGAAAACAAAGAAACCTTTCCTAAATACATAATTTACACCGCGTTTAGTTAGTTAGCAAACTTCATCACAAAAGGTTTATATTATATTCACAGTGTTATTTAACATAAAAACAAACAAATTACTTCAAATAATTATAAAATAACAAATCAATAACAACAAACTTATTAATGATAATAATTACGATAAATATATCTATGAGTGTCCTATTTTACACCAACGCGTTTGTTCCTTTGCATTATGTATATAATGACAGATATTATAGTGGTAAGAATTCCTGCCACGAATAAACTATAGTGAATAATATCGAGCGTAGCCAGTGTATCCATTAGACTGCTCTTGAGAACATTGACCATTTCCTGATTCAAGGCAATGCCCTAGAACAAAAAAAAAAATATAGAAAATGTTTAATATTTTTCACGGATTGTATACAAGTTGCAGAGATACTCACCTCTTCTACCCAAATAGTCGGTACTATAGATGTTGTCAGATTTTCGGTAAGTGCTATTTTATTGATTGGTTTCAAGAACATATTGAACTGAACACGTTTTCCACCTTGAAGAGGAGTTCCAGTAAGCTAAAAGAAGAGAAAAATTGAAAAACAGTTTTGTTTATCAGAATCGCTAGAGAAGATGTGTTATGCCATCAAACCACTGCGTCGAAAACCTTACAGAGTCTCTCAATACAGTCACTGAAAATTTTAGAATGTCGAATATATTTAAATTTAGAGTTTAAACTCTAAACTCTGATAATAATATAAATCGACCATTGCCAACTTGTAGTTTAAATTTCAACTCATCCGAAAAGATGACAGTTTTCCACATCCCCTGAGTCGAAGTGACATGCTCCTGAGTCCATTATAAAATCATTTTTCTTTTTGTCTGGAGATTTCCAGGTCTGCTTGCGTAGAACTCGTGTTTTACTGCGTCTTCTTTAACTTCACGCTGATGAGGCAGTGATTGAATAATCGAGTCTTAATGCGAATCGCACACAGCCGTTCATTTATGGGTTCGAAGTCAGTAATGTGCGGCTTGAGGTGATTGTTCACTATAAATGCTACTCCAAATTACAATACTTGTGGCCCGATGGTTGGCCACTTCTAAAAATCTTGTGCGAATTCTTGTCATTGATCTCGCTGCCAAGCCAATTTGTTCCCTGAACTGCTGTAATGCTCAGTTTGAACTTTTCAACCTGTTGAAGCAGGGCCTTGTCGGCACCCAGTTTGTTCAGGGACCGCACATTCCAGGATCCGAAAGAATAATCCTTTAGTCGTTTGCGTGGTCGTCGTCGTTGATCCGTCCAATCCGAGGCTTTTGTTCCAGGTTTCTTGACGTGGAGTAGTTTTTACAAGGACGAGTTGTCACCACATCGCTTAGCCCCATTCATAGTGCTGGCCTCGGAAATAGCTGCTTCAGACTGTTTAATAAACGTGTTGGAGTGCACACAACTATGTTGCACGTCCAACTACACAAGTCGATCCATTCTAGTAAACCTGAAATGCTTACTTGTTGGTCAGCCATTCAGGCTACAGCTTTCTTCCTTTTTACAAACTGTCTTATCGCTAAGACTTTTACTCCAGTCATCTTGGTAGTTTCACCTCGGAATTCCAGATACCCAGCTGTAAACTTGCATAAACTTTTGTTTTGACATCCTAAAACTTGTGTTAAAACATGGTACGGTGTACGCGTCCCAAAAGTTGTAGAGAATTTTATCCTCTATAATATTGATAATACATACAAATAGCGCAAAACCCAAAGGAAACGAGATATTTGCAAACAATGTGCAAAAAAATCAATTTTTGTGACCTTTGACCTTAACTTTTGACAGACGCGTACACCTTACCATATGTACGTTTTGAGGCAAGTTTTAGGATGTCAAAATAAAAGTTTATACAAGTTTATAGCTGGGCATCTCGAATTCCGAGATTCTTACCCTATTTTGAGTAAGATGACTGGACTATTTGCCGTCAGCGGTTTGGCTGCCGTACCAGGGGGCGCCCACGAGGAGGACTATAGAAAAGGTCTTTTGCCCCCACACGCAACTTAAACAAATGTATTTGAAAATTCGTGTTTGTGGAGGTAATACTTGCCACTTAAATTTTATTTTGAAAAGAAAAAACAGATTGGGCGAAAATTGTAAAAAAATTAAATACATACTATATCCGTATAAGCATCGATATCGAATGTTTTTTGTTTTTTGGAGGCCCCCTATTGTCCGGCGGTAGTTACGTCACTCTTTATCAGAGCAATATGTATTAATACGTAAATTCATTCTTGTTGTGAATTGATTTGAAGACTAGCCTAGTGTGAAATATTACCTTGTTGTATGTAAGCAATTTCTTCAAGTTGAACTCAGATTGAACTTTTCTGATAAGAACTAGTTTTACTTTTTTGTTATAAACCTTATAGTATGTATGTCTCGTAAGTCTACGTACATATCCAATTCCTTTTATCAATGATCGTTAATCGTTAAAACTGCCTATAAATGTATATTAGATATGCAGAATGTTAACGACAGTAATACTAATAACATATGAGTATACTCTTTGTCCGAAAAGAAATGAAGAATAGCTGCTTTGAGTGACATTAATATCAAGTCTCAACGAAGAATAAATGTTGATAGTAATCAATAAGTTTAGATGTCGCAAAAATCCGACGACTAATGTCTGTTAATGAGATACTTTAGATACTTTCCTATTCAATTGGTAATATGTTATACCTTTTGGGATATTAAAATGGAAGTCTTGTGTTACTGATAAACAGAGAGTGACGCAAGGGTTTATAATTAAACATTATATCATTTGATTGGAATATCCATCGGCACCAATATTTTTGAACATTGTTTTTTTTTTCACTTCTGTAAGGACATACTCGTATTTTTAGAAGCGGGTATTTGTCATGGAAAAGAAAACGAAGTTACTACGATCATAGAGATTCATTATGAAAATAAGAAAATTTACTCAAGGGCTTTTTACACCTTAGCGATTAAACCAACCAGCCGTTAGATAATGCACTAGGCCACGCATTAGACCACGCATTAGACCACTCATTAGACCACCTATCAGACATGCTATTAGACCACGCATGACGTTGACAGTGGGTTCAAATTTGATAAGAAACAGTAGGGATGTAAGGGATATTGTTTAGCGTATGAGGATGTGGATAAAAAATTGTTTGTGATCGAGAATGCGGATATTTGATAATGAAAACATGAGCATACGTATGAGGGTGAGGATGGGGATATATTTGCTAATTTGTTTTTATGAAAAATGAGTTGTGAACGTGAGAAGCACATCAGCACACAAATCTGCTAATAGCACGATCAAAATAGCCAAGCTCGAGCTAAAAAAAATCAACCTAGAGCAGTTTTTGTTTGTCTTGTAATCTGTAGTGGTCGAAGAGTCCAAAACTAATTTTCCCACAAAAAATGTTGATTGGAAGAGTCCGAAAAGGACGAAAGGAATGGAGGGGGCAATTATGTTCCTTCGACTGTAGGTATGGTGTCATATCAAAGGGAATAATAAGTACTTTCCATTTCTACAATTTTTCCCAATTTGAAGTAGCTACGACGGAGTTAGAGGTGAAATGAGCGAAAAAATGCTAGAAATTGCATTTCATTACAACGCTTGCAATATCGTTAAATATTAAAATGTCTGCGTCATCTGAATATTTATCAAATATTCAAACGTCGCATTGGCGCATGTGTAGTAAAATGCATTCAGTTGTTTATACTTACGTGTTGCACATCGATGTAGGTTTCATGCTTTTGCATATTGGGTTTCAATCCTTTAACAAGTTTTGTGTATTCTTGTGCGGCACCTAACATGTGAGGTAGCGTTAGTATGACTGGTGCATCTAAAAGAATAAAAAAAAATGAAACAATTAGCTGCATATCAAAATTGTATAGCCGTTTGTTCAGGCTTCACCTGCGATTAATAATTGTATTAAATACAATAGTTTAAGGAGATGAGATTCTTGTAAGTAAATATTAGCCATGTTTTTTCAGCCGAACAAAGGTGCATTCCTACACAAAACGACTAACCAGTCCATAATCCAGGTTTTGGATCACATCACATCCGGATCAGAGTTGAAAGTGAAATGGTTGAACGTCAACTTGTTTTTCGGCAATTCGCCCAGTGTATTTGTGTACGGAGCCCGCAATTCGCCCCCACGAGGCGAATTATCTGTATGGTGGCTGTTTGAATTCGCTCGTCACGGTTTCAGGCCGTTCGATTCAGTTTGGAAATCTGTCCACTTGTATCGAACACGATTATTACTACCCATTCTGCGGTTTGTAAACCCCATTTAATTAATAACTCTCTGTTGGGCATGGTATTGTAATCGAATGAACTTCAATAAGTAAACTTTCAGCTTTTACCTTTACAGAACAGAATAGAATAGCAAAAGGGGATTGTAGAAGAAAACAGTGTTTTTTATTGGTTCAGGGTGTGTCGTGGATTAGCTAGCCGTCAAACCTGAACTCAATTTTTAACGGAAAACTTTGATTCTAATACCTATATATACAAAATAAAAATACAGTCTAAACGATTTTGCTTAAGAAGCAGAATCATCTTTCTCTTCTCTTATTATATATACATGCCATTACATATAATCAATATTTTGTAGGTATTCACAAGAAATAAACTTTTGGAACTTCTTGCTTACCGAACAAATTTTTTTTCACACCAGCTGTCCATCGAGAATTATCGGGGATAATGTTGTTATGTTAGTATAATGCGTGTAATATTGATCTATTCCGGCACAAAGAAACGCGGCTACTGTTTGGCGGCTGTAGAGATTTTTTTATGCACGTATTTTGACACAAGAGCTTGAATTGTATTTTATTTGAGCTGACGCGTATGGACGATGAGCCACAATCACAACCCTATAAATTTCAAACGACGTATCATTTAAAATTGGACGTTCATACTATATACCCCACATAGACTCCGTCTCCCGATCGATCAGCCGACGGATCGCCACAAAATATCAGCTGATCAAAATTATATAGAACTGTAAAAAAAAATACCAACAATACGCCCATACACAGGCCGATCCATCGGCCGATATCGATATCGGGCAACGGATTGGGGACGCTTCCTTCTGAGCGTTGCAAACTTCATGACACGGTTAATACACCCTATCACATTCGTGAAGGGTAGAACAAATAAATGAAAAATGTTAACCCAACTTTTTCCGTATCTTCAATAGTCGCAGTTGAAAAAGTTTAAAAAGAGAAAATCTCCGGTATCTGATGTATTGAAGTGAGAATATCTCGAAAACTTTTGAAGATACTGAAAAATTAGCGCTAATCTATCTTGTTAGGCTGTTCATGATCTTTGATTTTATTTCACAAATTTTGTTGCTACAGTTTACGACGTGGACGGGACTCGAACCCGTAGAACATGAGACATCCGACTGACGGACGCCTCAACGCACTGATCTACCGGTGCCCTTATATATGTTTTCGCGAATACTGTGTAAGAGATTTTATCGAACAGAATAGTTGTGCAAAGCAGATATTTTATGAAGTTGTCAACGCAGTCCCCATGCGGTAACATTCCGTATTCAAAAAATAATATTCGTTCCTTTATACCGATCAGAAGCGCTTTAGATTTATGGAAAAAATCGAAGATTCTGAATTGTGTAATGAACCATGTTCCGGGTTGTTGTGCTGCTGCCACTGGCAGATTTATGACAGCACCTGATGGGTAAGGATCTGTCGGTGGTATGAAACCAGAGGCCGAGGGCCCCTTTACGCCTGGACCCCGATGCGATCGTGAAAGAATCGTCGCCGTCCGAAAACCATTCCAACCTTATCGCCCTATTTTTTATCATTCCCCATTTTTGCCTCCCATGTTTGTATCGTCTTCCCTAAGCCTATGCATTTGTATTAATACGTAAAGGACATGGGCAACGAGTGGCGAAATCCCCGCCCACGTCTCCCGAACCGATCTACAGCAAGCATAGGCCGCTGCTTAGCTCGTTGAGGAGCCTTTTTCTTCGCCAGATGGCACGCCCCGACCTTCACGGTCATTATGCTACCTGCATTATGGAATGAGAGTCGACTACAATAGCTAACTATCGGAGTTGTTGAACGGCAATAGTCCCTGATAGTTGACTATAGTCAACTATAGCTTCATTATGGAACGCACTCCCAGACTTCACCGTCTAAAGTTTGTATGAAAAACTTCATAAAATGGCTACTGCCGCTGTTCTATTCGATAAAATACAGTATTTTATCAAGCACCACATATATCGTCAGAAAGTGCCCTTAATGATGAAGTTGAATACGCGTATATATTGCATTATTCGCGGCTTATGGCCGATAAATTACTCATATAACGTACAATATAAAACATTTTTTTTTCGTGATAAATAACGGTGGCGTTACGATAAAATATTTTATCGTACCGTAATTACTAATATGTATGTAATTTCTATGTGACGACTAGAGCCGCACACCTAAAGTTGCATTTCAAATTGTATAAAATTTTATGGAATGCGACTTTACCCGTACGACTGTAGCCGTACGACCGGAGAGTGCTTGAGTTGCATGTCAAATTGTAAGGAATTTGATGGAATGTGACTCTAGCCGTACAACTATAGAGCCGCATGTCAAATTCCATAAGCAGCTACGCTAATAACAAAAACGTATCACCCATGATGTAATCATACATATTAGTTAATAAGTGTCTGAAAAACAATTGCTGCTGCATTTCATTAAATTTGACATGCGACTCTAGCCGCACGGCTGTAGTCGTTTCTGGGCATGCTGTAGTCGCAGGTGGAGGTGATCTTCATTCCCAAAGCTGGTTAAATCTCTCAAGCGTAGCCAAAGGACCTAAGGCATATTATTCTCTCCTCAACTATGCTAAAAATTCTATAAGGAATAAGAGACTGCTACTTTCGCGGTAGCGTTCCGTTTTGACTCTTATCTAGTTTCCAGCATGTCTACTGGAAAGGCAGATCAGTGGAGACTGCGCTGCACTCGATAGTGGGCTAGGTTAGGTTAGGTGGCGCCTTGCAGTCTGCACAGACCGCTTGGATACATAGCGATGCCAGATATCTACGGTGCCGATTATGTTTTAGTGTTGATCATTAGTTTCGGGCCTTTGTTGAGTTCAAAGGTCACCGTTGCAACTGTGAATGTTAGAAGACTTCTTTTGCTAACGCCTGCCACTGCTTTCAGATTGTGTAAGAAGTAGGCACCTAGACATTTTTGTCCTTGTCTGTGGAGTTCTGGGCTTTCACGCAGGAGGTGTTCCAAGGTTTATTTAGTGTTTGGTAGCTTACAATTTCTGCAGCCACTACTTGTATTAAACCCAATCTACGAGTATGAGGAAATGTCCAGTAGTAAGCCAACTAACCTTCCACATTTTTCTCTGGAAAGCACTAAGAGTGCATTCGTTTTCAATGGGTTGTACTCCACAGTTATGTGGTTATTCTGAAGTTGGAGATAGTGGGCTGTTTCTTTAAGCCACAAGGAGTACGTTTTGGTGAAATTCTTGGACATCGAGAGTGCTTTCAATAACGTCAAGCCTGAGGCTATTTCAAGAGCTTTGGCTAACCTGGGAGTAAATGAGTCGATCAATGCACTTATCAGTCCGTTGCTAACTTCTAGAGTCATAAGCACATAGCTTCTATAGAAAGTTGACGAGTATGGAGAGGTACTCCGCAAGATACCGTTCTTTCCCCGATCATAATCATCGTGGTGCGACAGCTCGACGTCGGGTCTTGGCCGCCTGGATACCCCCGATACTATGGATCTTTGTGGTTAAAACACTTCTCCTGGACTTAGAACCGCTGGGTGTCAAGCATGCAGATGAGGATGATGTGCCCATCGCGATCTCTGGGAAACTTCTGAACACACTCAGGCACTCAGAGAAATCATGCAAAACGCTCTCTCTAGACGTTACGATTGGACAAGAAATTGTGGGGTCAATGTGAATTCGAATAAAACAGAAGCGGTTTTTTTCACCAGGCAAAATAACGCCTATGTTGGGTGATACGAGGCTGGTTGTGGTGGAGAAGACATAATTCCAGGAGCTAATTTTATACAGAAAACTGAATTGGAAATTTATCATTCCGGAACAGAGGTGAACAAACCAACTATAATACTCTACTCTTGTAAGACGGCCATTGAGGAAAGATGGGGTCTACAACCGAAAGTCGTATACTGGTTTTTTATTACAGCGCTACAATCAATATTGATGTGTCGTGTGGTGGTCTGGTGGACCGTATTAAGCACTTTGGCCAAACGGAAGTTGCTGGGGAGCGTCCAGGTGGCAGCTAGCGTGACCATATATTGAGCTTAACTGGGATATGTCAAACCCTAAGTCTGGCCATGGTTCGTATATTCAATATGAACATTACATTGTGCTCTGCGCAAATTTGAACGTAAATGCAATCTAATGTACAAACCATAGCCACACTTGGGGTTTGACATATACCGGTGTGGGCATTATTTTTAAGGGGATAATGTTTGAAAATTTGAAATTATTTATATTTACAATAAATAGGACTAGTAGAGAATAACTTCTTGCTGCGAATTTGTTTGAAATTCGTTGAATTACAAAATGGCATCTTTTTTTCGTCGATTGGAATAAAGCTGGGACTATGAATGATTTCGTCATTATGACGACATTTAGCGACTTGTTTTTATCTAAATTATATAATTTGCTGATAACATAATGAGTGACACTTTCTATATGTTGTTCGAGGGAGTATTTCCGACATGCTGCTGTAGCTTTCATCGAAATGAAAATTATTTCCACCTCAGCATATATGGTAGAGGCTGTCTAGAATGATTTATCTAAAATACATTATCTACTGACAATCAAATTTCTAATAGTATTATTAATGACAAAAAGGATACGCGAAAGTTGTCAATGGATTCCTTTGTATGCTTAAGTTAACTCAAAGAAACAATAAATTTTCTTACGAAATCTGTCTCTGACATTTGACTTTGGGGTTATAAAGTATATAACTTTCGCCTACATATTAATTCTATTCTGTGTATTTTGATATCACAATGTGTAGGTGCGTGGTCTCACCCAAACTGGGCTTTTTATATGTTTAACATGATCAAATTCGCATTTAACCCTGAGGAATTGAAGAAAAAATCATACAATGTAGATACAAATATTTATTTACAAATACATATTTTCTATAAAAAGTAAAATATATTTACAAAAAAAAGTACTTAGCATATTTTGATATGGCATCGTTAAGTCAACTTTATTGACCCCATAAACAAAGAAATTTTGCAGGCAAACTACCTACAGCTACAGACTAGTTATCATATTACGGCAAGATACAAAATCTTACTGCTATTGTACATACACATATATATATCAAGTCTTCTTTATTGAAATTAAAAAAAGAAAGATATTTTGTGGGCATTATTTTTAAATTAATAAAATCAGACATTAGTAAAAAATGATGTGAATTAATCTATCTAGGAAATTTCATAATTTATGAGTAGATGAAATGCGAGTTGATTTTATTATTATATTTTCAGGTATCTATTATAGAAAAAGTTCCCAATCGAATGTCATGGTTATATGAATTTAATGTACGAACTGATCAAATAAATCATCAAACGAAGATGCGGGTTTGAAAGTAGTTGTTTCGAATTGGCCAGGCTGTTCGTTGTCTGGATAAAATCGCGACTGATATCTAAATGATTTCCTGGTACTGGCAGTATTTGATGCAGAATCTTCCGTATTTGTAGGGAAACCGTAGTTTTTCTGTTGTTTGGGTCTTTCTGTGAAGGACCTGAAAGTTTCAAAGTTATTTTTAAATGCTGGAACTGTCGTTGTAGTTTCGTAAAACCCAAACGGCTTTCTAGTAGTTTCGAAATTATATTGACTTCGGGAAGTACTAAAGCTTTGTGATTCTCGCTGAAAGCCATCGAATGTCCTTGTAAATGGATCATTTGTGTTGAGCGATGGTCGTCTTGTCGATGTTTCTCTGTCTGCACTATAAGCTGATCCAAACTTAAATCCACGGAACTGGGTTGCACTGTCAACTCTGGAAGGGTTGGTCAATGCTTTGTAGTTGATGGAGTTTTTAATATTCTTGGTAACATTATAGTTTGGTACGCTAGTTTTAGAAAAGTAACTAGATGTAAATGGGCGTCGTGTTGTTTGTATATCTTCGAACCTGAATGGTTTCCTAGTGGTGATGACTGATTGCCCCAATTGCGAATATGATTCACTACCAAAAGCTGTGCCGAAGCGAAAACCACGGAACTCTGGGGTGTTGCTAAAAACAGAAGGGGGCACTGTCGATCCAGCTGAATTGCGAGCAACGAACGGTTGTCTCGTTGTTGAAAATCCGACGTCCGTAAGTAAGAATGGCGGCCGGGTAGTCCTTTCAAGAAAGAAATCGGACTGAACTTGATATTTTGGCACAGGTATATCGATTGGCTTTCGCTGAATCTTAAATAGATCGAAGTAAAAGTCGAAAATGTCGAACGTTTTCGGTACTTGAGATGGAATTAATATTTGTGGTCGTGGAGTCGGAGTTGGAGTCGGAGCGCGATATATATCAGGTGTTTGGGCAAAATTGTCATACCTAGGCGTCGAACCACGCAGGAAATCGCCGAAGATAATTGGGCGTTGAGTCGTTGTAAATGTCTGTTTTGAATAAGACTTTGTTGTCGAAAATCTACTTGTCGCGTCGAAATCTGAGAATGCAGCAAAGCGATCGGAATAAGAAGTCGTCGGTGACTTGGTAGTACTGAAACGTGGTTTCGAAGTGACTGCGATTTGTTTTGTGAAGTAGTCGAACACGCCAGATTTTCGGGATGTGAAACTTTGTTTTGTGGACAAGGAATTGCTAAACGACGGGGTAGGAGATGGTAAGTTGAATCTTGATCCGGCTGTTATGCCAGATCTTATAGGAGAGATAGTGGGCTCAAATCGAATCGCTGGTATGACTCGTGCGGCTGGCAATCCAGTGGTGAAAAATGTGTTATGGAATGTTGGCGGTGAGGCAGTAACTGCAACATTGGTTTGATGATATTTAGATAATGATGATTTGGTGTGGGATGATACTTTGGCGAATTTGTCTCGATGTGCTTCTAGGTCGGGTGGTGCGGTAATGGCTGGAACGATTATCGGAGGTCGTTTTGTAGTAGGGGCCACGGGTTGTGGTGACGTCTGTTGACAGCCTTTAATATATTCTTGCGAGCGTCCTTTGCAATGATGTGCGTACACTACCCAAGCATTGAAACCGTCTCCGGAAAGTCTTGAGTGTTCTTTGTAAATTTTCTTCACACACGCAACATCATCAGTTAAATCATTATCTCGAAACTTGGAGCACTCCGTTCGACATTCCTTGCCCGGTCCAGTCACATCACACCAATAAATTTGGCTTATTTGAAATAATCCATGGTCACCGCTTCCAGAATTCATTGCACCAGTATTCAGGTTCGATTCATGTTCCGCAATGCATACCCAGGTGGCAATTTGTTCTTCGGGAAATTTGTGTTTAAATCGTAGTTCATTCGCCAATTCGCAGCGCGTATACACCTTACTTGGTCCTCTAAATACGTTCCTAGTATCTACAGCCGGTATTAGTGCATTATGGTCAACAACTTTGTCATCAAGACATCCGTCAATGTAACTTCGGACTTGTCCCTTACAATACGGGTTATATACAGCCCAAGCATTAAACCCATCACCCGATAGTCTCCTATGTTCTTCGTAAATTTTTTTGATACATTCAACGTCGTCTGTAATATCGGAATCCTCTAAATCAGCACAGGATAATCCACAAGCCCAACCCTTGCCAGGAGGAGAGCACCAATATATATCACTAATCTGAAATAGTCCATGGTCTCCACTACCGTCGGGATTTAGTCTTCCAATTGCCGAAGTGTTGAATTTTGATTCATGTTCAGCGATACACACCCAAGTATCAATCTGATCTGCGGGAATGTGGTGTTTGTATCGTAGTTCCTTTGCAAGCTCGCATGGTGTATAGATTTTTCCCTTTTTTCGGCTTATTTTAGGCGGCGATCGATGACTGCCACGGTCGGGGACCGTAGGACGTACAGTTGGTCTATCATCTTCCGCATGTGCGAAACAATCTTTTACATAATCATCAGCTCGACCCTGGCAATATGGCTTATATACTGCCCATGCATTAAAACCATCACCAGACAGTCTTTGGTGTTCCTCATAAATTTTCTTCATGCATTCCACGTCGTCGGATATGTCGGAGTTTTCTAGCTCATTGCATGATAAACCACAAGCCCAGCCATTTCCTGGAGGAGAACACCAGTAGATGTCGCTGATTTGGAATAGTCCATGATCTCCGCTTCCGTCTGCGTTTAATCTCCCAACGGCCGAAGTATTGAAGTTAGACTCATGCTTGGCAATACAAACCCAATTGGCGATTTGTTCTTTGGGGATATGGTATTTGTAACGAAGTTCATTTGCCAATTCACAGGGTTTATACACCTTTCCCTTGCCCGCCTTTGAAATGGTCTGTGGCTGACTGCGATGTGGCTCTGATAAATCATCGGTGCAACTTTCTATATATCGTTCAGGTCGGTCTTTGCAATAGGGCTTGTATACTGTCCAAGCATTGAATCCATCGCCTGACAGTCTTAAATGTTCCTCGTAGATTTTTTTAATGCACTCTACATCATCCGTGATATCAGAATTTTCAAGATCGCTACATGAAAGTCCACAAGCCCAACCATTTCCGGGTGGAGAACACCAGAAAATGTCACTAATTTGAAATAGTCCGTGATCTCCATAACCGATTGCCGATGTATTGAAATTCGACTCGTGCTTTGCAATACATACCCAAGTTGCAATTTGATCTGCTGGAATCCTGTGCTTAGTTTTTAACTCGTTAGCCAGTTCGCACGGAGTGTATATTTTACCAGGCCTACTTATGCTCGAAGAAAGACCTTTATTGGGCCTCAAGTTGACAGGTTCGAGTTTGCCTTCAGCCGGAGCTGGAATATCAGTAAAGCATCCTTGTATATAGCTCGCTGACCGCCCTTTACAATATGGCTGATAGGTTTTCCAAGCATTAAATCCATCGCCAGAAATATGTGTGTGCTCTGCATAAATCTTCTTGATGCACTCAACATCGTCTGTAATATCCGTATCCTCTAACTGGCTGCAGGATAGTCCGCATGCCCATCCTTTTCCCGGAGGTGAACACCAGTAAATGTCGCTAATTTGAAAAAGCCCGTGGTCACCACTGCCATCGCTATTCCGACTTCCAATAGCTGAAGTATTGAAATTTGATTCATGCTTGGCAATGCACACCCAAGTGGCAATTTGTTCGATTGGAATATTATGATTGTATCGAAGTTCCTTCGCCAATTCACAATGGGAATACACTTTTGAGGTTGGCTTGTTATGGACAATTGAAGGTGTATTTAGTGAGTATTCAAATCGATCCAAGGCCCGTTCAGGCGTCGATTCAAAACAACCATCTATCGACTTTTTTGCTCTTCCCTTGCAAAACTGTTGGTACATTGGCCAAGCGTTGTATCCATCTCCCGATATGCGCTGATGTTCACCATGTATTTGTTGAGCGCAGGCGATATCATCCGTAAGGTCGTCATCACGCAATCGATCGCACGAAACACCGCACGCATCTCCTTTGCCCGGCGGAGAACACCAGAACTGGTCACTTATTTGAAAGAGTCCGTGTGCTCCATTTTGAGGAGCGCCAGTCCTTAAACCACTGTTAAAATTGCTCTGATATTGAGCTATGCACACCCAATTGGCAACTTCGTCCACAGAAAGTCTATGCTTGTCTTTTAAAATGTTGGCTAACTCACAACGTTCAAACACTTTAGCGTTAACTACATATCCACTCAAAAAATAAATTGTGATTAATCTGAGGAGTATCTGCGTTAACGGACACATTGCTGGGGAAGAGATCCCACAATAGTAGTTCTATAATTTTAACGAGTATGTAATGCACTTTCTTATAGTCATTCCGCGTGCCCGATAGTATCAACTTGTGGTCCCATGCGTGCCTGAGCGCTTGATGATAATACGCGAAGAGCTTAACCACGACTAAGTTTATCATCCTAATAATCACTTGAACATATAGTTGTTCTTAGGTGTTAGGTTTCCAGTCGCGCATCTTCGAATCGACGTCCATGTCTCGTCATCTTCTTTGAGACAAATGGCATGACTACGTAAGATACCCAGTAAAACAAGTTATTTTTATCTCTTAT
Organism: Chloromyia formosa; assembly: GCA_964017055.1. NCBI lineage: Eukaryota > Metazoa > Arthropoda > Insecta > Diptera > Stratiomyidae > Chloromyia > Chloromyia formosa. The sequence goes on from OZ024814.1 coordinate 130,949,756, forward strand.
ACATCTAAATATTAAAACAGTTGAGGCATTCGTCAATATTTGTCGCGCTCGGCAATCCATTTGCCAAAGCAACTTTTGGCCGTCAATTAAAAATAAATTGTAAATTTTAGTGAGGCACATTAGTTCAATTAAAATTTAATTAATGTTCACTGGTCAAGTTAAACATTATTTAAGAACTTTAGGCTTAATTTACATTGTCACATAAACCGGGTGAACCGGACGAACCGGGTGAGCCGTGTGGACTGCATACGGCGCATGCGGCAAACCTCATTTGGCGACCAACTCAGAAGTAGATGGATGTGGCGCGAGAGAAATGCTAAGTAAAAAGCACGCGAAACATGTTTACAGTGCAAGCTCGTAAATTTGAACACAAAACTTTGGTCAACTGCCTCGGGTTTAATGACCACGTCTTCCAATTCGAAAGCCGATCAGTTGTTTGGCGCCCGCATCAACTGAACTTTTACACTGAACTCTCAGCCTTGGTCCACTGATGTGTTCTTTAAATATCTTAAAATACAATAGCCCAAATTACAGGGGACCTATCAAGAAGAATTAAATTGTTACTTTTGTAGAATCTCTCATTCGATCCTGAGCTTAAATAACACTCATATCGAAAGAAAGTTCTTGGTCCAGATTCAGGGCCGGTCAAAGGCTAAGGCGAAACAGGCGGACGCCTGGGGCGCCGACTCTGAAAGGGCGCCAAGAGGAAAGCTAATTTTGAGTAATTTTTTTTCAATTTAGTGCTGAATTTTAATATCATCCAATTTAATTTATTTCGCGATTTATCCGATCGATAGTGATTCTAATAGCGGACACAAACTTGCCTCCAAAAACCAAATTTTCCCTGGTCGAATCTAAAATTTCCTGGGTTGATTTATGGATTTGACATGGAGATTTTGGATTCAACTAGGGAAAATTTGGAATTTAGACGGAAGTGTGTGTCTATCTTAACAGTTCCAGTTTTTGCGCGCGAACGATTCAAATTCGAATCTTGGGTTTCATGAAGTTATTGTTGTTGCGTGGTGGTCGTTTGGATCGGATTGTCGATGATAATTATTGCCAAGCAAAACCGCCCTGACAAAAGTGGCGCTCCCACAACCACTTTTCTCTAGATGGCCTTGATGTTAGTATTAAGCGAAATCGCTTGGACAAAAGTGGCACTTGAAAGAAAAAAATAATGCAACAATAGGCGCGTTCTTTTGAACTAAGGTGGTGTAGGTTAAAGCTGAAAATACAGTGATAGGTTCACGATTTTCTTATTTGCGCAAAAACGAGTTTAAACACTTGCAAAATGTATTCGATAGAGTTAATGTACGGGTGCGTTTTTGCCGCAAATTTCTATGAAACTCAAAACTGTGCAGCGATTTTAGCGATCACAGATTTCGTTTCCATTTGTTCTATGGACGATCGGGGATTTTGAGAATAGATAATGCAGCTGCCGCGTTCATAAGCTATGGCAATTGGCTTTCCCGGACGCAACTGCCCAGTTAAGGGTCAAAGTGCAATGGACTCCTAGCGCCAATTTAGTTTTTCATCATTTTTGATTGTGTTCGCGAGATTAAAAAAATTAGCTTGATATCAAAAATCAAGTCAAACTACGAAAATTTCTAATTTTCCATAATAGATTCCCCATCTAGCGATGCGGGCCACAACTCTTGACATATCTATCCAGTGTAAGTCTATTAACCCGTAGTGCTCTCCAAGTTAATTCAGGTTAACGCATTGTTGTAATTGCATATTTTTAACCCGAATTAACCTCCACTAGAGTATAACAGTACGCGCTTAATGATTCCAAATACATGAAAAATACTGGTTGGCGCAAAAAGAAACCAAGGGGTTTGAATAATCTATATTTCCTTTATTTTTGAATCAATCGAATTTTTTTTTCTTAGTACACTTCATAAATGGGGAATTTCGTAAATTTAAATGCGAAAAATAACATCGGGTAAATGATGTCCATTCTCAGCTTTGCATAGTCACGCTCTTTCTAAAACATTTTCCATGATTTTTTCCAAGATTTCAGGAGGTATCGTTCGAATTTCTTCTAGAATATTATTTTTTAGTTGGGGTATGGCTAAGTTCGTTCGTTTCACACAGTTTTCGCCTCATTCCACTGCAATTGGATTCCAGAAATTTGGTTTTCGGTGAAATATTGGGAAACTATTCACTTGGATTCTTCTATCACAATTGCATCTGATACGCTTAATGTTTGGTCTTGATATATTAGAATGAAGTTTATTTTTAATATTTTTTCAAACATTGAGATTAGACACTCACCAAATCCAAACATTAGCTGAGACTAAATCCATATCATATCAAATGCATGCTCAAACGGTATACGTCATATTGCACATTGCCAGCATGCAATGCAATGCTGACTAGCCTGGAGCGCTGAGGGAGCTCTAATAACACCCACAGGCAGTTTTTATTAACGCGCCGGAGATCGAACCCATGTTCTCTAAATGCAGCATCGCAGGGTGGTGACCGAGACTTCACGGCTATCGAGCACGTTAATCGTTTTTATTTTTTGCGCACTGAGGTCGCCTATACTTCACTTGACCCGAATAACTGCAAAAGAACGCGTCTATAGATGATAGAAATGCGTATGTATATTGTTGTCTGTCTACGTAAAGACTTGATTGAATTACAGATCAAGAGTTCCTGATAAAGTATTGCTGCATAGCGGAAGGTATTGTTCAAGATCCAGAAGAAACGCTCTTTTTGCCTCGCATGCATACGAAAAAAAAAATTATTACGTGACATAAAAACATGTACACGATTATATCAGCTATATCAGAAAAAACGCATGCATAGGAGGTCATAGCCTGGTGAATTATTGATCAAAGCACTTAGATCAGCATTGAAAAACAGAGTCAATATGCGATTGTTTTATAAATTTATTTATACGTATTTTATCGTTTGAGTATCACTCAATACCAGGTGTAATAATCTCATATTTATTTGAATTATGTAAAATAATTAAAATATACGAAAATGTATTTACGACTGCGGTAGCTCTGCGTAGAGGTAGAGGTTCATTTAAGCGTGTGCCTAAAACCGGTACACCGGTCTATAACTATTTGTTAGTAAGATTCGCAAGTACCGGTTAAAAAGTAAATGAAAACGACGCATTAAAAAGCCGGCATATGGTTAAAAAAACGAGTTAAAGACCGACTCATTAAAGACCGACTCATTAAAGACCGACACATTAAAGACCGTACCACCAAGGGCCGACTCATTAAAACCGACTCATCAAAAACCGACTGGCTTTAAAAAAATCCGAGTTAAAAACCGACTCCCTCTTGACAAGTCATTCCTAGTGGACGCATACGCATACCGGTTTTTCTGTTACTTGGTCGGTTATTAACAAGTCGTGTTTTGATGACTCGGATTTAATAAGTCCGTTTTTGGTGAATCGGTTTTTAATGAACCGGTGTTTATTTTTTTTTTCCTGAACCGATTTTTTAATGATCCTGTTGACCACTAGCAAAACTGGTTTTCAGAAAAACCTAAAACCGGTGTTTAAACCTTAGGACCGAACAGGTCTAGCATGAACATATTCAAACAGTTGCTTTTCTTGACGGTCTCCAGTGGAGCTGTCAATGAGTACTGCGTTGATGTGATAATAATTAATCGAGTAAAGGTGGGATGTGTGGTGACTTTTCCAATATCACGGACTGGATGGAGCTCAAAAACTTGAATTCTGAACTACGTGACCGACCTATATAACACATCAAAAAATTAGAACTACTGAACCTTTTGGAAGATAATATGTCTCTATAGTTTGGAATAAGTGTTTTTTTAATAACCTTTTGCATCTTTTTATGTGCTAGTGTTATACATATTTAAATTTTATTTTTAATTTTGATTTACCGAAATGTAGTTAAATTTCCGGTATTTTTTTTTTGAAATTATGCACTATTTTCGAGATACATTTTCAAGTCGACCAGTAGCGCAGTGTGTTGAGGCATCAGTCTCATGTTTGACTACCGGGTTTCGGTTCGGGTTCGAATCCCGTCCACGACGACGTTCGTGGTCATGGATGTGCAGGAGGGAAAGGCTGCATTCTCCGAAACCAGTTTATGCTGTCGAATTGTCAACTGGGCCACATGGAACAGTTGACGAGCTATGCCTCACAAGGGGTTAGGGCAATTGAGAGAGATAGAGATTTATTTAAGAATATGTATTTACAGAAACTACTTGCTAATACAATCCTTCGTCTTAGAATTTACCCATAGTCCAGTCAAAGTAGAGTTTGGACTCGAAATAATTCCTCACAGAAAAAAACAGTTTTTTTTTTTTAAATAAGATAAACTCGTACTTTTGATGTCTCTTCGCAGAGTAAACCTAAACAAAAAAGGTATGATGTCTTTCACATTTATAATTTAGGTATGCGAAAGAGTGGAAAGATTTCAAGGAAATTTAGGTATATTTAGGTTTGGTGGTAGATATGATTGATTAGCATGCAAATTGGTAAAGATACCTAAGTAAATAGTTCTATTTAAACAAAAACTTACTACTTATCCGTCTGTCTGTCCGTCTTAACGAAGAACTGCCTGTGGTGTGTCTATCTTTCAGACTGTTTCTGTGCAAACTCCTTTCTTAGTTTTAAAGTTGAGAGTGTGCAAAAATCTATCTTACTAGTGGAAGTTTCATTTATATCGAAACCATGATACTTATATGAGAACATCGGACTGATCGCTAAAAATAAATGTTCAACCATTGGGCGTATAACTTTCGTTTTGACTCAAAACACTATACATACAATGGTGGGAAAGTTTGGAATTGACCGATTTGGGGTAAAATGGTAGTTTTAATTAAATTAATTGTAATTAATAATAAAATATAAAAACCTTTTTTTTTTTTTAAATTAGTGCTCTTTTAGTGAGCATGAAAATTAAGAGAGAAAGAATGAGAAAAATAAAAGATTCATAATGTTGAATCTACTATTAATACCAGCATCAAACCAGCAATAATTATAACTGGCGCAACATCCCAATCTGAACTATTGCCTCGAAATCGGTTCCATTTCATTTTTCATTCATCGGTTACATTTAAATGTACTCGTTGAGGATGACTATTTGTGTCGAAATGCAACCAAACTAAATAAATTTAGAATAAATTTGTTAAAAAGTAAAGTCATAAAGGTGGTTTAAATAGTTATTATTTTAAAACTAAACGTTAATCCAAATTTGTTATAGTGCAACTGATTTCTGACTTTAATATCATTTTAGAAAGATTGTTTCATTCTCAATCTGACAACTTACTAATTTAATTATTATGGTTTTGTTTGATTTATTCTAGTTAATTTAATTAAACCCCACTTTTCCAATATTTTCATATTTCATCGCCTGAGCGCGGCTACTAAATATTATCAAATCGCCACGAAGTTTTGTATTTGAGGGTTTCAGGTCAAAACAAACTTTTCCGGGGCTTTTTCAATTCGGAAAAATAGTTTAAAATGCAGACCAGTCTAATGACATCATCATCTGACATCAATCTCGTCATCTGATTTAGCCAGTTCTAATATTCTTTTATATTGATTTAAGGAATTTTATGATTTTCAGTTTCAATGCTAAGAGACAGAGGTAAACAAACTTAATAGAAGTTTTGTTGTGGTTGAAATAAAAATATTGTGAATAATAATTGCTAATTATTCAAATGCATGAACACTTCCACGACTACCATATTCATATTCCGTATTTAATGAATAATGAGCGCCTTCATTTAAAATACCTGTGGCTATTGCTATTCAAGCATATAAACATACAAGAAATAAAATCTTTGTGGTGAAATTAATAATTTAAAATTCACAGAACAAATTCAAACTGACATATTTATTATGTTAATGAGAAACGTCTTTCCAAGTTGTCGGAACATTAAACTATTGTAACAATCGGCTAATTATTGTTTGGTTACACGCTATGCTTAAAATTTCCGTGTTAAGTATTCGATTTTACCATTGAGAAAATTTACTATGTTTTGTTAAAAAAAATAGCAACTCTTTTCAAAGATTTTGTAGTGAGTGAAGTAGGTTCAAGAACTTAAAACCCAGCTAATAATTCTTTGTAGAGATATTATCAATCAAGACACATAGAATTTAATCCAAATGGTTTTTGCATTCTCCACCTAAAGTACTCATACAAGGTCCAATTGAAGAAATATAATACTATTAACCTTTTTTGGAAACATCTTGCTGATAATAATTTTTCATTTCCTACAAAACATGTACATAAACAGCTTCAGCCAATTCATAGATATTCTCTGGTTATCACAAGACGTAATCTGAGACGAATATCCATAGACAATATATTAGTTGTTTGCATAATTATGTGTATGTATAACAATTTGTAAAAATGCCTAATATGTTAAGCCTATACCAATTTTCTGATTTATTGTGTTATAAAATCTAATTTTGGTTTCCAGTAAAACAGATGGTTGGTGGTGAAGATAATTCGTTTTGAGGTGCCCAGATCCGGTTAAAAATTCCATTTATAGTAACGATACGCTTGATTGATATGTATTTTGATTCACACGGATTAATATCAATATTGGCGTTTGATGACATTTATTCCAGGAAGCAATCGTGATATCTGATCTTTGAATAAACACAAATTTTCGTAGACTTCGTTAAAAGAATTTTTTGTTAACTTGTTGTCACGGTATAGTAGTACTCGTATATTATTGACGGATAGAGAATACTAGCAGCAGATTATAGCGATTAAAAGTACGTTTAGCTCGGAGCGGTTATTGTGATCATAGTTCATCATTGACTGCTGAGCTTAATGCTTATTGTCCACATTAGTCCATAGTCGCGTCTGCTTGGAGCAACCCATTTATCCATATTTGCATCATGTCATTCCAGCACGCGAAAATCGGCAAGTATGTACTCGTATGTATTTAGTTTCCGTGGTTCTGGTTCTAGTTACATATTTTTATATTATTTACAGACTTGACCTCTAATGGAACAAAATTCCTTTCACGAAATTTCACGTTCTGGTCAATGGGACGCAATGACTTACTCAGTACCTCACACTTTTTCGCCACAGATCGCCGCTATGCGATTTCAGGGCACCACTTTCGACGGGCATCATTGGGAATGGGGTCCTTACTTCATGGCAGGTACAGCAATGTAGCTATCACTCTTCCGCAGAGTGTGAGTTATCCACCGTCATTTTGCCTTCGAATCAATTGTTCGAATGACACCTGACTCGTACGCCGACTCAGCTTTTCGTTTGATATGGTTTCGAGCCAGAAATTTCGTAAAATTCGACGAAGACATCAATTGACGGAAATTTACAACTTTCCGGTTTAACCTTTACGGAAACTTTCCATGTGCTACTCCCATACAACAGAACAGACAGTGCCAGGAAGCGGAACAAGCCCAGCTTGGTCTGAATATTGAGAAAACTGCATTGCCAGAATTTTGACAGCATGCCAAATGCGGGCTAATCCTGGTTGATGCGACGGGTGATATCCTGCTTCGATACTCAGAGGAAGAGTGCACTTTTTTCTTTTACGCAACGGCGGACTAAGAACTTAGGTCTTTTGTTGGTGTTAATCTTTAGCCCAAGCGTGCTCGTCTCCCTTTCGAGATGCGAAGTCATGGCGTTTAAATCCATGATTTTGTAGGCATATATCGTCAGCAAAGTCAAGATGTTTAGATAAGATGTTAAGGTCGATGGAATCCCCTGTTTGCTTCATATAAAGCTGCATGCAACACATCGCCAATCACTTTAAGGAATAGGATCGGCGGGAGGATGCACTTCTGCCGAACACCACTCCGGATCACAAAGTCACCCGGCAGCCTGCCTTTATGGAAAATGCGACATCGCGCTCCATGGTAGGTTGCTTTATTTATAGCCAAAACATTCTCAGGGATGGAAAGGCGGAAAGTCGCCCATGTAGAAGTCCGGTCACACTGTCGAAAGCCTTCTCGAAATCGAATGAAAAGCAAGTGAAGCGGAGAATCGTACTCAGCGCTTTGTTCGATGATGATTCGCAACAGAGGACAATCTGGATCGGAAGCTGGCCTGCTCTTAATCAATGGTGGTTTCAAGTGTTCGTTTAGTCTTTCCAGGACAATTTCAGCAAATATTTTGGCTTGTCTTTTTACGTTAACAATAAATTGTTTTAGTTGGTTTTTAAGTAACCGCGTTTGTTATTGTGGACCGCTTGCTTTATCCGCCGCAGTGCCCCACAGTAAATTAACTTTGTCATGAAGTTTACAATGCAGAGGAGGAAACATCTCCGACCGTATAAACTATTTTATATAGGTATATAGTACGTATATTCTTGGTCGGTATGACGAAACGAGTCGATTAAGCTTTGTTCTTCTGTTCTTTGGTATGTAAACTAGTCCCTCAGTTTTAAAGCTATCGAGCTGAAATTTTGTACAAAGCCATCTTTTTATTGCACGCTGTAAATATGTCAGAACCAATGAAATCGGACCACTATGTCATATAGCTGCCATAGGAACGATCGGTTCAAAAATTCGTTTTTGTGAGAAAAACTTTTTTTATTTCTGAAGATATCTTTACCAAAATTCATATTATTCAATCATATTAACTGCGAAATCACGTTCTTAATTTTGGTTTAAATCGGCTCACTATCTCATATACCTCTCATAGGAACAGTGAAATTAGAACAAGTTTTACTACTAATTCCAAAGTGGCAAATGCACCATAAGTCACAAAGAAGGTATGATACCCTTCACCGAAGGCTAGCTTGTTTTCTATCAAATTGGTTGCTATGATACAATACAAATTAATATGATTATTGTCAAACTTGTTATCAAAAAGTTATTGTTATTATATCATTAGGCAAAAATTTGACGCAAAAAGTAGTAGGCGCTTTATCTCAGTCGCTTTTTGCGCAAGATGGTCGGTATACGTTTTCCAGCAGCTAGATTTTCGAGTCGGGCGGTGTTGAATTTGGGGCGATTGGATCTTTCGTCACTAGGATGGCGGACGGCTGCTATTTGCAATCGAATGTTAGCGATCATAAGTTAATGATCTCTTATTTCGCACGTCCAGAAGGCAACGTTGTTCGTAGAAAGCGTCTTCAACTACGACATTGGCAGGTTCAGTTGTGCACACCCTGTCCCTTGTAGCCTACGACATACCGTGAAAGACCTTTTCATTATTATACTTCCCGCGCCACGGAGGAAGACATTGAGTGGGAAATTTTCGAGAAATGATAAGTGTAATTTGGTTTGATCCCATTTTTGGGCGGTTTTCGTTACTTATAGCCTCCGCAGTCAAAGTTGTTCTTAAATAAATTAATATGTTAATAACGAAACCATTAGCTATCGTTTGGGATATCTCTCATCGATTTAAAAAAAAATTCTGAGTAAGTGTTAAAATAATAATTACACTATGACATTAGCGATTAATTTCAGTTCAGTTTGTGCTCAGTGATTTCCTCCATACATTTGCATCAAGGCATCTCTAAACAGAAGAAAATACCTGCCTCCTTGGAAGACTCAAAAAGAAAGACATGCTTTTGCTAGTTTAGTGAATAGCACATATCACGCGCAACACTGGACTCTCAATATGCACTTGCCTACATTGAGAATCCAACAATTTTATTTGAATATCGTCTCATTCAACGATATATGTATGTAAATTTTTTTTATTATCACAAATAAACGAATTTGTACCAATTCATAGCTTTAGTTAAAAAATCCGAGGCTATCAAAATAATAGGTGTTTAGTTTTTAGACCACCCAATAACATTCATTAATGTTGTTCGCGCTGCTCTTATCAGTCGCACAACAGAAATATATGTATATGTATTTATTGTGACATTTAAGAAAGGAACACAAAGATGTCTTAAGTTTATTATTCCAGGAAAAGGCAACCCGAGCAATTATAACAACAATAGACCAATTTTTAAAATTTAACCTTCTGTTAATAAGATTTTTTTTCAAATGTCAGCTAGATACGAGTAGTCATATTTTCGTTTCAGTAGCATATTATTTCTAAGTTAATATCCGGACTAGAATTCTCGCTAAAAGACCTATAAGCTGCCATACATCTCTTATTAGAATAAAAATAAAATTCAAATTAGACCACATCGTGATATTTCTATTTCCTGTTAATCAAGTGAACTTTTCCAGTTTTGATAGAAACAATTAATTTTCGGAGGCAAATTTTTGCTTGTTTAAAAATTAGTATACAGATTAATCATTCAGAGAACACGCCATTAAGATTCATGTGTAGAAAGTATTTATGATAGGATCATGCGCATGTGACTGATCGTCTTTGTTTGACCTTTATCCACATATTATATGCCAGTAAATTTGTATTAAAAGACGAACGCTTAAATAATACTAGTGCAATGAATATAAACTCAGAAGGTGCAGTAGTTCTGAATTTTTGATGTGTTATAGAGGCAGGTGGGGTAGGAAAAAATCCAAGTTTACGTTTCTCTACCTCCTGTGTTACTGCCGTCATCTTGGAAAGCCATCAAAAATCTGCACTTTTCTCAGTTTTGCACCTATAACTTCGTTCCTATATTACCTTTTTGTAGAGCACAAAATTTACTAAAAATTCTTTGTAGCAAGTTTTTTTGCGATCAATACCAACGGAGCTATAGCACCGCCAAAAAGCTAAAATTAAAGGCCTTGCGATTTTTTCGGTATTTTTCGCATTTATATACGGATACTAATAACTCTGTACCGCTGCCTTATAGCATAAAAGTTCTGAAAATATATTATAGAGAAATCAATTCCCTTCAAGTTTGAAATCAAGCAGGAGAGGTGTAAATGCTGCGTAAAACGATGATTTTGTGCCCTTATATTATGTTTACACTATCCCCAGATTTCTTCATCTGCGCTGGCTGATTTAATCTGGAACTGTCAAATACATACAATTACGCATATCGTCTTCATTAAAAAGGGACATAGGAAATGGTGCAAGTTCATAGGACAAGTAATCAATCTTTTAGATCTTGAGATTGCTTAGCTAAGCACATTCTTTGGTATAGTGTAAGTGGGTCCACTGCAACTCCCCGGTCCCCGGTATTTGTGCGTTCCGTGTTTAGTTTTCGTTGTCCGCGTTCAGTGTTTATTTGTTAGTAAAATTTCATCTAGTGATCCGGAAAACAAACACGTGCGCGATGAAAGTGTGTCGTGCGGTCAGAACTCAGAAGATGTATTTTGTCAAGTGTGAACTGTTCCACGATGCTCTGCGACTGATCCCCGGGGCTGCGGCTTCGACCAAATTGCTGCAAGTGTCCAGAAAGTGTGTTTTTAGAGGACCAAAATGCCGTCTGGCGCAATTCCAATTGTCCGTTGATATTGATCATGGAAAAAAAACTTGCAATTCAAAATTTGTAGGAAATTTTGAGCTCTACAAAAAGCGACATATTTTGTGTTGAAATAGATTGGAGCAAAGTTATAGGCGAAAAGCTAAGGAAAGTCCGAACTCATGGCGGTATTTCCAAGATGGCGGGTGAAGGAAGGGTGAAAAAAAACTTGGATTTTTTTTATTATCCCACCTGCTTATGCAACATATCAACTACCGCACCTTTTGCACAGTAACCGCCATTATTTGGCTTCTATCAATTGGATTAGTAAATCAGTAAATATTTAATGATATTGTCGTATGTAAATTTGATTGAATTTTTTGGAGAATTGAACTAGGTCTTCAGCAACAAAGGGCATTAGTATCTCCAATTCAATTTGCTATACAAATATGTGAATACTGGTAACGGCTGAGGTATTGCAACGTACTATTTCATTGCACAATAATGTATTGACCAACAAATCAATATACAATTTATGTCGCCCGTCAGTAATATAAATTGCAAATTATAGGAATAATTTCATTGGAATCAAAGACATTATTTTTGTAGTGAACAATTACCTCAAGCCGCACATTATTGACTTCAAACCCATAAATGAACGGCTGTGTGCGATTCGCATTAAAGCCCAACATACACCATCCGGAATTCCTGTCCGGAAAAACTGATGAGCCCCGGCCTTGAGGAATTCCGGATCGGCCGCCGGATGGAATTGCTTGAGGAATTTCGGACAGGCCGCCGGACAGGCCGCATCAAGGCGAACTGTCCGGCCGCATGAGTAGAATGGATTTTCACTGGAGTTTATTTCAATAGACGAATGTATCTGAAGGTTGGCTATGGAATGTAAAATGCATCCAATAGATGCATAGATCTATGATGATAAGATCGATTGCCAATTATCCATCCGACTCAAAGCGGCCTGCACATGCCATTGACGATCCGGAATTCCTCAAGGCCAGGCCTGATCAGTTTTTCCGGAGAAAAATTCCGGAACGTGTGTGGTGGAGGCTTGGTGGGAACGATTTTCTTTCCGGCCGCCTGAAAGGCCAATCCGGCCGCCCGAAGGCGGCCATACACGATCCGGAATTCCTCAAGGCCGGGCCTCATCAGTTTTTCCGGACAGGAATTCCGGATGGTGTATGTTGGGCTTTAATGCGAATCGTACACAGCCGTTCATTTATGGGTTTGAAGTCAATAATGTGCGGCTTGAGGACAGGCTGCCTGAGGCCGCCGGATGGATAATTAGGAATCGATCTTATGGCCATAGAATGAAAGTATCTATCTATTGCATTGAATTGTACGGTATTTTACTTTCCATAGCCAAGCTTCAGATACATTCGTCCATTGAAAAAAAAAAACTCCAGTGAAAATTCATTTTAGTCACGCGGCCGGACAGGCCGCCTTGAGGCCGCCGGGTGGATAATTGGGAATCGATCTTATCGCCATAGAATGAAAGTATCTATATATTGCATTAAATTCTACGGCATTTCACTATCCATAGCCACGCTTCAGATACATTCGTCTATTGAAATAAACTCCAGTGAAAATTCATTCTACTCACGCGGCTGGACAGTTCGCCTTGAGGTGGCCTGAAGCAGCTATACACGATCCGGAATTCCTCAAGGCCGGGCCTGATCAGTTTTTCCGGAAGGAATTCCGGATGGTGCATGGTGTATTCTATATTCAGGCAAACCGGAAGGCCGGGCCTCATCAGTTTTTCCGGACAGGAATTCCGGATGGTGTATGTTGGGCTTAGGACTCGATTTTTCAATCTCTGGCTCATCAATGTGCACTCAAGTCAAAGAAGACGCAGTAAAAGGCGAGTTCTACGCCCGCCTTGAGACTCTTTTCGATTCACTTCCAACAAACGACGTCAAATTGCTGCTGGGAGACTTAAACGTGAAAGTCGGAAATGAAAGTTGGCACCGAGGGACCACTGGAGGCTACAGTTTCCATGAAGGATGTAACGACAACGGGCAGCAACTTATCGATATCGCCTGCAGCAGGAATCTGGTAGTAAGCTCTACGTGTTTCCCGCATCGACGCATTCGCAAGCAGACCTGAAAATCTTCAGACACACGTATCGTTCGTCAACCAAGTTGATCACGTCCTTATTTGCAAGAGATTGGCGTCTAGTGTAATGGATGTCCGCTCCTATCGAGGAGCAAACTGCGACTCAGATCATCACTTGGTGAAGACGACCTACGGATGTAGAATTTCTTCAGCGCATCAGTTGAGAATCGACCCTCCCAAAATATTAGCGGTTGATAAACTTTTGAGCGATGCTACGGCGGTGGCGTATATTGCCACCCTTGAGGAAAGACTATCACCTATGCTACAGTAACATCAACAAATCAAACAAAAAAAAGTTCATTGAGCTAGCCTCAATATTTCCGCAGTTACAATGTTACAAAAAATAATAATAATTATCTTCCGATTTTCGACTGAGACCTCCTTTAATACATTGTTTTATTTGGCAGGTATAAGGTTATTCAACAGAACATCAAATTATTGAAATTATGTAAGAATCAGTCTAAGTCAACCAAACCCTTCTCATTTACCGAAGTTTTTTTCTCCACCGAGGCTATGCTGTAAAACAAAACGGGTATTTTCTAAATTAGCGACTTTAAAAACATATGAAAATACATTTTTTTATTTAATTGTGCATCACAGAAGCTTTCATCCCGGGACTGGGCCTCTCTGCATCACTTTACTTACTCAACGTAAGTGACTTATCAATCTATCGAGTGCGAACCCTAGCAGATTGTTTAATTAGAATGGAAATTTATCAAAATATTCCCTTTTAAAAATAAGTTTGTTAATTGAGTGAAAGTCAATTATATCCTTCAAGCTGTTATATAAGATAATAGACCGTGTAATCGGTTCATTAAGACCATAATTCACTCTATGAAAAGGCTGAATAAAAAGATTGTTGCGCCGCAAATCGTGTGAGACATCTCTAACTACAAAGTAATTTTTAATATCTTCACACGAAATGTGAGAGCATAGCAAGTCTCTTATAAACATCGCGTTCAGGAAAGTCCTTCTATAAGCTAACGTTTGTAAACCAAATAAGGCACAACGAGTACTATAATCAGGCTTAAAACGCCAGCCAATTTGGTAAATAGCAAAACGAGTAAAATTATGTTGAATTCTCTCTATACGTTCGATATGAACATTATAGAAAGGATTCCACACAATTGAACAATATTCAAGAATCGAACGGACAAATGAAGAATATAGAATCTTCAAAGTATAAGGATCATTAAATTCGCGCGTTCCGTTTAACAAACCTAACATGCTATTCGCTTTTGACAAAATGTAATCAGTATGTGGTCGAAATGAAAGCTTTTGATCAAAAATCACACCTAAGTCGGATATCTCAGAAACTCTTTCAAGAACACTACCTGCTATGGAGTACTCATAAAAGAGAGGATTTTTTATTCTAAACGCGCTCAAAACTTTACATTTACTAACATTTAAATTTAAATTATTATCGCGGCACCAATTTTCCAATTTCTCTAAATCGCATTGCATTTTGAGACAGTCGCTTACGTCGCCAATTTTCATAGCAATTTTCATATCATCCGCGAACTGCCATACCCGCACGTATTCAAAATTTTGGATGATATCATTTACAAAAACTAAAAAGAATATCGGCCCTAAATGACTTCCTTGTGGTACTCCCGATGTACATCTTATCATAGAGCGCGATGTACAGCCGTTTAACTTCACCAATTGAGTCCTATCAGTTAAGTAGGATCTCACCCAGCTGAGAAAAGTCGACTGTATACCTAAATTTTCTAATTTGCGAAGTAATATGTTATGATCAACTTTATCGAAAGCCTTCGAGAAGTCGGTATACACAACATCAACCTGCATGCTCTCTTCCATAGAATCAGCAACAAATTTAGTAAAGGAAACTAAATTTGTTGTAGTTGATCTACCTTTAAGGAAGCCATGCTGACATGGCGATATTAACTCGCTGATCAAGACATCTATTTTATTTTTAACAATTAATTCAAAAAGCTTCGGGATAGCCGATAGTTTAGCTATAGGCCTATAATTGTCTATATGATGTTTTGGACCCTTCTTATGAACAGGAGTAATAAAAGATGTCTTCCATTCATCAAGGAAAACACCTGTAGACAATGACATATTAAAAATGTTCGTTAGAGGACGACATAATGACTGCATGCAATTCTTTAGAAAAATGTTAGGAATGCAATCAGGTCCGGCTTGAATACTAATATCAAGCTCAGTCATAGCACATAGCAGGTCATCTTCAGAAATCTGAAGAGCACTATTAAGACGTTCATGAGCCATTTGAGCAATCGGGAATCTCCCATTGATATTGTCATTCAATTCCGACGAAACCGAACCTGGCGTATCATAAACCGAATTGAAAAAACTTGCAAAACCATCACATACCGATTGAACATCATTATAAAAATTACCATTGAGTTTTAAATTTTTCGGAATGCCCGTATTCTTGCGTTTACTGTTTATAAATTTCCAAAAAGCTTTACTATCATTCTTTATATTTTGCTCCGCTCGAGCAATATATTGTTTATAAAGATATTTATTTAACAATTCATACTCTTTCCTCAATCTAAAAAAGTTAGCTTTGTTAACAAGAGACTGTGAATTTTTAAATAATTTATGTGCTTTATTTTTTGAATTTTTAAGTTGGTCCAACTCCTTGGTAGCCCAAGGATTTCTCTGTTTTTTGTTAAAATATTTTAGAGGAACATATTTATCAATAGCTTCAGATAATATTGATTTGAAAATATCATAAGACTCAACAATACTTTTATTTGAGAAAATAGAAGTCCAGTCAATATCAGAAAAGTAAGTATTCAAATCAGCATATCTGGCTTTTTCAAAATTTCTACTAGGAGTGACAACCAACTCTTCCTGAATGTAATCATAAAATATAAAATCTAAAAGAAGAGCATAATGATGTACTGAATTCGGCAAAAGTGGGTAATCTACTCTATTTACGGAAGCATTTAAGTTAGTACTCACAAAAATTAGATCTAAAATTCTACCAATGGAGTTTTCAACATGATTAATTTGCATCAAATCCATGGCAGAAAGACAATCTGTTAGAAAAAATTCGCACTCGAAACGTAGATTGCGTGGCAAAAATCTTTTTTCTCCATCATTCCAATACCAACTTATATTACCAAGATTGAAATCCCCAACAACAATCAATTTATCAGTTTCTTTAAAAGACGCAGTAATTTTTGAAATATTCTCTACATGTTTTTGAAAAATATCAATCGAACTCAGGGGTGGTAAATAGCTGTTAAAAATATAAACTGTTTCACTGCGAGAAATATTTATACTCACACATATTTGTTCCACATCGTTATGGAATAGATCAACTTCATGAGATGGGAATACTGTCTTGACAGCAATCAAAACACCACCCCCTCTTCTAGTTGAGTTTTCATAACGATCTCGACGAAAAACATGGTAGTTACTTACAAATAACTCCTCATTTGTAATCTCAGAATGAAGCCAAGTTTCGGTCAAACATATCGTAGGATAATTTTCTTGTGAAATTGCAAGATAAAAGTCATTCGTTCTAGAACGAAGACCACCTACATTTTGATAGTAAACCGAAAATAAATTTGTTAAATTTAAGTTTTCGGTTGAGCATTGTTTTCGCGATTCGCGTTTTTTGAAAAATTAAAAGCAGATATGTTTATACCTTTTGGCCAGAAACTGGCGCAAAACACTTGCTTTGAATGTTCCTGAGGAATTTTTAATGAAAAACTAATCGAAGTTAATTTCGAAATATCGCTATCTTTTTTAACCAAGGGATAAACTGAAATGAAAGTTGAATCCGATAAATTTAGTTTTTTTACTACATAATCCTTCAAATCTTCCGCCTTCATAGAAGTATGGAGTTTTGAAATATGGAAAACTTTGAAACTGGGCACACTTTTAAGAGAATTATTGGTATCATCGATACCATAAATTTTCTTGTGTCGCCCACTTTGATTTTTACCAACCCTGAGTGCGACAGAAGTGCCATCACCAACAGCGGCCGGTTTTTTAACACCATTCTTCTTTTTACGCATTGTTACATGCTTATCAATCGGTGATTGATGAGCATTAGAAGGTGTAAGATTTTGAGAAGCTGTGCAAGGAACAACAATTGATTCACTTACCACTTCTCTACTAACAGATGGAATTTTGTCGAGTGATGTCACTTTTGATTTTTTTACTTTTTCCTTTGATTTGTTCTTATTTTTCTTCGATTTAGTTAAATTGTCCAAATTACTATTGCTATTACAGAAATTACTCGAATTCATAAGGGATTTCATCTTACTAAGTTGGCTTTGCAATGACGCAACCACTTGAGAAAGCCCATCTAATTGAATTTTATAAATTTCGGAGCAAATGCAATTTTTCATACTGGTTTTTAATAATATGTTTCGAAAAGAACGAAGAAAGAAAATCGATAAAAAAAAACGAAAAAATAAAAGCTAAAGTCGCAAGTAAGCCTCGAACCAGGGCCCGAAGATTGCAAGGCGGACGCACCAAACACTACGCTATAAGGGCTCTTAAACAGAGCTTGAAATTAAATGTAGATAACAATTTATATCGTATCTGTGTGTACAATCGAATTCACACGAATTGCAAATTGACACACACGAATGGACAAATATAAACAAAGAAACAAAATCGCGCAAAATGAAAAACCACACAAATCTAAGATTTTCACTTTAAACACGAAAATAATATTAAAAATGAATTATCCGTAAACACCAGAATCCACTGTTAAAACAATAATTTAAATTATTTCGTTAAATATAATAATTTTGTATTATTTTCACGAGCGCGGGTTGATACGTCCGGACACTGACAATTCTCTCTCTCATTTCAAGGAATTCGAGTCATACGCTGTTATGGAATCAATCTAAAGAGAAAGAGACTTACTATTTTAACTAACAAATATGTAAACAAATTCATAAATTTTATTGACATTTGACCGTTTAACATTTTACACAGAAACAAATAGTATCCAATTTAATTGTTGCATTTAAATATTATTGATTGGGCAAAACGAGTGAAGATGTCATCTGATTAGTGTATAGGTATAGTATGTATGTGAAAAACAAGATGGGAGCAGACTGAAATTCGACTATAATCTGAGGGTATACCTAAAAAACAAACAATTTGGATGTTCTCAAAAACTGCTAATTTTGCTATTATGATTGTGGCTTATTTATCAAATAAATTTGAAGTCGATATTTGTTAAAGAAATGTTAAAGAAAATGATATTTGCGTTGTTTTTTTTTTGAGAAATATGAATAAATATATGAACATTTTAAGAAGTTCAGCCGATAATGTGATATTGGGCTGACGTCACTCTAAAATCCGGAACTCTTGCCTCAGATTTGCCTGTAGACTTGTTTATCAGTCTGTATCCGCATTAAGTATGCCCGGCAAATATTAGTATGTATGTATGTACATATCTTATTACAAATTCATTGAGTAGCTTCAAACAAATCACGTATACTTCAGCCTTGAAAATTCCGTTATTCCAAAGAACAATTTATAAAAATTCTACGTACGTAAAGTAAAGTTTTTATAAAAATCGATGTACAAGTATATGGGATACATATAAATGCAGAAGTTAGATGTTCTAGTAAATTGGCACAGTAACCTATGCATATGCATAATTGCATAACCTCGAATGAATCAACTTTTGTTTTGGCTCAAAATTACAAATCTAGGTAATTTTTGGGTCGATAAACACGGATGAATTATTAGGGGTATTCGCTCTCATGTCACGCAAAATTATATATTTTGTATCCAGATCAAAAAATGCTAAAAGATGTCGCACTGACATTTAATCAGGTTTTGTCGTACGTTCAAATCGTCAGACATATTAAGTGATTTCACTTTATAATGAATGTTATTCATACGAGTATCAGGATTTATATGAAACGGTCAGCTGAGTACGGGATAAGATTTGTTTGGTTCTTCAACTAGAAGAACAACTTATCATTATGATTTTTTATATGGTATTGATTGTGTTCAATGTGTGAATGAACACTACTTAATGACATAAAAATTTAAGCATTTTGCAATAAATTGTTTGCGTCGGCCGACAACTAGCAGCTTATTGCAAAGTTATTTCCTATCAATGATAAAGAAAACATGATATGCAAATTGAATCGATAGGTCTGCTTAGACTTATACTTTATTATCCAGATAGACTTGTTGATGGCAGATTTATTGTGAGGCTACAGCATTGAACTTGCACTATTGATTGTCTTTGGAATTTGTTTGTGGTAAAAATCATTCAAACAATGCTTAGTGCTAAATAAGAAAAGAAAATAAATTATAAGAGAGAAAAAAGAAAATACTTTTGTTTTTGAAAGATGAAGCCGAAATATAAAACAAGTATAGAATTCAACTTCAGTCATGCCGAAGTTTACATATCCTAGACCTACACTAAATCAATTGTTGTTTTCTTTTGAGGGACGACGAGTTAAATAATTGTACGTTGCCATTGCCAAAAAATAGTAATTCTAAAGCATTTCTTCGAAAATAGTCCAGGCTAGAAACAAAAAATAAATCGTGTAGTTTTGAAATTTGGCGCAATTGTTCGGAGTCTCAATATGTACTGCAAAGTCCCCGATGATACAGTGTCCGGAGGTATGGGGGAGAGGAGTCCAAAAGTCATTTTTTTTCAATTTTCCTTGATTATTTTGAAAACTATGGATTCTACAAAATAAATGTTCCAGGGCGAATCAAAATAAAATGTAGATTATACTCTAGACAAGACTCCATAAAATATTGTAGACTACAATTGGTTTCCTCACAAGGAAAACGGCACAGTAAATCCCGATACAATACAGTTAGCAACATGAAAATTTGCTTACATATTCTTATTGGAATGAAATTGGTTGATACTGCAAATGGGCATGATCTGATCAAAGGTACGCCTACCATCCCTACAAATATTATTTTTGCAAACATATCAATAACGCCATACGGAATAAAAGTAGGCACGTAACATTCAGGTGGATGACTCCCAAGGAAGGACCATACTACATTTCTATGTAAAAATTAGCTCAATCAGATGAAAATAAAGGCTTCTTTCGATAGAAGATGTATGTATGTAAATATTTAAGGAAAACTTCAAAATTAACTTAGGTCCACTTTTTTCTACACTCTACACTTTGGAGCATACATTCAGGGGACTCTCCCCATTAATTCCACTAATTTTGAAAAATGTTAAGACTACACGATTTGTTTTCCTGTTTCTATAGCCACGCCAACCCTAAAAAAACGAGGTATTCGAGGAAAACTGTAAAATATTTACTTTTAACTCTCTTTACTCTACATTTCCGGGCCCTACATCAACGGGGATTTTAAAATATATATTCAGAGGGATCTCCAGATCAATTCTGCCGAATTTCGAAATTACACGATTTATTTTCATGTTTTTGATTCGATTGGTCTTCTTGTCTTGAATCCTCTAGGGACATGAACGCGTCAACATCTCTTTCATTCCAATGCCTTAAATGACGTTTCGATACCTTTTTTAATTTTCGGACGTGCAATTGCCAGCATACATCTCGGAGCACAGTGGGAGTGCTATTTGTATCTACAGGCAGTGTTTGTTTGCACCGAGGATCGAACCTCCATTCTCTAGATCGTAGAGCGGTGACCGAAGGAGCACAGCCACCGAGCGTGTCGAAATCTTAGTACTCTTCCGATTGAACTAACTTTTACAAATGAGTATAGTAAAGTCTTAGGCAATCATTCACCCCAATTTGACCTGCCTACTTTTATTCGGTTGTGTTTTATTGATATGTTTGCAAAAATATTATTTGTAGGGGAGGTAAGCGTATTTTTAGTTGAGTCATTCCCATTCGCGGAACCAATCAATTAGATTTTAATAAAAATATTTTACCAAATTTCTTTGTCGCCACCTGTGTTCTATCGGGAGTTATCGTGCCGTTTTTCCTTGTGAGGAAATCAATATACCCTGTACGATTTTATAGTCTAAACCAGGGGTCAGCAAAATTTTCCAGCAAAGGGCCAGATTTTTTAAATTTTATGGTAGGCCGGCCGAAAAGCAAAATCAAATATTTGTTTGAGGATTAAAAGCGAATGATGTGACATGTATATGAACGACAAAATTTCCCTGGAATTTTTTTTTTATTTTAAATTTTTTAAGACATACTTTAAGGTATGTAGCAAAATGCTCACTTCCACATTCTGTTTTCAACATTCTCATTATTTTAATAAATTTAAAATAATAAATGTTTTCACTGGTGAGCGAAATATTGTATGCTAGGGCAAGTCAAGATATTGAGCTCTGATTTCTAGTAAAAATTGTCGAGACTAAATACGAGGCAAGTCCATCAGAAGGAATAAAGTTGACCGTTGACAGGATCGATATAGCATAACAAATTGAGGTGACTTGCTTGGAGAAATACATATGAGTATTTGCCTGCAGTTGTCCCATGCCGACTATTTAAAGAAGCTTATTTCTCAGTTACATTGAATTCAGCATTCATCATTCGAAGCAACAGTATATGCGTTTACCAATAGTATTTAGGCCATAAAATACTATAAAATAGTCTTCAATACGACCATTAGATGAAAACGCAATTTAATTCAGACTATGGGCCTTGTAACTGTTAAACGATTACTTATTCGTGTCGAAACAAGAGAACATTTAAGTTAGTTGGTAATTTTTAAGATTTTTCTGATAGAGGGTGAGCCCAGAATGGACGTCCGCTTTAGGCACATAGCTCGACGCCGAAGAAAAACTTGGAATCGTTTTGCCTAAAACGGAAATTAGCTTAGGCAATTGAATTTCCGATGTAATGCTAGGCAGAGTAAATCATAGTAAAATTCACGATATTATGCATGTAGGACTACTGCAGATAAGCAACCCCATTTATTTCTCAGGTTAACGTTAGGGTGATCGGACGTCTTGTTTTTTTTTAATGTCAGCTTCCATGTCCCCGTTCTTACGAATACATATCCAAAATGTCCTATTTTTCACCAAGCAGCTCCTTGTCCTTTTAGTACAAATTTTCGTAACACTTTCGACGGTCTGAGCAATCTCAGATAATTTCTGTTTCATTCTAAAGGCGATAAATATAGATATTCATAACACTTAAAGTGAGAACATTTATACGAATGGCGCTCGCATCAAATCCGAACAAATCCAAACTTAGGATTTCGTTGTTGCAGCCAGTCTCGTAGAATCTACTCGCTTTGCATTGTCCTGTGATTGATTGTTGTAGCCTCAAAAATTGACATTGACATTAAAAATGATCAATGATTTGTTACACTGGCGACGCGACGACGCTACGTCTCAAGTGCCCTATACTACAAATTGAATGATGAATTAAGGATAGAGCTCTCCAATTTAAATAAAATTACTTATTGAAAATTCTAAGTGTCCGAAGTCCAGTTAGAAATAATTCCCTGCATTTGTAGGCGTATTTGGAGCTTTTTTCACTTGGCATTTGCATTTAAAGCTGGCCGAAACCATAATAATGACCCAGCAGCCAGTACACAGTGACCTGACTCGTGTTTCTTGCACATTGAATGATCTTGAAGCATTTTTTCATCAGCTTCGATATGACCTTGTGAGATGCATGTTTGAATAGATGCTAGTGCCAAGAATCCTCTGAATTGACGGGACCGAAGTTTGCGGACCCCTGGTCTACAGTATAATATCCTAATTTATGGTCTAAGTATATCGATGGCGAAGGTAGCCAACCTCCAATGTCAAAAATTGCATTTTGGCAGTCAGTTTACAATAAGTGGTTGTAAAAGTTATGAAACACAACATTGACATAGAGGGTTGGGATGTTGCTGCTTCTAAGGGTTTTCCACTGAAAATACCAACAGAGGCGGTTGAGCAATTAATGCAAAAATATTTTAAGAACACGTTAGAAAAAGAGAAAAAAAATCAAAAAATTTACTTAGGAGGTTGTGAATCTTTACTATCGCTATCATTTTGTAGAAAATTTTATGTACTTTGATTCGGCCCTGGAACATTTTTTTTAGTAGAATCCATAATTTTTAAAATAATCAAGGAAAACTGATTAACAGACCTTTGATCCTTTCTCCCTACGCTTCCGGACTCTTTATCATCGGGGATTTTTTAGCATATATTCAAGGCACTCTCCTCAACAATTGTCTCAAATTTCAAAACTACACCATTTTTTTCCTAATCAAGCGTTTCCGGACTTCCTACCTGAATTGATAGTGTATAATAATATACAGCACGAGTATGTACATATGGAGGTTGAATGTATTATTTTCTGCCTCGTGTTTCTCCTAATTCATAACTGTATTGGGCAAAAAAAAAACTTCAAATATTTATATTGATCGCATTCTAGAGAAATCTCTAATTCCGAATCAGTGTCACAGAAATGTTAAATTTTGTGTGCCCTTAAGAGGGGGTCGAGCACTTGCGTTGCATGAGAGTACTTTATTATGCCACGGATGCGAGTCGGTCAATTTCACCCAGGCATCGAGGAATATGGTTGACACTGTTGTAACAATATTTCGTTGGTGAATTATTGGAGAAATTCATAAATGTACTAGCAGAAAAAATTTAAATGCTTCATTCAATGACCACTATTCAGAACCAATTTAATATTACATAACTACTATAAAGACAAAGATTTAAATTATAAAAAGTTGCGGCACCTGAAGCTGATACCTGATACATCGGACGTGTAACCACGTCCGATGCACTAACCATCAAACTGACAAGGTTGTTGGTAATTGTTCACCTTGCACGTGTTATGCAAATGATCATAACTTGGAAGCACCCTGCATAGGTTTGTCGTTTCTTCGAGATTTAGGCTCACATCAAGCCATCGAGCAAGTGATGGTCGAGGGCGGTTGCAGTTGAGAGGAGGAGCCGATAGCGAAAATAGTAATGAAAAACTTATTACCCCCATTTGTTCAGAGTAAAAACATATATGTGTTTTCAATTCAGACCCATATTAAAAGAAAAAATACAATTCTTACAATTACTATTGAGTGAGCAGAATTTAAGTAAAAACAAATACAAAAGCAATAAAATGACAATGTCAATTTAGTATAAGAAAATACAATATCTAAAGCTGACTTACCAACGCATTCGCTCAAATCCATAGCTCCTGAGTATAAGCAGCCATTCTTCTTCTTAACAACATTCACCAATCGGTCGACACAAAAACATTCGTTCGCATATTCCGGGCCGATATCGTTTAAAAAACCACGATTCGCGTACCGAAATCCCGGGATTCCTTTATATTTAATTTCACGTTGAAAAAACAACTCAACCGATCGACAGATGTCAGCACTAAAAATATACATTGAGTCACCAGGACGTCGAAATGGAGGGTACGCGGACGCGTCTGTGCCATTTATCATATTACAAATGGACGTGGATTCACTTGTTGATGAGTTCAGCCATGTGTGCAGTGTTTCCAATTCATCGAACTTTTGAATTTCTAAAACTCTTGCCGGATCCCCTAAACCTGTACGAACTTCATAAACGCCGTCATTAGTCCGGTTTTTCTGCAATACAAAAGACATGGTGAAACGGAGAAAAAGAAGCATATAAATGGGATTTCTTCAACGCTCAACAGACCGAAGATTGAAACGATTAAAGTAAATATACCTAAATGTACAATTCATTCAATTTTCCCCGAAAAAAAATCTTACATGATTAAAAAATGAAAATGCAAGGCTTCCGTCATCCATAGACCGGATAGTTCGTGATCCTTTCTCTTTGATCTGTCTACAAATGGCACGAGCCAATCCCGTCGGATTAATACAGAATCGCACTCCTTCGAATAAATATTCTCGGACCGTCGTCGACACAAACATTGACGTTGGACTATCGAATACGCCATTTAAATTTGCATTAATTTGGGCCATTAACAAATTCAAACCAGGATCATTTTCAGCTATCTGTAGAAGAGACTAAACGTTAGATTTTTGTTAGTAAGATATCCATCACCAACTACAGAAGCAGAAATTAACAAAAACAAGAAAGTGATTATCATGCGATTAATAAACATTCGATACCGGCAAACATGTTAATGGATGAAGAATTGAAGGAGATAATGAGGTGTAAAACTGATACAAAAACTATGCAAATAAATTAAAAATAATATAATATGCAGATGACAGATAAAAAAGGTAAAAATAGCAAGTCTTTGACCGATTAAAATCTAACAGATGCGCATGCACATTTCGATCTGTATTTTGACCTTCGCTAATTGACAAAAGGTTGCCTTTATAGTGTGAATGAGGAAAATGGACATTGATATTGCCAATTCGCTATGGATATGCTTTAATGGAATGTGACATCTTAAAAGATACTCGTATATCATTTTACTTTGGTGTTGGCATTTGTTCGAATTGGCAATCTCAGAATGTAACTTTGTGCATTTCGATTATATTATATTATCTAAAAAATACAACCAATAAAAAATAAACTTGACGTGCAGGGTGCTGCAGAATGAAACACCACATTTTTACAGTCTAAAAATAAGTACGCACGTATTTTTTTACGATATTAGGTAAAACAAAAAGCATTTTATTTCATAAAGTCCAATGTCCAACTTAATTCTCTCCGAACTTTCTTTTTTTCGTGGAAAATTTAAAGTCTTTTGAGAAAGGGCATTCTGGAAGACACATACCTTCGGAGTTATTAAGTGATGCTCACATTTATTTTTCTCGAAGTTAATTTCTCAGGAAATATGGTTTTACCATTTACTAAGTAACTACCATTTCTACGGGCGTCTCAGTTATCTTAAATTAAAGCAAATTCAATTATCATCAAATTTATTTCTTATCCATTTCCTCCTGGTGCACATGTATTTTTTCCAATATTTGACAAAGTACATAGAAAACGAAGATTTTCCCAAAAGGCATTTTCAAGTGAGATTATCTCCAATTTGATACGGAAAAAAAGTTATAACGATTTCGTGCATTAGAATAGAGTTGATAATTATGGAAATATGAGCAAAACACTATTTTAAATAGCTCCTTTTCCACTAGCACACCTCCACCATCGGAAATTTCATCCCACAAAAGTCCGGAAAAAAATCTGATTTTAAAATAAATTGTTAAAATATTCCACTTTTTGTAGAAAGGTTTTAGAGTACAGTAGGAACTCTTTTAACCGAAGTAAAGGAGGTCGTTTCGAATAATCAAGAATGGTTAAGAAATAAAGTACCAGTTTTTAAAGCTTAAAGTGGATTTAATGAGGAACACGTTAAAATTTCACTTTTAGATAAAATAACGTACTTTACTAAACGTAAAACATTTCAGCAGCGTTCTTTTCACCCGAACAAAAACTCATTCCCATACGCAACTGGCCGTCTATAATCCGGGTCTGGTGTTAAAAGTGAATTCGTTAAACGTCAACTTCTTTTCGGCAAATTCGCCCCCTATACCTTCCTATATTGAACCATTGCCATCTTGATATACAGGCCTCCGCTCAGCTGATCGCGGCGAAGTCTCGACTGCTATGCTGACGTCAATATGACGTCATTCATGCCTTGCCACTACGTTGGCAAGGCGGAAATGACGTAAAATTAACGTCAGCATACCCCTTTGTGTATGCACTATGGCAACCAACATATATGCAACTGCTAGGCACGGCGTTAATCTGTATAAAGTGCGGTATCTTTGTAATGCCAATCTTTGGCTTATTAGCCAAACCCATCCCTGTCTGCTATGCCGGAAGGATCTGTTTTGTAGGAGCAAAGGTGTAAAAAGAGTGCTCGATTTTCTTGCCATTGCCGCTTATATGGGGTTACATGGTACCTCCAACGGGATATCAAATTGCAGCCAACTAAATATTCTATTACATGACATCAATCGCATAAGGCTGTGATTATTGTCTACACAGTCAAAAATCTCGGACTGTTTTTTATACCTGGTCTTGGACCAACATTTTTAATAATTTTAATTCTACAATCTAAACTCTTTCAAAGTTTACTTCTATTTTAAACCAAATTTGTAATAAGTTCTAGTACAATTCAAACCTTTTGGTGTTCTTTTTGTTCTCGCATTAGCTTCTAATCCAACTGTAATTAAAATGTAAGCCCCACAAAGTACATTTTTTGAGTATCAAAGCATAACTACTTGAAGTCAGCCCAAAATATCATGCTGCGTGGCTGAGTCGTTTAGGTCGCAGCTCTACACACGGATTTCACAGGTTCGATACTGCGCCACGGCAAAAAAAGTAAAGATTATCTGGTAAACCTGCGATGGATCGGACAACAACATGGGGGACAAAGGATTTGGAAGTTTAGAAAACTAAAAAAAAAATTGAATGGAGAAAAAACTTACAGGGGTTAAAAAAAACCCAATAAAATTAATATTTTTTAATAGATTATAATATTTGTAGATTAAATTTTAAACCAACAATTTGATTAAAATAATAATGTCAGCAAAGTTTAATATTTAAACCAGTGAAGTTTACGGAAGCAATTGTAATACTTTAATTTTATTAAGATCTAATACAATTTTGGTGTCGTCATTATGTAAACCGAATTAGCACTGATAATATACCAGGATTTTTAACTGTTTACAAAGGCCACAAATGGGTGGAAATCCTCCCAATGGTTGAACTCAAACTTCATACAAGCATGAACGAGGATATTGGCGCCAATTTCCGCAGAGCTGGTTTATATAACGTGATTTCTAGTCCCCAGAAAATTTTCCGAAATTTTTCGTTCAAAAATTAAGAGAGTACATGAAGAAATTCACGGCATTCCTGTAGTAGTCATAATGGCAAGAGGATTGCAAGAATCTTTTCACTTGTTCAACTTGTGTTAATCTGTATCGATCCAATTAAATAGGCACTGGAACCTTCATACTAAGGTCTTTATAACGAATAAATCGGAATCATACAACCACAAACGACTGTTATTTCAAGGAATATTTGGAACCGCAGACGAAGCTTTCAATACGTCAAAAAAAATTTTTTTTTTTTTTTAAACAGATATATAAGTATATTTTTGAAATTGTGAACCGTCGAAACTATTTATAGACCTAGAGCCAACGACCAAAAAAATAAGTCATTTGTTCACAGTTCACATATCACCGAAAAGTGCTTGATTAGATATATGATACATACAAGAAAATTTTAGCCTGCCGAACTACCCGAACGTGTTGCTGACATGTCGAAAATTTCATGTTTAAAGTTGGAAATGTTGGTATTACGAAAAAGTTCATACGACATCAAAATCGTAAATGGCTCGACCCTACTCAGGCGTACGATTTTGATTCGAATAGCATTCGAATTGTGAGCAAATGTTCTGACTTGAATCAATTTTTTTTCCTAACTTTGATGACGTCTGCCACTACTTTATCAACGCCCTAATTGTCGGCCTTCAAATTTTTCGTTATGAGTGGACCATTGCCTACCACGCAACAGACAAACAATGAGCAGATTACACGACTTGCACCCATTTTTTACATTAAGGTCAAACATTAAACACTGTTGCTAAACAATTTTGAACAATTCCAATCTATGAGTATTTGCAGTTCAAAAAGCGTAAGGCCTATTGAACTGGAAGTTGTTTAAACGGAAAACACTGGAAACATTAGACAATGGAACAGATGGATATGCGCTCAAATACGGTTAAGCCATATTTAATTTTTGAATCGAGTGATTTTTTAATTTAGCACAATGTGGAATCAAGCAAAAAATTAAAATTAATAGAAAAATCGCATAGTGCATCTTATTTGTTTGCATCATAGTAAGACATCCTTGTAAAATTTCCGAAACCTCCATCTTCAAACTGCAGACCTACAAAATCATATTGCCATAACTGGTGCCATCCATTAGTGCTTTCCGTATCCACCACCTTCTTATTTTCTTCGTTTTATTCTTGCGGCTGAACTAAGGCCCACAATTCGCTGCAATAACCTCACTCGACATGATAAGCAGTTGAGAAACACCGAACCACTAACTTACTTAAGTCCGGAACAATTTTGGAAACAGATTAGAATTGTTCAAAATTGTTCAGAAACAGTGTTCAATATTGTTTCTGACTGTTCAGAAATTGTATTTTATATTGTTTCTGAGCATTTGTTTATCTGGACTAGGCTTAATCAAGTACTTTTCGATAATTTGTATTAGGACTATGAGCAAATGAATAGGCTTCGTTTTTTGATTGTTGGCTATTAGACTTAGAACATAGAGCCATGGCATGAGCTTGTATTGTATGTTTCTGGCTCCAACATTTGGCGAATAAGTCGACAGTCAGCCTACTCGGTTGTTGTTTGATATTGACATATGTTGACTGTTCTGTCGAATTGTGCATGAATAAAAGTCAGTTCTTGTCATATTATCGACAGTCAGCCTACTCAGTTGGCGTTTCGGTATTGACATAATGGGTGGAATGCATAAAGTGAGTCGAGTGGAGTAAAGCTGAGTTGACAGAATTCCACTCAATTTTCACTATGGAGCGGAAAGTAGTTTTATGCATACAAATTTTTCACTCGATTCACCGAACATAGCATACTCAGGAATGTCCTCAATAGACTTCACTCTTGAGTATATCCTCATTATTATGCATACCACCCAATGTTGACCGCGCTGTCGAATTGTGCATAAACAAACGTCAATTTTTGTCAATATTTAAATTTCATAATTTCTAAACGGTCTACTGAGTTAGCTGACAGTCGACCACATGTCGACTTAGTACCCAGATTTTGGAGCCACTGTTTCTATGGAGACATATAGGACAAGCTCATTCCATGGCTATATATTCAAAGCTATTAGACTATTAGAGAAAGTGTAGTAACAACAGCCATATAAAGTCGACAGCATGTAGTTGACAATACTCGATAGCATAACACTATCTCTTTCATATGATGCAATTCATGGTATTAATTTAAAATAAAGTATCTCGTTGGAAGTAATTTTGTAGAATACATGTACAAAAAACATGTGCGAGCCAAACATTTTGAATGATCCAATTTTTACAAATGACATACCCTGAGCTTATAATTCCCCCAAAAATTCGATTTTTTTTTGGGGTGTAGGTCTTGAATGACAAAAAAAGACTCAAATTCCAAAATTTGGCTGATGAATTCTCCCCTCAAATTTGCAAACTTTAAATTAAGTTTAAATTCATTTCTGCTCAGATTTTGTTCAGTAGCAAGCTTCTCGTGTCTACCAACTTCATTTTTCTGACGACATACCCTACAGTCAGGTTGAAGAGCATGGGTGCAAGCCTGTCCCTGTCTCTTCCAATTCACAACATCAAATGCTGCTCATACGTCATTACTGCTTTCGTTTTGGTCAAGTTAAAAACATAAAGGTACACAAAAAACAGCAAAACTACCTCTACCTCCGCCGGTACTTCCGCGGTTTATTGTATATGAGCTAATATTAGTTATAATTAATTAGCCAAGACTATGTTGTCCAAAGATTTGCTTACTTTATGAAATTAATTATAATTATTATATTTTATAATTATGTAGATAGTCAGTATTCAATTATACAAGTATTATAATTAAATTTAATAGAGTATTGAATGATTTAATTATAAAATTATTTCCTTAAATATATCCCATGCAACTTTTTAGAATCGCTGAACATGCAAAATAATACATATAAATTACCAAAGAATACATGCATAAATTAAGTTAATACTTTAATATATCAAATTCATTGATAGATAAAAGAAACCATAAGAAAAGAATAATAATAAACAATTCCTTGAACTCAATTCATTATTACAAAATTACTTTACGTTTCCCTCGTATCCTATCCAGAAGCCGCTTTAGTATTCGTACGATAGGTGTGCGATCAAGCGTTCTATTGAATTTCGTAAGAAAATTTCTAAAGATATCTGTTAACTCTCGTTCAAAGACTTGTAAAAATGCCTGAAAAAAGTGCAATTGGTTTTCTATTATACTACAATATTATATGTTTTTAAAGTACAGTAATTCAAATTCAAATGAACGATTCACAATCCGGTGTACTTTGTATTAAAAACCAAAATTATTATTGAATATCGTACTTGGACGATATAAATAAAAACATTTTTGTTATTATTTTTAGGGTTTCTTATAATAACGCTTATTTCATTTCGAATTACTGTACTCGTACTCAACACACTAGGGTGTATTGTGTTCACATTTGTCGAATTGAGAACAATCTATCTATTTTTTGCCCAATTGTGCTCAGTAAAATGTGTCATGAAATATGCGTATTAAAATGCCTACATTCATTTGCATATTTAGAGCCACGATATGATCATCATCGGAGAGCGGTAATGTTGCTTCTACGTCAAATTCAAAAAACTGCTGCTGCGTATATGTAACAGAAGTTCCATCGTCTGAAAATTCCTTGACGGTTTTCTTTCTGAATTGTCTGCACACCCACGTGGAAGAAGCAAATAAACAAAAATATTCGCATTAATTGAATTTGTAAATATTATTTATTTATTTATCGAATGAAGGAAATAATAATAACAAATATATATAAATGCAAAATATACATATTAAAATATTATATATTTATTCGATGTTCATATTTTTTTTTAAATATTATGCCCAGTGGCGCAACCAGGATCTTGTCCTGGAAAGAGGGGGCTGAATACATACATATTCGTGGACACGAATAATATTAAATAATTACTTGAATTTAGTAGTAAAATAAAGATTTATTATTTAAAAGTTTGTAAATATTTGGAAATATCGCTTGATTGCAGAAATTAAAGGCTTCGAATTCATTTTTGAATAAGTCCTTTCTGGAAAACCTTGTGTGTTTTATATTCTTTTTCACGAGCTGCCTTGCAGCTTAATCTTCAATGTCGCTACTCTTAAAAGCCGACAAGTGTATAAAATCAACTGCCATATGGCCTGTAAAATTTTCCAATATATTTCAATGATTTAAGAATCGTCCCGTTATGTTGTTTATAATTGAATCGGTCTTGGGAAAACAAATCGCTCATTTGTAATATTCTTCAGAATTGTTTTAGTTAGTTTTTTTTTGTTCTTGGGACTGAATTTTCGAATCCCAATTGTTGTGGGGTTGAACAAAAATTTAAAGATTTCGTGTCTGTGCATTCTGTGTGAATAAACATTGCGCTAGAATAGGGAAGTTTACGGGTTTTATTTTCGCACAAACAGCATATTTTAAGAAGAAGAAAATTATTCCATAGTGAGGTTTGATTTGGTTGTATCCATTTCGTAAAGAATAGGATAATTTATTGAATGATTGAACTGTACGATTATGATGTTTGGCTTGAATCTCTGAAATCTCAACCATTTGTTTTTCAACCAATGTACAGTTTTTTCTCGCTTTTCTTCGAAACCGAAAAATGTTTTTGTATTGGGAAGACGTTTTGTAGCTCGTAGAAACATTTTTAAAATCCAAAAAATCACCGTGTATTAGAATATTGACGTTGTATGTGCGTGGAGTCTTTCTATCTAAGCCAATAAGTAGAGCCCATTTTCCAGTAGTGTAAATTTTTTGGGGCTTTCTGACTCGGTCTGTAGTCGCATGCATTGAATCCACTTTCAAATAAGGCGCCGTTTATAAGATGTGGTTTAACAACCGATTTGAGCAGCGGCACACAAAAGGAAACCGCTGCAGCCACCGCGGTTTATAAATTTATATTATATTTTAATGCAATCTCAACGAACCGCGGCGGCTACCACGCTACTGTAGAGCGAGCCAACAAGCACAAAAAGGTGACACCACTGGATAGTGTTAGAAGGACTCCACCCCCGTACAACGCCAATATTCAACAATACGGTGATTTTTCCAATTTTAAAAACTTGGCTACAATACGTCTTTCCAACACAGAAGCATTTTTGGATAATGGAGATCCAGCATACCACGTAGCAAAGGTTTGAACCAACATGAGGTCTTCCTTTTAGCGAGAGAATGCGACTTGAAAAGAGCCACTAAAGCGAATGTAAACGAAGGTTTTTATTTTACTTGTTCTGTTTTCTTTTTAAGTCAAAGTTTTTTAGTTAAGAGCGAAGGTATGTGAGGGTTTCTTAGGGAAACCTTTGCTTCAGCGAATATATAAAATTTTTACATATTCGCTAAGGTGACTCGACAGTGATCCGAAAAATACTATAATATTGTTCGCGACTGTAAATTGCGAACGATAGATTTATTACTGGCGAGTCCTTAGTGAATTCACTAGCGAAAGTTTTGCCCACCAAAGTGACTCGCTGGTTACTCATTTGCAGTTCGTTTGGTGTGCTGGTGAGTCGAAAGAAAAGACTGTACATTGGTTGAAAATGAAACGGTTGAGATTTGAGAAATCTAAGCCAAACACCATATAGTTCAAGTATTCGTTGGATTCTCCTATTTTTTATGCAATTGATACGACTAAGAAACGGTTGAACAATTGAGTACCAAACGACTGGAATACGATTAATTCTTAATCAAGCATACTCTCGTATTCTCAAAAAAAATTTACTTTAATTTCTAGTAAACAAAACTATTCCAGAGAGGAATAGAACCTTTTATGAAAGTATCCCATCTTCAAATCGTCTCCGCAATCGGAGTGAAAACTATGAACATCAAGAAGCAAATTGTAATGTTAACAGTAATTAAAAGCATGGATTTTGTTTATATTTATTTTAAACGTTCTTATCAATTGGTTTCTTTTAATATACATTGAAGTAAATTTACAAAAGACTGGTTCCTTATTTATTTACATTTATCTATTAATTTCTCGAATGGCATATATTTTTTTAGTTATAATTAAACTTCTAACCAACTTCATCATTGCGGATTTTTTTTCCAAACCATCCCTTAGTCCAAATCACTCGACACATTCGTCCAATAACTTTTTTATGCAATCATTTCCAATATTGTTCTAAGTGCACTTGATACAAGTGTGCATTAAGCTTTGAGAAAATGTATGTACTTAACACATTTGGCAAAGTACTGGAGGGGTTAAATGACGGGTTTTCGGTTGGCTCAGATTTGCAATAGGTAAAGTAGCTCAGAGAGGCTTAAAATACAGCTTCAGCTCATTTTTTTTTTTTTTAGAAAAATGTCACTTAACACATTTGTGCGCTAGGGTATCGATATATTCAGTACAATAACTTGCAACGATACTTACTTGTATATATATGGTCCGACTTCTTTGACAATTGGTATTTCGCCTACTTGGACTTTATCTGGATTTGTAATATTGAATATATAAACCTTAAATAATAACGGCTGAGGCAGTGCAATGAATCTGTCATACTGTGGTGTTCCTTGTTCTATAATAATATTCTGAAACGAAGGAAAAAATGCCGTTTAATATTTTATTGCATGAAGATGACAAAAAAAAATATCAATTTGAGAACGATAGATGAATGCTATAGTATTATAGAGTATAATTCTAGTTTGTGTCAATAAGAACTTATGGAGGACTAAGGTGTGACTGTGACTGATATACATAATTTTTGGTGTAATGCAAAAGGGTTGAGTAACTCTGCTATGTGCAAATAATTTGTCAAAATTAATGTATTATTTAATCTGATGATACAGGACACTTTCATTGAAAAGAAATGTACATTCAGGGACACACGATAAGCGACTAACGGTCACGGTGCAGCGCGGTGTTGTAATACAAAGCCCATGAGCTTTATTCTTCGGTGTGAAGCAATAATAGCTCGTTTGAAACCTGCAATGAACGATTGCGCTAAAATAGCTTCGTTTTTTTGGCAATCCAGAAGTGCAAAACAACAATAGCAATCATTAAACGTGCCATACACGCAGCGATTGATCGGATGATTCGTCGCCCGATATCGATATTAGCCGATGGATCGGCCTGTGTAAGTGTATGCGCTTTTCGTTGACGATTTTTTTAACAGTTCAATATAATTTTGATCAGCTGATATTTTGTGGCGATCCATCGGCTGATCGATCGGGCGACGGATCGCTCCGTGCATGGCGACTATTTCACTAACAACCAACTCTATCCAGAACAATTTTGTTACTTTAAGGTGTGCAATTGTTGCTCTGCTCTGATCTGGATTGTTGAAAGAAACGCCGCTAATATATCTGTAGGAAAATCTGGTAGGAGATCAGAAACTGAAAGTTATTCCAATAATTATGAATTGTATAGGAGCATGAATCCGTGCTCTAAGAGGTAAAGTCAGAAAAATCGGCTGAATATATATATAAAGCTGATTTATCGGGTAAATGATGAGATGGATCTTAACTGAACAGTACATAATTCAACAATTCTTCATTACAAGATTAAATTACTTGTTATTAATCAATCATTGCTAATTTCTACAATATAATATGTCGACAGAATGTACTAGGAAGGAAGTGAACATCATAATCTATTAGAAATGAATATTTTGATATTGATGTACGCAAAATAATGCAAATATGTATTTATCTTATATATTCGTGAAGGTCATTGATAATTACTTACAGAATTGAAATTAATCATTTTATCATTACTGAACAGAACATCAGGTTTATCAAATAACCAAGCATATAATTTACCTCTAAGGAAGCGTCATCGTCTATAAAATTGTCGACCACAAGACGATAGACAATCAGATTATTTTCTTCAATTGTGCAGGTTAACGAGACCTTGATGTTTAGATCAATTCATAATAAGAAAGAAGTCTTTAACTATTGTATCGACGGTAAATTTTTTTTCATACTTTTGATTTAAAGTAAAAAATAATGATGGACAGAAGACAGTGATGATTGCATATCAAAATGTTTTCAGTGGGCACCCTATCATTATATTTTACTTTAAATAAAATAAAAAAAAACATTGAGCTACAGGAATGAATCCATTATTAACTGTTTATAATTGGACGTACGCTTTTAAATACACAGTTTGAGCAATTACAATTCTTTTATATTTGGATTGGAATACATATTTCTTTTGGTTTTTTTTTAAGGTTGTTCGTCTTCCCTACGGGCTTTTGCTAATTGCCAAAAACAAGCGAACACTAGACAAAATTTTGAAAAATAGCTTCAACGTAAGTCTGAAATTGTGCAACGACCTAACGCGCGGTCTTTAGGACTCCCGTATGTTGCAGAATAACCCACCGTGCAAAAAAAATTCCAGGTCAACTACTCGGGTTAATGTCAAAAGTACAGTGGACCCCTGGCCTTATTTCTGATTGTGATCGCGAGATTATACAATAAATTAAGAAGATATAAAACAAACCATCTACGATATTTTTGTCAATATAGTTGATATCAAAAATCAAATTAAATTAAGAAATTCCTATTTCTCAATAATAAATTTGCCGCATAAGCGGCACAAGAGACATCTAATGCTGTATCTATCCGCGGCAGGTTTAGTGCCCCGTTGATTTCTTCATGTTAGCCTTGTTGTAATTGTGTGTTGTTAACCTGAAGTAACCGACACGTGAGTACAAAAGAATGCGGCTTATGTAGGAATTGTCATTTATAAGTATGTACGTATAACTATTTTTAATACGTACAATACATCTAAAAAAATTTCACTTTACGTTTATGATTTATTATATTTCACGATTTCAAAAATTGGCGCTGCTTCTGGAAAGAGAGTTAGGAGGGACGATTCAGGTTTATTATGCTGATATCTCTGCAACTATTGATCACAGATAAAAAAAATTTCGGAACCCCAAAACAGAAGACATAAAGTTTTTTCGTAGAATTAACACTTTTAAAAGTTACAGGGTGTACCTGTACCTGTTTCTTCAAATCAAATAATATATAATCTTATAATATATGTGGTTATCTTTAAACAAATTTGAGATCCGCTAGTCTTAACCCTTATAATACATAGTAATAATAATAATATTTTCAGAAACCGTTTTTATTGGGACAAATGACGTTTTCCATAGTCCTCCTCGTGAGCGCCCCTTGGCGCGGCAGTGGGTAAAAACACTGACAGCCAAATCTTTGCGGTAAGCCAGTTTGGAAAAAGGCAGATAGCTGTAGTCTGAATGGCTGACCAACACCTAAGCGTATCAGGTCTAGTAGGATGGAATGATTTGTGTAGTTGGTGAACTTCAGCATGTTTATTAAACTATTCGAAGCAGCTATCTCCTAGGCCACCCTCTGAATGTGGTTAAGCGATGTACTGATAACAAGTCTTTTGTAAAAACCACTCCACGTCAAGAAACCTGGAACAAAAGCCTCGGATTAGATGGATCAACAACGACGGCCACGCAAACGACTAACGGATTATTCTGTCGGATACTGGAATGTACGCTCCCTGAACAAACCGGGGGCCGAGAAGGCCCTCCTTCAACAGGTCGAAAAGTACAAACTGAGCATGGAAGTTTGTGTTGTATTCCCCCTGTGGTGCGGGGCGTAATAATAAGCTACAGAATCTCCCGACTACCGGGAACAGGAGGTGCATGCTGGCAACTGCATTCCCGAAACTAGTTCACACCAACGAAACGTCAACTGACCCACATGTAAAGGTTGACGCGCTTTGTCCCACAAGGCGTTAGGGCAATTGAGTAGGAAACAAATTGGGTTATCAGCGAGACTTTCTTCTTCCTTCCCTTTCATACCATTCTGCGGCTCCGCGTTGCTCTGCCTGTGGTGTTCGCACTTCGCCCATTCTGGCGGTATAATCTCAGCTTCCTTCTGCAGGAGCTCTGTCTTGGATCGTATCATCGCCGAGATTAATGCGTTGTTGTTGCTTCTTCATCTGATCGATCCACGTGAGTTTCCGTCTGCCTCGGGGTTTGGGTCCATCAAAGAGAACCTTCATTGATAGAGCCTTCGTGACTGGGCTCTCAGGAAGATGCCTTAGAACATGGCAATACCAATCCATACGACGATCTTCGAGCTTCTCAGTGGTCAGTTGCTCAACAAACAAGCTGCCTTGGATGTAGGTACTTTTGATGTGATCCTTTTTGGCCACACCGGCTGAGATCCGTTGCATTTTCATCTCGGTCGCAGTCATTTTACTTTCGAATGTCTTGTAAATAGTCCAGCGTTCAGACGAATACATGATTGCGGAACGTACGACCGTTTTGTACAACTTACCCTTAAGCTTTCGTGGCATCTTCTTGTCGCAGAAAACTCCAGAGTTTTTCTCAAGGCCGTCAGAATTGAGTGCTGAAGAGCAAGGGACTCAATACACTGCCATTGTGAACTCCGACTTTAACCGGAAATTCTTCAGACTCACCAGCTATGCATTTAATTTAGTAGTTGTCCCATCATACATGTCTTGTACCATCTTTACATATGCCTCGGGGACCTTAAGTGCTCTTAAGGCCACCCAAATGAGATCACAAGGAACTCTGTCGAAGGCTTTTTCCAAATCGATGAACACAAAGTGCAAATCCGTTCGTACATCACGATGCTTTTCCATCATAACACGCATGCACTGAATAGCATCGACTGTGGACCGACCCTCCTCATTGAATGTCATCCGAACGTACAATCTCTTTCAATCGATTGCAGACAACTCGCTCGTAATTATCCAATGTGTGATTGACTGCCCTATAGCTGTTGAGCTTACGTGAGTCACCCTTGTTCTTATAAAACGGGAGAAGGAAGCTTTTCCTAAAAGCGTTATGCATCCGTTGCCCCTTTTAATTTTGTTGAAAAGAGCAGTGAGCCAATTAAGCCCGACACGATTCATCTTCAATAAAAATTCAAAGGGTATTTTGTCCGGTCCGACAGCGAGATGAATAACAAGAAATCGCACACAATTTTTAGAAGTGCAAACCATCCGGCCACAAGAAGTTTGGATAGCATTTAAAGTGAACAATAACCTCAAGCCGCACATTATTGACTTCAAACCCATACATGAGGGGCTGTGTGCGATTCGCATTAAGACTCGATTCTCTTCAACCTTCTCCTCCCCCCCGTGTTAGCTGACAAGTCGTAGACCACCCAAATCACATAAATCCTTGGCGAGGACAACCGAGACTCAAGGGAGGACGTTTCGGGTTTGGAGAAAGGCATCAACAGTGGCGGATTCACATTCCGCAGTGGTGGCATATCAGATAAGTATATTTGTCGTACTAGCTTCTACTAGAGGACTTGGTCCTTTGTACCTCTTTCTTCCGTTACAGATGTTCGGGGTTTACTGGGATGGTGCCGATAAGGACGACGATAATCACGAGGTTTGTTTTTAGAAACCGGACATCGTAATAACGGGACATCGTGATAGTACGAAAAAGAAGAATAAATTGGTTTCAATTACACCACATTTTCTATGTTTACTTGATTGTTCATATTTTACGCGGCCATAAAATTATACCAAGTTTAGATTTTTGGAATTGGATTGTGTGTGATGATAGCTTCTTTTTAATACATGGTCCATACTATTTGGACGATCCTGAATGTTTGTAGTTTATAATAATAATTATAATTATTATTATTATAATAATAATTTCGTCAATAATTAGATTCAAATTAGCGCGCTAAATTGATGCCCCTAAAACTAACAAATTGTGTAATTAGTTACAGTGTGTGTAAACGAGTACAAAAATTTTGGCTGATGTCCGTTTTTGGAATCTTCATATTGACAGGTCCCTTATAATCCGATATGTGACATCAGGCAATTGACAATCAAGAAAAAACCGGCAAATAGGTGAAGGAATAGGGTGAAAGAAAAAAATGTGGACAAAAGACGTATGGATTGTGATTATCACATGCGTTTTTAAAACAAAACAGCGTCGACACTGTTACATGTGTGACAGAGATGTAAAATGTTGTGCACCCGTGAGTGAGTGAGTGAGAGAGTCGCTCAACAGTGTTGACACAGTTTCGTTTTGAAAACGTACCCAATGACCGTTCTGGATTGGATCTTATTTTTCTAAAGTCTGCCCATATAATCTGGTAGACACCATGTTATAGCATATGCCAGTAGTAATCGTATTTTTTATGAATTTAAAAACTAGTCAAAAGTTGATAGCGGATGTAACAAAGCTCTAAGTTTTCAATATTTCCACTTTTAAAGGACTTCCACTCTCTTGAAGGTTGTGTATTTCACGAAAAAAAACCTGACTCATCTAATTAGTGCAAGATAACATCTAGTTACCTTCGAAAAAAATTACCTTCGTGCTTAATTTTGCTGCAAAAGATGAATTCACATAATATGAGTTGATAGGCACGACCTTACAATGAGTTGATCCATAACTTTTTTTATTTTCTTGTCAATGCCCTAAATTGGAAAAAATTGACAAACAAAAATTTTTTTTTCTTTTCTTTTTTAAAGTTTAGCGTTGAAAGACAGTATACGTAGATAATGTAATATAATCGGAAATACAATTCCGATATATGAATGCAAATTTTCTAGTAGACACAAAAAAAATATCAAACGACTAAATAACTGCAGCTTATTAACATTTATAATATCTTCATTTAAGATATTTAGGGTTTCCGAAATGTTATGATTTTTTCAACGAAAAATATGTTGCATTTCTCGGAATATTATTATTATGTGCAACAGCAATACTTATAAACAAAAATTAAAATTTGTAATAACTTCTCAAAAGTAAACATGGCCAAAAAATCATGCCGGAATGTAGAGGCGCCCGCTATACGATTATTTTGTAGTCTAGTGCCAATATATTGTACAAGGGAAGCCTCCTATTCTTGAAGAAGCTTTGCCATTCATGTTAAAACGAAGTTATAAATTGCAAACAAACATTAAAAAAAAAGAAAACAAGAAAAAATTGTACGAATAAAAAATAGCTAGAATTCTCCCGCAAATTTAAATGGCGAAACGACGTTTTTCGTAAATTTTCCTTGTTTGGTGGCGGATATCTCGTGAAGTATTAGAGAAAAAATATGATTACAGTAAAGTCTTCTATGACGCGGGTGTTAAGTTTCGTTTTATAGCAATCGACGTTAAAGGAGAAACCGGACACAAAATGTTCTGCACAGGTAAATGGAAAAGGATCGTGCTAAAACAGGTGTGAAAAGATAACTTGTCCACCACGAGCGGTATGGAAGGATCGTGGGTCGATGCTGCAAAAAGGTATGAAAAGATATCTTTTCTACCCGGTGTTTATAGAAGGTGCATTTGTGCACATTCTAGGAGAGATGTTGATGCGCCCGAGCCCCTGGAGGGGTTAAGGCAATTAACACAGACACTATTGTCAGAAAAATGTGAACTTCCACCATTCTTTTCAGTAAAATTCTATTTTTCTATTTTTCTCTTGTAAGATTGTGCGATAATGTCATGGCTTTATTCTTCGAACAGTACTTAAAGTAGTCCTCAGCTGTATTATTATGATAATATCAGTCTAGTAGAGTTTGCGAGACTTTAATTAACTCTTGTGACCTTATTTCGTTATGTTCTCATTGAACTTTTTGTATGAAAGTTTAACTCTAGAAGAGTTATACTCCCATAAAATCTTGTTAGAACTTAAGTTTTATGACACTCATAATGAAGAGAGTTTAAACCCTCCTACGGAGTGTTTTGTTATCATAAGGCGAAATTCACACACACGACACCGCGCTGCACGACGCAGCCACGCACAATAGCCAATAGTCGATCGTATCGCATGCTGAGCGATGAGTGTGAATCCGCCCATTTGATGCTGTGTATCTCGACTGAAATTTCAAGCGGTCGTGCAGCGCGGTGTCGTGTGTGTGAATTTCGTCTAAGAAGTATACTTTATCAAAAGCACCCATATGTATTTTTCACCGATAGATTTTTTTGTGCTAAAATTTTTATTTCATTTTATGACTGATCTTCATGATTCCGCGGTTGATGCCCGAAGTCGTTCGGTCACCGCTCTACAATGTTAATCTACGATACTCTCTCTCAATTGCCCTAACCCCTTGTGCAGCATAGCGCGTCAACTGTTCCATGTGGCGCAGTTAAAGTTTCTACGGCATAAACTGGTTTCGGAGAATGCGGTTGCCAGCATGCATCTCCTACACATCCATGGCCACGAACGTTGTCGTGGACGGGATTCGAACCCGAAACGCCGGTAGTCAAACATGAGACTGATGCCTCAACACACTGCGCTACCGGTCTCCCCCAATCTACGATACTAGTTAATGCAGTTCAAATCTCGGCGCCATCAAAAACGTGGGTACTAATAGATCTCTCACTGTGCTCCGAGCTTGGCAGCATAAAGACGGTGCGGATAGGAGTTGAATGCTAGCAACTTCACCTCCGAAAAGTAGATATACTGTCCAAACGCCAACAAGGCATAGAAATGCTATAGATGTTGACGCGTCCATGCCCCTGAAGGGGTCAAGGCAGTTAGCATGATTCCGTGACGAAACCAGCTCAAGCAGTTTGTGTTTTTGACTTTATGCTGACGATTTTTGGATCGGGATCATTGCTAAATTGTCTTGTTAATTGTTTAGCGATGGTATACTTCATTCTGATTCTTATGCAATATATTAGTATCTACTTAGTATTAGCAAACAACATGAAATTCCTGCCAGTCGTTCCTTGAATACACATGAAAAGATAATTATTTACTTTTATTTTCGCGAAGATTATATTGGCTTAGCCAAATTATGAATGACACTCATTGTTAACTAAATTGTTTTGATTATCTTCGAAGACTTCTACAATATTTAACTTTCGCCAACCACTAGATGCTTCTCCATCTATCGCAATTTGGTATGGATCTTGGGCTAGCTTGGTCATTATTTTCTGCACAACGATTTTATAAGTTATGCGAAATGGACATAAAAAAATGTTGACCCAAGAAAGAGTTACGTCAGTGAAAGTTAAATGATTACAATTTGATAGCCAAAACAAAGTTCATGAATGCTCAGGGTTCTTTACATTGACATCTGAGAGACGTCCGAATTTACATAATTTGTTTGTTCGTTTAATACTTGAAATATTCGCATAGGAAGTACTTTTGCCCATTCA
Organism: Chloromyia formosa; assembly: GCA_964017055.1. NCBI lineage: Eukaryota > Metazoa > Arthropoda > Insecta > Diptera > Stratiomyidae > Chloromyia > Chloromyia formosa. The sequence goes on from OZ024814.1 coordinate 130,992,898, forward strand.
TTGATATTAAGATTGATTTCGGTGGAATATTTTCGTTTTTCAATTAGCTTTCTAAGGTGCTTCTTTGTTTTTAAATTGAGTGCGCTGATTGGGTACGGACAATAATAAAAAAAATATTTAAATAAGAAGAGAAAAACAACTCTCCATGATAGCATCTAAAGAGTTCAATAGGTAATGAAAATAATATTTCAATATAATAAAAAGTGTAATGAACCAGGCGGCCAAGGCCCGACGTCGGGCTGTCACGCCACGATGATGATGATGAATGAACCATACTCTATCCTGGTAGTGCTGTTTCCACCGACAGACCGAAGGCAGCACCTCACGGATGTTGGTGGTACGAAACCAGAGGCTGAGGGTCCCATTACATCTGGACCCCGATGCAAACACGAGGGCATCTGAGCCGTCCGCCAACTATTCCATTCTTATCGCCCTATTTTTTTTATTATTCCCCATTTTGCCACTCCTGTTTGTGTTGTCTTCTCCAGGCCTATGAATTTGTATTAACGCGTAAACCCCGCCCACGTCTCCAGAATTAATCTACAGCAAGCAAGGCCGCTGCTTAGCTCGTTGAGGGGTGTTTTTCTTCGCCAGATGGCACGGCCCGACCTTCACGGTCATTATGCTACCATAGGCTCCATCCTCACGGACATTTTCGGATGCCCACCAAACAGTCCATTATAAAAGCCTGAAGTATTATCAAGCTAACACAATCGAAACTATGCAATTTTTTAATCCCATTTTTGTAACAAAAAGCCTCTCAGTTAGATTAGTAATATTTCTAGGCTATCAATATAACCTGGTGATCTTGATGCTAGTAGCGGTTTGATGTGCATAACTGGTTGGCATTTTCTAATAAACATGTAGAATTAATATTGTTTTCCCATGACTTCATGGAAAAACAAAATTGATTCTACATGGTTTATGATCAAGGCAATTAACATGAAGGACCAAGGCTTTGAGAAAATTTTAAATGTGATCGAAAAAGCTGAAGTGTTTTAAAAAGATCGTAACCGAATTGTTTGGCAATAGAAAAGCTGAGAACAATGCAGAACTATTTTCTGAACTCCTTCAAAATTATAAAGCTCTGGGATGTAACATGTGCCTAAAAATACATTTTCTAGACTCACACTTGGACGTTTTCCCTGAAAATCTGAGCGATGAACACGGTGAGCGAGTCCACCAAGATATCTCGACAATGGAAAAACGTTATTCAAGGAAATGGAATCTAAATATGCTTGCAAACTATTGCTGGACTGGACATTTTGATGAGTGAATAAAAAAAAATTGGGGGGTGGGGAAAACGAAACTATAGGTTGGGCAATCTGGTGTTAAAAATGGGCAAACGAAATAGCGTGAAATGGCACATAAATATGGAAAATTTGAAAATTTGTTATTAGCGACTCGCCTCAGAAAACTTATTTTGTTAATAACTTTTTTTCTAAGGGTGGGCAAACGAAACTTTTTCTTTGGCAAACATGGGCCTACGATGGGCAAATTTGCGTTTTTTGCTTTTTACTAGCATTTTGATGAGCGAATAAAAAAAATTGGGGGGGGGGGGGGGGGGGCATCAAAATGGATAATTTTAAATTTTGTTGTCTAAGCTGTGGCAACTTACAAAAAATCAGAAATATTAAATAATTGTAATGAATTACTTTTCTGATAGCCTATTCGGACTGTCAATTGTTTTTTTTTTCAAATATTTGTCAAATGGCAACTGGAATTCTCCATCAGGAAATTTCAAGAACGACAACCCTGTCATACTACTGGTCGTTGACATTTGTAAACATTATATTCTGGCGGAAATTCCGTCGCATAAAGCTTGATTGGCGAGAAAATTTCAGGCGATGCCTTTGCTGAATCGCCACCTGTCGGGAGAGCTCTAGCTCGAGAGTGGCCTTTCACCCGTCAGGTTCAGATCGCGTCATTGCCGGAAGCCGTGGTGGGAGCGAAAGCGAGAAGTGCCCCTATCGAATTTTGATTCGTTGCTAAGGCCAGCTTGACCTGGCTAAAAATGTTAAAATTGGCTGAGACGGAAAAATAAACAGAACGTGAAAACCATCGGCTTTAAACACGATAACATTATTGGAAGTTTAACCGCCGGCCAATTTCGAAATTTGAATCGTGGACGGGACTTGAACCCGTAACGATGTCGTGTGTGCCGTTGTTTCCTGGTGTTGAAAGTGCGTCAAATGTCATTGTTGTTAGTGCACTCCTTCAAAAATTATCTGTTTGGCACGGTGGGGTAGTTAGGGGGGATTCAGGGAATCAATCCCCCTCCCCCTCCCCCTCGCGTTATCGGATTCAAATTCATTCATAATAAAATCAATTTATATCTGTATGTGAACATTCGTATGGACACAATTTTTCACTTCAAGTCAAGCCGGATGTTGATTTTTTGTCCGTCCCTTTTACATATAATGGACAGCCCTACTCATGTAGTTCGCTGCATGCTGTATGTTCGTTCGATTGTCAGTTTGTGCGTTTGTTGATCCGGGCACTTATCGTGGTTCGATATCAACCGAATTTGGTGTGCACTCCCAGCATCCTTGGGTGATCGTAGGTGCAACCCGTTGATTGGTTTTTGCAATCAGACTGTTTTCGTGCTGCAGGACCTTCTTGGGTATGACGCGGAATGCAGTCCAAATATAGAAAACATAGGTACTATCGGAGTCGAGGTGATGATTGATGGGACATGTTCTGGATGTATCAATGGACGAAAAAGACAAAATGGACAGAAATAACATAAAAGACAAACATCAATTGTCAAACTGTTACTGAATTACTGGGGATGATTGCAACGTTCATTGGAGTTACAGTCTTTCATTATACTCTTCAAGAATGTGAAAGAATCTGTTAACTTCGTCATGGAGTTTGCAACGCACAGAAGGAAGCATTTCCAACCATATAAACCCTATATATTCTTGGTCAGTATGACGAGGTTATATGCAAACTAGTCTCTTAGCTTTGAAACTATCGAGTTGAATTTTTTTCTTTCTATTGCACGCTGTACATATGTGGGAACCAATGGAATGTACCCCTCTTAGGAACAGTGCAATCCGAACAAGTCTTATCACTAATTTTAAAGTGGCAAATACGCTATACATAAATCAAAATGAAGGTATGATAAGCGTGAAGGGTAACAAACCTCGGCATAGGGTTATTAGTTTAGTTCACTGATTTTGATTTGTTCTTTCTTTCGGTTCTAGCTTGAAATCTTCTAGTTTGATCCCGAAGTTCAAAATGGCCATTTCCAATTTTGGATGAGTACTTTCTTTTAAATATTAGTTTCTTTTTTTTTTGTTAGTTTCCTTTATATCCTATTATACAAGGCATAGTAATGCGAGAAATTGCGCCCATGCCCGTGGAGGAGTTAAGGCAATTAACACATAACATTCCGTGCTTCTGTTCTGGGTGGATAGATAAAGAAGGCCGAGCCATATATATTTTGTCACGGCAATAGTCATACAAATAATACTTTTTTGAATTTTATACACGACGTTTTCTTTGAAGGAATGCTTCTCTCCTCTTTGACGTTGGTTTTGAGATGACCTTACATCTCATCTCCTGTATTTGTCTGAGGTATGTACCGATAATTTTGTCAGGGCTGGATTTAGAGGCGAAGGTTATTTATGTATGGACCCGGAGCGTGTTGAGGTACATGAGCCGGTATATAGCCATTGCCGTGAAGTAGTTTTTTTTCCTCTTCTTTTTTCATCGGTGGACTTCTGGTACCTTTGTGAGTGCTGTTTATCCTTAGACACGAGATTATCCTTTAGAATGTTAATGGTACGGAGCAGCGAGATGGCAAAAGCTTTGCCCACATCTCCTGTCACTGAGCTACAGCAAGCTCTTTCCGCCGCGCCGCCTGTCAAGCTAAGGAGTATTCGTCCGATGGTGCTGCCAGACCTTCAACGGTCGCTTCTTCGTCCCCATGGAGACTTTAATGGCCAATAACACCTGTTCATTACATAACAAATAAGTGAAATATACTTATCCAATAATAATTAATAATGTATAAACAATTTTGTTTATCTGGAACAGTTATTAGGTTAATACGAAGTAAGGATAGTGACATTTAAGTCAATATTTTTTCGCTGATGGAGGAGTAATCATCTAATCTGATTTGATAATATTAGCCAAGCTTAATTACTACATAAACCATATTGTGAAAAGTGAAAATAATTGTACGAAATTGATAGTAATCTAAATTGATCTCAATAAGCTACTAATATTTTATTTGGGACAATTCCTGATTTTTGACATGGTATTATAGCGATTATGGTAAATTAGCTAATGTCGCAATTACAAAACTACGTTAATGACAATTCTTTGAAGTAGGTCGCTAATGGCTGGCATTTAAATAATTGTAAATAGCAAATTTTTAAAATGTGTTGGTTTCCAACGCTAAATTTTTTTTTTCTTCTTTGCACATTGACAAGTCGAACAAGTTATGATTGTCGCTTTCTTTCGCCGATTATAAAACTTTTATCAATTTGCAGATTCATTGCTTGATCATTAAATGACTCTGAGTGTCACCACACACTGTAGAACTGCAACTCGAACTCGAATACGAACCTGGTGCAAATGTCCTCTGAATAGCTCAAGACACATACACACACTTCACGTAAACCTGAAGAAAACCGGTCCACTTGTACCATGTTCGAGTTGGACGTCGACAATGTACGGTGACACTTATCCACAAGTATCCTTATTAGCATTAAGCGACAATCATAAGATTTCGTCGTTTTAGCAAAAACAGCAAGTGGTTTTATCCGTTTCCTGGTTTGCTTCTTAGAATCGAATGGGTTGCCAGCAGAACGGATATCCACTCTACCGACTCAGGAGTTGGCCTTGATCACGTCTTACGAAACCTCAGAAGAACTTATATTTCACAGTGTGCTAAACAAAAATAGTGTTGTTGTGGTCTCAAGTCAAACTAGCGCCTGTAGTATTATTTGCTTGGCAATATAAATATTGCATAAGATTGTATTCAAATTATACCTTCATCGTAAAGTACAATCATTAACGTTTCAATTTGTATATCTCTAATGGGAGTTGCCCATTTGATTTCCATTCTTAGCCTGAAAATTAGTATTTCCAAATACTTTGCTAAAACGTTGTTCAAAATGCTAATGTTTCAAGTCAAAACAAATATGACATTCGAGTACTACAGCAGTGCCAAGCTTTTTCTTATGCAACTTTCCGTTTCAAAGCCACCAATGTTTAGAAGAAGAGTACAAAACCAAGGTAATACTGCGTAATAAATTTAGCTTCAATTGTCCAAAAGTGACTTCGTTTAATGAAGACGCGACTTTGCGAAATAAAATCAGATGTCCAAGTTTGCGTAAATAACGGTTGCATACAGAGTGTAATTTGGCTGAATGTGAGTGGAATTACTCAAGCAAAAATGAGCTATTAAATATTCATTACAAGCAATGTGAATGATCGATACGAGTTAGTTAGACTTAAGTTAGTCTGATATAGGTCACTGTCATTGTTGTAAATAATTGTCGATTATATAACTAGGCCATTTGTGGGTTCAGAATTATTTTTTTTCGCTCTATTCATACCACATCGTTCAAGGTACTATCAAAGACATGGTTATAGCCTCAAATGAAAATAACGTGACGTCGTTAGCAGAAAAACTAAAAAGTCAGAAATAAATATTTCTGACACACGGTGTTTTATGAGACGGCGCACACAGCGATTACTAAAGTTTAGTTTGCTGTGTGCAGGCAGTATTTTAAATGAAAGTAGATGCGTGTATCTTAAAGGAACTGCTAACCTTCTGAAATATTTCGCAAGCTCTACTCCATAGTTATCAGTCCAAATGATTTTAAGCGTAACAAATAGCTCAAAATCATAATAATGTATCGTATCAAATCGTCGCCTAAATGGTTTATTGTGAGAGGGCATTCTGCAACACCTCTCTAAGAACAGGAAATTTACCAGATCTGTCAATTGCAATGTTATCCGTTTAAGCACAAACCTTGCAGCCTCACACTTTCAGATTTTAAAGCAATCTGTTTACAGCTTAGTTCCAGAAAAAGTTAGAGAGCAATCACTTTATTCAGACGATGCTCCTAGAAAAGTGTGCCAACATCAGCACCAAGAGCTGTCTGTATAAGGGAAATACGAAGAGGAATACGTAGCGCATAGAAACCCACCGTTGTCAGGTGTCCCTTATTTTCGCTGTTATTTTTATAAATTATTTTCGAATATTTCCTCGAATATTCCAAGATCAGTTGAATATATCATACATTTTGGTGGGGACCCAAGCCTCTATGGCGCCCATCTTGATCCACCACTGCTATGCTTCCCTCCATTATTTTACAGTTTTATTTATATCTTGAGCAACACGAATGCGGAACAGGATATCTTACATTTTGCTCTGCAATCATGACCTGCATATGTTCAAGCATATGCATCGGATTCTTACCCATACTCGACTTCTCTCTCCACCTTTAACACCGCTAGATTATGCTTTTATAACAAAGGTGTAATGAATCACCTGTAATGAGCCATATTCTGGTAGTGTTGCTTCCATAGAAAGATCGAAGGCAGCACCTGATGAGTAGTGATCTGCCGGTGGTACGGAAATAGAATCCGAAGGTCCCATTACACCCGGACCCCGATGCGAGCGCAAGAGCATTTGAGCCGTCTGCCAAGCATTCCATCCTTATCGGCCCATTTTTTCTATCATTCTCATTTCTGCTTCCCATGTTTCTGTTGTCTTCCCAGACTTATGAATTTTTTGTTAATACGTATAGGACAATGGCAACGAGCGTCGAAAACCCCGGTCACGCCTCCCAAACTGAGCTACAGCAAGTACTGCTTAGCACGTTGAGGGTTTTTTTTCTTCGCAAGATGGCGCGGCCCGACCTTCACAGTCATTATGCTTCCTTAGGCTCCGTCTACACGGACATCTTCGGATGCCCACCAACCCATCCATTGCAAAGGTTATCCGCTAAGCTCTCACAATACCATAGAGAAAATTTTAAATGGTTACTTTAAAGTGCCCGCAGGAAATATCTTTCTTTTACAGATTAATTTCCCTAATGCAAAATAATAATCTCCCTATCTCCTATCTGAACAACTGAATAACAACGGAGTAGTCATTGTACTCGTATGTGAATGTATACAAAAAATATATTTTTATTCATACAAAAGCGCAAGCAGATTAACAACCGAAGCATTTTTTTTTTGCAAAATATGCAAAACATTAAATTATCAGCTGATATTGTGTTGGTGAACCTCACACCAAATTAAACAAATTCCGCGGGATTTCCCCCACACATCAAATTATCTCACTTTACATCATAATAAGCGCATAGCGCTTAAGCTTTGGCGCTTAAATTGTTGCGAGTCGGTCCAATTGTAAGCCGAACTCCAACCATCTTAAATTCGGCAAGCAATCTATGATGAAGATTTTCTTAATTACCTCCGGTGACCCTTAATTAAATTCACCAGATATCAAGTGTGCCGTCGTCGTGTATGTTAGATTTCATCGTGAGTTGAGAAAAGGCATGGCCGCAAGCGTTGAGGCTGCTCTGTGTTGTCGACAAAGTGACGCATTACAAATTCAACAAAGCAATGTGTTACGTTAAAAGTTTTACTTTCACACTCGCTCAAAGTTCGGGCCACGCGACTTCAATGAAATGCTCTCTAGACGATTCCATCAAATTTAACTTTAGCCGGATTATGAGAAGTAGCACAGTATCTGACTGGAAATATTGTACAGTTGAAATCAATACTGAATTGGCATTACATTAAGGATGTTGCATCATATTCAAATCCATTTAGACTGGACAATTCAATAAGAGTAATGAGTGTATATTTCTCAAAATTATCCAAATTTAATTAACAGGTTACTGGCTTGAATCTTAGGTTTTCCCTATTTTTCATATATGTATAAAGCACCATGTATTTGTTTCAAATGATATGCATACTTTATTTTCCCTACTTATTATAGAAGTAAAGTACTCCCGTTTCCGTTCCGAATTGGAACATGGGGTACTAAGTGTAGCAGAGCATTTAATTCCCGAGACCGTTTTTACAAGTATCACACACCTTCCTCGTTTTCTTCATCAATTTTTATCAAATCAATGCACTCATTCATAACTCGTTTATAGATGAGTCTGGAAGCTCGCGAAAAAGCAGCTGTTTGAACATGATCGTTGCTGGAATTGAACCTTCGACTTCTTGCTTGATAAATCGATGCTCTACCTCGAAAAATCACGGCTGTCCTCATTATATATTTATATTAATTTTAATATTTTTTTTTAATTAACTGAATACTTGAACTACATCGATTTACAAACTTATTTTCGGTGTTTCTTATATACAGTTTAAAAATAGGTCACTGATCGGCTATTACGCTTTTGTTTGTCACGAACGATTCTGAGTTTGTAAATGATATTCGCATTTGAAATAATTTGTCAAGTCTAATTAGGTTTTCCGTAAACAATAAAATTAGCATGCTAGCGCATACCACTCATTGAGTTTTTGTTTGCTAGCCGCTTATAACATGTCTATAGATTAGCAACCTGATAATGAAACAATCCACACTATACCCTTGAATTGTTTTCCCCTTAAAATCCCAATTAAATACGATATTAACGGCCATATCATAATGAATAACCAAACAAAATTAACATTAAGACAAGCTAGCCGAGCTACGCTTTGTACAAAATTTCAGTTCGATAGATTGAAAACTGAGAAAATAATTTGGATAGAGCCAGATACACAGACGGACAAAGCTTAATCGACTTATCTCGCCATACTAACCAAGAATATATACCCTTTATATCAGTTTCATGTTTGACTACCGGCGTTTCGGGTTCGACGGAGATGCATGCTGGCAACTGCATTCTGCGAAACCAGTTTATGCCGAGAAACGTCAACTGGGCCACATGGAACAGTTGACGCGCTATACCCGACAAGGGGTTAGAGCAAATGAGAGATAGGTAGAGATATATATATATATATTTTATATATATACGGTCTGAGATGTTTCCTTCTGTGCGTTTCATGACAAAGTTAATAGATATATCCTATTTCGTGAAGGATCTAATAAATAAATAAAGTGTGAAATGTCGAGAAACTGGAACTGAATAATTGAGAGTTTTATTTAATTTACACAATTTAACCAGCGAAGAATTACATAAAATTGAAAAATAAGGGTAAGAGTAATATTAAACAATGTTCGTTTGGAAAAACAGGAGGGACGCATGCTAGCAACCATTCTTCTGATATGAAGTCAATGTCGTCCACAACAAAACACAAAATTCATGATAAAATGAGCAATTTACAGATAAAGGCAAATGTTGTCAATCAACCAAACAGAATCAAAATTAAAGCGTAGGTAAAAGTTAAAACATTGATAAAAGGTTCTGGCAAAAGGGAGAGTTTAGCCAAAACCACCTCAATCTCGATACAGAGCAAACAAACCCGTTGATACCATGAGGGTATATTGTATGTTTTTTATGTTGACCCGCAACAGAGAAATCTGTGAGGTCTGCAGCTAACTAAACAGAATCAGAAATTAGATTAGATTTCACGCTCTCACACAGCAGCAGTCATGATTTAGTTGCACAGAGGGTCAAATGATAAGTGCTTGAAAGCTATTGAAGGGGCACCGAATTAGCCATGAAATAATCCATATACCTCCGTTTTCAACCGAAAGTGTCCATCAGAAAATAAACGAAATACGCCATACACAATATCGGTCTGAAAAAAAAAATAGCCATGGAATGTTCATGGAAGAAATGCCAAATTGACAATAGTGTAGGTTGTCGCTCTTGTAGCTAGAGCGAGCGAAGCGATCCATAGGCGCGGAGCAGACGGAGCCCACACAAGAGACTGTTGCACCCAGAGCAAGTGAAGCGAACGTTCATGTTTATGCGATACTGAGGGTTGTGATCCCTAAAGCGCGGAGCGAAAGTGGCAAGCGCAGCCTACAAAAGGGACTTTTGATTCACAACCCTCACCATCCCACAAAGTGCGCATGGGCAATTTCAGTTTGAAGTAAGCTGCGATCGCTCCGCACCTAAGGGGTTGGGACCCCCAATATATAACCCTAGGTCGCTCGCTTAACTCGCTCTAGATTTAGCAGCATCCTTTTTCTCCTAGCATATCTGCATCCACCGTTTTTCTTTTTTTTTTGTGTCCATGCATATTTTTGGTTTTAAATCGAAATAACGTATACGAAGAAAAGCAAAATTACCAATTAAACTCAATTTCGCTCTGAAACGTCTGAAACGAAAATTATCATGGATGGTCACTTTAGGTTTCAGTCGAAATTGTCCATTAATGGCTAATTTCCAAATGGCTAATTCCATAGTGCCGCTATTGGACATTAAATCTTTGTTTGACGGAGCTTTACAATCGCCTTCGTGAAGCAATGAAGTGCGTTGCAAAACGGAACGAAAAAATCGTGGTTTGTCTATTCACTAAGACGGACCGGCGAAGCTAGTGCGTCTAGTACATTTTTAAATTTCAAACATAGTGTTATTATTTGAGAATTGAAATAAGAACACTACATGTTACCTACATCTATAGAATGGTAGCAAATCGCTTAAATACACAAGCTTAGCGGGCATTTTATAGCATTTCCAGGTCAAGTACACACATTTTCGAGAAATTAAGTACTCAAAGTACTTGAAAGAACTATGGAAACAAAAGTTAGAAATAATTCCTTATATCGATCACCGGACAGGTTTTACTTATTTAATTCTTTCCTACTGCATTTGGATCGCAGTGATAATTTTGTTATTCAACATATAACTTGGAGTAAAGGGCTTACAATGTCGCCCAGCGAAGTTTTTTTTAGTAATTGCGTTTTTGGTACTGCGTTTTTTTTTAAATAAAAAAAAGGTTACACATTATCTCATTATACTGATCTACATTTCATTAGCTCATTCTTTAGCAGCCACAGGTCAACTCGATTCATGTGGATTTCTATAGTGATTGCTTCGATTGTCGCCGTCCCGCACATGTACCTTCCCAGTGTTACTGCCTTTCCTCGGCAGACCATCCCTTCAAAACGGGTTGAATATCAGCCTACATTAAAGTTTTGCCAAATCAAATATGTATCTCTCTCTCTCTCTCTCTCTCAATCCCTAACCCCATATGTGGGGCATAGCGCGTCAATTATTCCATGTGGCCCAGTTGACGTTTCGTCGGCATAAACTGGTTTCGAAGAATGCAATTGCCAGCATGCGCCTCCTGCACATCCTTGGCCACGAACGTCATCGTAGACGGAATTCGAACCCGAAACGCCGGTAGTCAAACATGAAACTGATGCCTCAACATACTGCGCTACCGGTCGCCCCCCAAATCAACTATAGCTGACTTCAACTTAAATAACTTACATAAATAAATAACTGGCCCAACAGACCAATTAGGACCAAGGCCTCGAGATGAGTTAGCATCGCCTCATTTACTAGATCGTGAAGGTGTGTTTTGTGCTAAGGTACGTGATCAGCAAAACGTTCAACGAAACTATTTACCCCAAATGGGTACTCATTTAAAAGCTGAGTGGGCTCATAGTCTAACACGTAAATCCCTTCTTTGTCGAAGACTACTGCATTCCGTAGGAATTGAACCGGGGCCCAGTGCAGAGAAGGCGAACATGCTAACCGTTGTGCCATCCGGACTACTCAAAAAAATTATATACATGTATCCATATCGGGTTCAATATCAATCTCTAGTGATTACTTTTTCCCAATTATCGATTTCAGTACTTATTCTTCAAACCTCAAACATAAGGTGTTATATTGATTCGGGAAATAATTTGGATGGATGATAGGCCAGTAAAAATAAGCCAATTTTGAAGATTTTTAATAAAAATTATGGAAAGATCTGGACATAATTTTAATCCCTTTTATAGATACTGAAGACAGGGAAACTGAGGTTGCACGGTCGCTTAACATTTGGTGGGTGAAAATCCGAGAAATTTCAGCCCTTTTCTTAATTTTATCCTCATAACTCCTAAACGGTGCCTCGGATCGAAAAAACTAAGTAAAGTAAGTAAATTAAAAAGCGTTTAATTCTGCCAAATTGCTTTGGTCAGTCAAATTGTTACAACACTGGTTGCTTAAATTAGGGTAGTTTCGACTTTCGTATATTGTTTGAGTTGGTACATTGTTTAAAAATTTTATTTCCAGATCTTTCCCTAATTTTCAGTATTAAAATTTTATTTTACTGACCTATCATCATCATCGTGGCGCGACAGCCCGACGTCGGACCTTGGCCGCCTGGATCATTGTCCTCCAATTATCTCGGTCACGTGACCGCGTCCTCCAATTTTGGGAGCCCAGCAGCTGCGCGGCGTCCACACCTACTGAGCTCTCCCAACGAGATCTCGGTCGTCCTCGTAGTCTCGCTCCGTCGACTCGTTCTGCATTCATTACTCTCTTAGGCATGCGATCATCGTCCATTCTTTGTACATGCCCTGCCCATTGAAGTCGTTGTAGTTTGACGATTTTCGAGACTTGCAGCTCATCGTACATTTCATACAACTCATGGTTGTATCGCATGCGCCATCCATCTCGATCGCAAACAGCCCCGAAAATTCGCCGTAGAACCTTACGTTCGAAAGTGTCTAGCATGTTTTCGGAGGCTTGAGTTAGGGTCCATGCTTCGCAGCCATAGCATAGCACTGGTCGTATAATGGTTTTGTACACGCGGAGCTTCGTGTTTCTGTGCACATGCTTCGATTTCATTATGGGGAGAACCGAGAAAAAAGTCTTATTAGCTAACTGTATCCGTCGCTTGATTTCGTCAGTTTCGTTGGCGTCCCTTGGCAAGTTGCAACCCAGGTAAATGAAGTTGTTCACGAACTCGATGTTGAGGTCCCCCACATTGATGCTTGGTTGTGCAGGTGTCCTTGTCACCGATTGCATCATTATTTTAGTTTTACCCTCGTTAATACGTAATCCAACTTCCTTTGCAGCGGTATCGAGCGTATGCAGAAGTTCTTCTGCGTCAGCCAATCTTCGGGACATGATGTTGATGTCGTCGGCGTACGCTGCTAATTGTGTCGACTTGATGAGCAGCGTCTTGCTGTTGTCCATATTCATGGCCCGAATAACGTATTCCAGTGCTAGGTTGAAGAGCGTCGGTGCCAGTCCATCGCCCTGTTTCAAACCAGTGCGTGTTTCAAATAGATCAGTAAGTCTATTCTGGATCCTGACTTGTGAGACGGAGTTGGTCATCGTCATCTTTGTCAGTCGCACTAATTTTGCTGGTATACCAAATTGCAGCATGATGTTGTACAGTACTCCACGATCGATACTGTCGTATGCCTGCTTGAAGTCGACAAAGATTTGGTATACGTTTACGTTGTATTCCCAGCACCTCTGGAGTATCAGTTTGACTGAGAAGAGCTGATCGGTTGTGGAGCGACCAGGTCTGAAACCGCTTTGATATTCGCCAATGACTCGTTCTGCGTACGGTTTTATTCTATTTTCCAGAATTTTCGTCAAAATTTTATAGGACGTACAAACTAGTGAGATGCCCCTGTAATTCTCACACCGCAATTTATCTCCCTTTTTATGGATTGGACAGATGATGCTTCTGCGCCAATCGTCTGGAATCTCCTCGTTCTCCCATACTCGCAGGAGTAATTGATGTAAGGCATCAACTAGGTTCGCTCCACCGAATCTTAGCAGTTCAGCTGGAATCTCGTCAGCGCCCGGCGCTTTATTTCGTTTTAGTGACCGCAACGCGAGATCAACTTCCTCTACTGTCGGGGGTTGAATGGGTGGGCCTAGATCAACAATATCGTCGAGAGCTTCCTGTGTGGGGATGTTAGATGGTCGGTTTAGAAGCTCTTCAAAATAAGAGGCCCATCGTTTGTTAATACCATCGGTGTCGCTGATGATGTTTCCATCCTTGTCCTTACAAAGGCTAGTCCTGGGTTGGTAGCCGTTCTTAATTGAATTTACTAGTTTGTACGCTTGTCTGGTGTTCCTATTAGCTAAGTTTTCGTTTATGTTCAGCAACTGCTCGTCAAAGTATTTACGTTTCTTACGTCTAATTATTCTATTCGATATTCGCCGTAGCTCGTCATATTTTTCTCTTCTGGCTCTGGTTCCTCGTTGAATCCATTGTCTGTAGGCCTCGTTTTTCGCGTCAAGTGAATTTTTGCATTCTTCGTCGAACCAGTCATTTCTCGCTCGCCGGGCTTTATATCCCACGACCTTCTCTGCGACATCCTTGATGGTACCCTTGAGTTCATCCCAGAACCCATGGACGCCTGTGTTGCTGATGTTGTGTAGCATAGGTGATAGTTTTTCCTCAAGGGCGGTAGTATACGCCACCGCTGTAGCATCACTCAAGAGCTTATCAACCGCAAAGATTTTGGGAGGGCTGATTCTTGACTGGTGCACTGAGGAAATTCTACATCTGTAGGTCGTCTTCACCAAGTGATGATCTGAGTCGCAGTTTGCTCCTCGATGGGAGCGGACATCCATGACACTAGACGCCCATCTCCTGCAAATGAGGACGTGGTCAATTTGGTTGACGGTATGTGCGTCTGGAGACTTCCAGGTCTGCTTGTGAATGCGTCGATGCGGGAAACACGTAGAGCTTACGACTAGATTCCTGCTGCAGGCGAAGTCGATAAGTCGCTGGCCGTTATCGTTACATTCTTCATGGAGACTGTGGCCTCCAGAGGTCCCCCGATGCCAACTTTCATTCCCGACTTTCGCGTTAAAGTCTCCCAGCAGCAATTTGACGTCGTTTGTTGGAAGTGAGTCGAAGAGAGTTTCAAGGCGGGCGTAGAACTCGTCTTTTACTGCGTCTTCTTTAACTTCAGTGGGGGCATGCACATTGATGAGCCAGAGATTGAAGAATCGAGTCTTGATGCGAATCGCACACAGCCGTTCATTTATGGGTTTGAAATCAGTAATATGCGGTTTGAGGTGATTGTTCACTATAAATGCTACTCCAAACTCCTTGCGGCCCGATGGTTTGCCACTTGTAAAAATTGTGTGCGATTTCTTGTCATTAATCTCGCTGCCAAGCCAATTTGTTTCCTGGACTGCAGTAATGCTCAGTTTGTACTTTTCGACCTGTTGAAGGAGGGCCTTTTCGGCCCCCGGTTTGTTCAGGGAGCGTACATTCCAGGATCCGAAAGAATAATCCTTTATTCGTTTGCGTGGTCGTCGTTGTTGATCCGTCCAATCCGAGGCTTTTGTTCCAGGTTTCTTGACATGGAGTGGTTTTTACAAGGACGAGTTGTCAGCACGTCGCTTAACCCCATTCAGGGGATGGCCTCGGAGATAGCTGCTTCAGATGGTTTAATAAACGTGCTGGAGCCCACACAACTATGTAGCAGGTCCAACTACGCAAGTCATTCCATCCTACTAGACCTGAGACGCTTAGGTGTTCGTCAGCCATTCAGGCTACAGCTATCTGCCTTTTCCAAACTGTCATATCGCTAAGACATTGGCCGTCAGCGAATTGATACACTGCCGTTACCAGGGGGCGCCCACGCGGAGGACTATGGAAAAGGTCTTTGCCCCCCTATGGTTGAAAATAAAAATTTTAAAATTTTATTTTACTGACCTATGGTTGAAAATAAAAATTGATAAAAAAAAAGAACAATGATAAAAATAAAATACAAAAAATAACATTGTTTGCTTTTGGAAAACTTTTACAGTATTTTGCATACACCTAGTTCAGAAGGAATCAATTTGATAGCAAGCAACCATGTACTCGCAAACAGCGGTTAGAAATTTATAGAGAAATACTACGTAAATTTCCACGTGTCATGTCTCAGTTAGTAAACATTTAACAGGTACATATATGTGCGCAATTATTTTAACAACCTTATGTTTACAAATTGTACTAATATTATAAGTAAATAGCGAAAATGCAAAACTGAAATAAGTGTGAATATTGTATGAGCACTTGAACTTTGTCATTTACATACAATACTCGTATTAAACCCAAAGTACTTGTCTGAATAATATGCATGTATGCGTACGTACTCATATACGCAAACTTACTGTTTATAAACTCATGTCGGAAAAGGAATTGAACGGTTAAGAAGATCAAAAATGTTGATTATCAATTTTAATTGCAAACAGAAATACAAAGAAAATCTAATAATAATGGCAAATATCTCCCATGCCTTCTTCACAGAATGGCCCATCAACGGCAATTTGAAGTCATTGCGATGGGCGGATGGCGTTCCGTTGCCAATGGCGCCTAGTGCCATCGGGAGTTTCGAGAGCCATTTTTCAGGTAAAAGCCCAGCACGTCTGTCAATTGAAAATCAGCTGTTCACAGTTGTTGTTGGGTGCAGCATACTCACATATAGGTATAGATGATTCTTGTGCTGTGATTCGAATTCTTCTTGACATGCTCGGTAGCCGTGAGGTCTCGGTCGCCACTCTACTATGCTCGCATCAGCGGTTCATTTCTCAGACGCGGCGCGTTAACAAAGTAACAAAACCACCTGTCGGTACTATTAGAACCCCCACAGCGATCCAAGCTTACCAATAAAAGACAGCTATACTATACAGATAGAAGGAGTACGTATGCTAGCAAATTCAAAAACCGAAATTTACATGCTAACGACAAATGAACAAGGCACTGTACTATTGATGAAATGAAACTATAGTACTAAGTCGTGCGGTATAAACACTATCATTGTTACAAGCTCAATTTAATACTATGATGTTTTCTAGCTAATTGGGGCGACCGGTAGCGCAGTGTGTTGAGGCATCAGTCTCATGTTTGACTACTGGCGTTTCGGGCTCTAATCCCGTCCACGACGACGTTCGTGGCCATGGATGTGCAGGAAGTGCATGCTGGCAACTGCATTCTCTGAAACCAGTTTATACCGAGAAACGTCAACTGCGCCACATGGAACAATTGACGCGCTATAGCCCACAAGGGGTTAGGGCAATTGAGAGAGAGAGAGGGACGAGAATTGGGAGAAAAGCATATAGTCCGGGAGCTAGCGACAATAATTTTTGAAACATACGAGTATGTTAAAACACAATTTTTATTTTTCGTGTCAAAAAAAATCAACTCCTTTCGGTGTACTAGTGAGACAACGCTTATCAGCAGGTTGTTAATTATATTAAAAAAATAACGGTAAATTTTTAAACAAGTTCAAAGCTGAAACTTTTATTTCAGTAAGAACAAAAATGGCTTCCTGCCACTTGTAGGACAATCTACTCCTGCCATCGACGTAATTATCCAGAAAAAATAGCCCATTTGACTTTAATGTTAAGAGCTGAAGAACAAAAATTGCTTCCTACCACTTGTAGGACAATTTACTCCTGCCATCGACATAATTATCCAGAAAAAGTAACTCATTTGACTTTAATGTTAAGTGCTGAAATTTTTTACCATTAGTTTATTAATACATAAGATAGTGGAAAAACTTATGCTGCCAGCCATTTGGCAGGACCTGGTGTCAACAGGAGCGTGGTTCATTTTGTTGAGAGGCTGTGTTATTACGACAAATAAAATGGTAAACCAAGCTTTAACAAATATGGCAATTGGAATTTTTGTGACACTTCGTTTTATTCTGCACACCAAATTAATGCGTTTCACAAATTAGTATGCGTCTGCAGCTTAGCTGGGCAACGCATCGAGTATTTTTTGCTGCTCGAGCAACAGGACAATTTAAGTTATTATTTGGGCAACGGCAGGACGCCTGCAAATACCTCTCCAATTATTGCAATCTGTAAGGTTATCCTTTTTTTAGCTTAGTGCGTACTATAGAGGCATCAGTATCAAGTTTGACTACTACGTTTTGGTTTCGAATCACGTCCACGACGACGTTCATGGCCACGGATGTTTCTGTTGTCTTCCCCTTGTGGTGCGGGGCGTAATAATAATAAGCCACAGCACTTACAGACTTGACGCAAGTACCTCGTTTTAGTATAATAATTGTACTAACTATTGTTACTGTTAAGTCGGGGCAGATGACCGTATTCGCGCATTTTGATAGCCATCTAACTAACTCAGTTTCAGTTCTGTTATTTTTTGGTTTCCATTTCCGTCAAAGTTCTGAGACTTCAATATAGGAGAAAGTGAATAAGATTGAACGTGATATGAAACTGAAACAATGCTTTAAAAAAGCCTTTAGAAACAATCGCCTGCTGAATTTTATTTTGCGGTTTTAACGTATACGCATTTATACACAGGAACCTGCATTTCATGTAGATAATTAATTTCGTATGTATCTACAATGTAAAGAATAAAGTACTCATATATATATGTATGTATGTATACATCTAAATTACATCACTATGGAACGTGTCAAAATACTTAAACGACGCATTGTTCATAATATCAAAGAGTGCAGCAGGGAGTAACATAAAACAAACATCAAATATTGAAATTTATTATTTTCGATGGTCCGAGTCCAGTGAAAATTATGCATTTGGTTCAAACTTCTTCTTGTGATACTCACCTCTGCAACACGTTTCTTAACCATCCAGGGAAAGACGCCCCATCCAAATATAGCTCCACAAGCGGCCGCAATCACACCGACTGCGGCTGTTACAATTGTCCACTGTACCATCGCCGCGCCGCCGTCTGTATTGATCCAGGTATTGCTAGAGCACTACACCTTTGCACTATTTTTTAAGATTCTCACAGATTAGAATGTGATGAGCCTGAAAGACAAAACACCATCCAGATGCTCACTAACACTAAACTAACACATTTGGTACAATACAAGGAACAATCAAGAGCACGAGCAAAAATCGCTGCACTACGACCTTTTCGCGGTTGGTCTTTAAAACCTGTAGCTTCCGTAGACCGTTCCGTTCCGGATGACTAGACCTCACTGAATGTAAAGTGAAAGTTCATCGAATCAAAGAAAAATAACCGAAATTTTGCTCTCCCATAACTTGCACTGGCGGGTGGACTCATCAATTTACCTTTTCGATAAAGTCAACCAAGACAAAAAAAAAACAGTGGTAACGCGCGTAACAACTATATGTAATAATGACAACAATAACACCCGAATCTAGAAGTGGATCGGCAACTAATAGCTGTTATCACTGAAATCATATTGGGTCATAGATACAATCGCAACGGACTGGACAAATTGCTCCTGTGTTCGTGTGTGGAGCAGGCTCGCGGCTACGGATATCGTTCTCCAAATTAAGATTTCCACCCCAAATGTTTGGGGAAGCCATGGAAAATTACGGTCTCGATTGCTATAATGTGGCGATTGACATCAATATGGAATTTTGACAAAACAGATACGCTAGGAGGGTGGTTATGAAACAAGAGGTTCACGTCCGGGCACTTTCCTCACGAACTTGAAATGCACGAAGTCGCCATCAACAGAACTCGGACTTTCGTTAAGAGTTAGGTGACCACAAAATGTACTCGTAGAAAAATGTGAGGTGTTTTGACCTGAGCACCTGGAGACGACTTTTTAGCGGCTTTGGAACTAACTTTGTACTGGTGAACTTTTTTCATCGGACAACGAAAGTGTTGCTCTTTTCGGAGAATCATCATCAATCGCTTGGCACTCTATTCGTAGCGAAAAAGTTGAAATGAAATGTTTGAAATACGAGCAATTCAAAACTTTAATGAATTTTCAACAAATGCTCTCTGGTTGAGTTTTAGCTTCAACTCGTGGTTGATGTACGTAATAAGCGCGTCCGCGGCTATGATTCAATCAACAGAAGAAAATATAGCGTCCGAACTCAACACCTGAGATTGGTAACGCGGCTATGTAAATGATGTAAAGTTACTACGATTAGTAGCCCAATAAATTAGAGTCGTAAAGCTTTTTTCGCTTTTGTTATGCATTATTTACCCGGGCATTTGCGTTTGCCATTGGACATGAGCTACTGTAACCACCACCGATCGAAATGCATGCGAGTTCGTCCCCGATGAAGCCGATAATAGTAATTGCAGTGCAGTTGACATGAACTTTATCGTTATTGCACTTACACTTTTTCCATTAAAATTCTAAAAAAAATCAATTGTGGGTATAAATTTATATGCATGCATGTACTTAGTTAATTACTACTAATGATATGCGTTTTGCTTTTTTTTTATGCTTATTGAATAAAATAACCTTCTATTACATAATCAATATTTTTGAAAGGGCTACTTAACTCGTGAGTTTACTTTTTATATCTAGAGAACTCGTCTCAATTTATATGACTGGATCTCTTAGAAAAATAATATATGGTGAGGAGTGTAAAAAGTGTAAATATAGTAGTAAAAATCTTAAATTCAGCCGTTTTAACATATTTCTTCATTACTCAGTATCAACAATCAGGACAGCTGCTTCAAGTATTCTTTTACTCAAAATCTCCAATACCTAAGGTCAGAAAGAAAAACCTAGTATCCGTTATAAAAGACTACCTTCTTGGTCATACTTTTTGAAAAAAAATTTGGGAGCTTTGATTGATAACTGTTACATTTCGTTGGCATTGTATTGATGCACTAATAAATTTTACGTTCAAAATTGCGCTACTTAAATAGGAACACCAATGAAATTCTGCTTTTACACCATAAAACGTGCGCACAAAGTATTACACTGTAAAAGTTCTTTTACAAAATATTTTCGTATCTGATGCTTGTAGTTTGGACCCAATAATAAAATACGTAGCTTCTCATACTAAAAAAGTGTTTATTAAAGTATATACGTATTTCGGGAGCTATTTACTCCCTTCTTCAGTACTTTATCTACTAAATCATTGGCAACGTCGTTGTTAATTGCCTTGAACCCTTCAGGGGTATGGGCGCGTCAACATCTCTAGCATTACGATGCCTTTTTGACGTTTCGATAGAATATCTACTTTGCGGAAGTGCAGTTGGATACAGTTATACAATTAAATCATTAAAGATACAAAGATACGTCACTCAGGTGAAAATAATTAAGGAAATATTAAAAAAGTAATTAGTGTAAATCAACATTCTTGCATCTTTTGGCGAGCAGTTTTAATAATTTAGACGCGCAATTTCCTTCGTTCTTGTTCATCAACTTTTCCGAATTCTTCCGCTTTATTTCTAAACTCCCCCAGGTGTCCAAAATATAGGGTTTATTTACATGTCGTAACATTTTCAGGTTTTCTTTCGTCACAGAATGTTCCTCTTCGATAATATGCATTGCCACCGCTGATCGAACCGAATTAATTCCTCGTCTTTCCCCGCTTGCTGCTTCCTTTATGTGCTCATGGAACCTTGTCGTGATGAACCACTTCGTCTGGCCAATGTAACATTTATCGCAATCTCCGCAACTTATTTGATAAATACCGCGTTTTTCCGCTTCCGTTAATGGGTTCTTCTCGCTTCTTAATTGTCTTTTCAATGTAGCGTCTCTACTGGATCCGTCAACTTTGATGTTAAACTGTTTGTTTTGTTTCTTCTCTGGCCCTGGCTTGTTCGAATAGTGTTGTATGTTGGTTTTTCCATATTTGGTCGTCTTTCTTCCTCATAAGTTTTTCTATTGCTTCGATGCAGTACCCGTTTTTTGCTGCTGTATCGAGGACGTTTGTCCCTTCTTTTTGGAAACCTACCTAACCGATGTACCATTGAGTTGTATGCCGCCATTTTTTGTTGTGGTGTGTGATGACGTTTCTACTTTGAGTTGTACATGGTTTTCGGTTTACTTCATATTCGAGCTTCCCTCTGTTGTTTATTACCCGCAGATCTATGAATGGTAGTGATCGCTCCTTTTCCATTTCCATTGTAAATTGGATGTTCGGGTGGATGTTATTAATCTCGTTCAGGATGTTCTCGACCTTATCCTTTTGAACTATGGCGAAGACATCGTCGACATACCTTAGCCATACTCTCAACATTATTCCCTTTTCCTCAATGACCGTGTCAATCAGTGACGTGCAGTGGACATTTTTCATAGTCAAGCAGTTGGGCGCCCTAAAGCCAATTTAGCATAAACAAAAATGGACTGTATAATAGAATATGGACAGTCACAAAAACATTTATACCAAGCGGCTTTAAGCCTTAAAGAAGAAATCAGGAAAGATATAAATAAAATATTGGCACATATATTCGGAATACAAAAAAAAAAATAAATAAATAAAATATTACTAATAAAAAATATGATAAATAAATATTTAGTTAATTAAGACTAAGAAAAATTCAGGGGCATTTGAAATAAATAAATATTCTTTCGCCATTGCCATTTATTTGTATTCCAAATCTATGCGCCGTTCTTTAAGTAAAAACTCTTTAATCACATTATCAAAAAAATCGTTTTCTCTTCGCATTTGTATAAGAAGATCCTTTTCAACCGCAATTAAAGCAAGATCCGAAAGTCGTTCTTGGGATTGGCGATTTCTCAAAAATGTGTGAACGCGCTTTAGTGTTGAAAATGACCTTTCCGCAGTTGCCACTGTGACTGGAATTGACGTTAATAATTTTGCTAAAATATGACCTTGCTTAAAACCGTTTGCGACATAAGACCGTTTTTGAAAATAATCGAGAATTTTACTAGGATTCGCGTTTTTAAACTCATCTGAAGAATAAATAACTTTTAGCTCATTTTTCAATTGGAATTGTTTGTGACACTTGGTTTCATTCTGCACACCAACTTAGTATGCGTCTGTAGCTTAGCTCGGTAACGCACCGAGCATTTTTTGCTACTCGAAACACGGTCTCTGCGGTTCGCGCCCCGCAACGGGACCAACTATTTTTTATTCTCAAATTCCCTCTGAATTAATTTCTCCGAGCTTAGTGGTTTCGTATGGATAGTAGCACTCATCAGGTCTTGCATCTTTGCAGCTATCCATGTGCAAGACGACCACGAAAGTGTGAGAATTCTGTTTGTATTAAGCCGCGAAGGCGTGATTTTACTTGAAAACGCGACCGTGGAGGTCTAGATGGTGTGAAGCACTTATATTAACTCACTAGAGGGGTGGAGAGAGGGTGAGAAGTGGAGATATTTGTTCCCTGGCAATTTTACTTTATGTATTAATGTTCTTGCAAATGTACAAGTGCGAATCATTTTCAATTTAAATTGGAATTGTTTGTGACACTTGGTTTCATTCTGCACACCAACTTAGTATGCGTCTGTAGCTTAGCTCGGTAACGCACCGGGCATTTTTTGCTACTCGAAACACGGTCTCTGCGGTTCGCGCCCCGCAACGGGACCAACTATTTTTTATTCTCAAATTCCCTCTGAATTAATTTCTCCGAGCTTAGTGGTTTCGTATGGATAGTAGCACTCATCAGGTCTTGCATCTTTGCAGCTATCCATGTGCAAGACGACCACGAAAGTGTGAGAATTCTGTTTGTATTAAGCCGTGAAGGCGTGATTTTACTTGAAAACTCGACCGTGGAGGTCTAGATGGTGTGAAGCACTTATATTAACTCACTAGAGGGGTGGAGAGAGGGTGAGAAGTGGAGATATTTGTTCCCTGGCAATTTTACTTTATGTATTAATGTTCTTGCAAATGTACAAGTGCGAATCATTTTCAATTTAAATTGGAATTGTTTGTGACACTTGGTTTCATTCTGCACACCAACTTTATTCTGTCGAAAAATTGACCGTGATATTCAATAAGTGAGTCAAAATTTTTATCGGGAAAATTTGACTTGAATTTAGAAAAATAATTCGGTTCAAGCAACTCTAAAAATGAAAGATCTTTAAACGAATGGAATCGATCTCGAATTTGCCCGCGAATAACATCTATAATCTCCCGAAATATCCGCCGTAAATTTTGTAAAGGATCTATCGCATTTCTACATTTCTTACGTGGTAGCTGATATTCTGCTGTAACTGTCGAATAGAAATTATCAAACTTTTTAGAAAAGTCATTTTCAAGCCAATTTTCAAATTCAATAATTTTTTGGCTTGCATATGAAATGTTTACCACTTTGCTCTGAATAATATTAAATAATATATCAGTTTTCGAAAAAATTTCAGAAAAAATTAACAGATATAATTGAAAATCTGACTCTGCGAATTTTTGTAAGTATATATCGGAAAAAGTCAAGGAATCGCCATCCCAGTGTTGAGAACCATTCGAAATTGTCTCAAAAACTGTACAAATTTCATGCTTATGATCAAATATAACGTTAATAATACGCGAATGATAATGCCAACGCGTTTTGGAAACCGATGGTAAACGACGATTTACTATATTTGCAAAAAGGTCCGACCTTTTAGTGGATGTATTAAAAAATGATGCGATTTTATTGATGTGCGCGAAAAATAATTTAATTTCCGGAATAAACTCAACTGCTTTAGACAATACTAGATTTAGTGAATGAGCGTAACATGGAACGAAAATTGCCGATTTATGTTTTTCCCGAATTAAAGTCTGAACTCCACGAATTTGAGAAGTCATTACTGCTGCGCCATCGTAACATTGTGCAATTAATTTCTTATCGATATTAAAATTTTGCAATTGTTTTAAAATGTGAGAGCTTATTGCTGTAGCTGTACGATTAGCGCTTACATCCAAAAATCCGATAAATCTTTCTTCAATCTCATTTGATATTGTATATCTAAAAATCATCGTTAATTGTTCCCGACCGCTAACATCTGGCGTTTCGTCGAACATTACAGCTATTCTATTAGACAAACCCGAAAACGCTGCATTTGCTTTTATAGAATCTATGTGGGACTCAATTATCGGATCGTACAAACTCAAGAAATTTACGGTTTCGATAAAATTACCACGATTATTTGAAGAAGAGTCTTCATTATTTCCGCGAAAAGGAAGCTCCTGTTTTGCCAAAAAAAATTACAGTATCGATTAAACGTTTCAAAATATTACGATTACGCTCAACTTTTTCATTATGCAAACTAACAGATATTGCCACCTGGTTACTAAGCATAAACTCTATACGCTGAGAACCAAAATTATCTAATTTAATTAACGACTGAAGATGTTTTTCGGAACTTGAATGCTTTGCTGCTGAGCCCGTAAAATTATTCAAATCACTAAATCCAGCTTTATTCCAAACAGATTTTTCATTCGTGAACAAAAGACACGGCCAGCAAAATAACTTATTTAATTTACAGCTTCCCGTTAACCAAATGTACTTTTCATACGTTTCGATATGGAATTTTCGCGTAATATTTTTTAATTTAAACTCTAAACTAAGATCTGGCTTCGGTCTATCCGATTCTATAATTTCTCTTTTCTTGGCAAAGGAAAGAGTTGAAAATCCCGCTTTTAGTACGAAATCCGTCACGCAGCAATACTCCGACATAATGCGAAAAGAAAACTTACCACTTTTATCACAAATCAAATCAATTAAAATAAATCACTACAAACGGTCAAAAAAACTTCAAATCACAATTTAATCAAAATCACCCGATTGCACTGATTTCCTCTTTTAAATTGCAACGGAAAATCCATTACATAACAAAAACAAAAGCTCTACTGGAAAAATCAAATTCCCATAAACATTCCCTGCATTGGCAACATTTCATTAACAAGCATCATTGGGCTTTATCCCACACACAAAAGCAGTCGCGCCAGTGCTTGACTTGTCTCATATAAATTTGCGAACAAAACAAAAAAAAATCGTTGCCCAATGTACTACCGAAATCCAAGATTCCCATTTTCTGGAATCAACATGTCTCTAGTATTTGGATGCACACATGGTACATGCATCTAAAGATCTAGGCACATTTTCCTATTCTAAGTTTGGTGTCTATGGTGTGCAAAATGTGGGAGGTTTGAATATTATCTAAAGTAATTGAACGAATGTTTTTTAACCAAAAGAAGGCGCGGATCAGAATTTGAATGTGTAAAGGAATATTTGAATGATAATATGTATTCTTCAGCTTAAAGAAAAACATTGACTGAAATGATGATATGTGTATTGGTGTAAGCAAAGTTTATTATTGAATTGCTTATTTCGGTAAGTCAAGCAGTTTGGAATTGCTTACTACGAGTGCACGTCACTGGTGTCAATGTAGGCCGGGACATTTAGGCCTGTTCTGTCCTAAGATTTCAAGACCGGTTTTAGGTTTTTACGAAAAACCAGTATTCCTAGCAGTCAACCGGATTATTAAAAAAAACCGGCTCATGGCTAAAAAAACCGACTCATTAAAAAACTGATTCACCAAAAAAACCGACCGAGTACTCGAGTACTCAAAACCGACTTGTTAAAAACCGACGAACTCCGACGAGTTAAAAACCGACTCATTAAAAACAGATTCACAAAAAAAAAACTCATCGGAGCCGGTCAGTTTTTGGTCAGTTTTTGATGAATCGGTTTTTTAATGAGTCGGTTTTTAACCGGTTTTTTTTAACCATGTGGCGATCGGTTTTTAACAAGTCGATTTTCGAGTACGCAGTCGGTTTTTTGGTTAATCGGTTTTTTAATGAGTCGGTTTTTAACTCGTCGGAGCCAGTTGATTTTTAACAAGTCGGTCGGTTTTTTGGTGAATCGGGTTTTTAATGAGTCGGTTTTTTTACCGGTCATGTGGCGGTTTTTATAACCATATAAGCCGGTTTTTTTTAAAGGATTCGGTATTTGCGAAACCGGTACTTGGGAATCTCGGGACTGGTACTGACAGAAGACAGGTTTTAAACCGGTGGACTGGTTTTAGGAACAGGCCTAGGGACATTGGGTTGCAACCCAATCGACGATGTCTTCGCCATAGTTTAAAAGGATAAGGTCGAGAAAAATTTACAATGGAAATGGGAAAGAAGCGATATCAACCATTCTTAGATCTGCGAGAACTTTTATAGAGTAATAGCCGCCTTAATAATGAGTACTTCCAAGACGCGTAGCCAGGGGGTGTTGTCCCCTGTCTAAGTAAGCACTTATTTTTCACATGGGAGCGTCATCCCAGATAAAAGGAGAAGTTAGTTGCGACCGTAAGTGATTTGACCTTGCTAAATATGATAGAGAAATGCCATTTGGCACGATTGTTTGTGGTCCCCATACATTCATTTTAGGAAATAGAGCTATTTTAGACCCTGCGGCGGTGCCGGCGAAAAACCAAAAAATCTAAGCTTTTTTTCAATATTCTAATCATAGCTTCTAAACGGTACCTCGGATTGAAAAACTTTTTAGGATATAAATTAAAGAGCGTCAAATTTTATATCCAATGCATTGCTCAAGTCGCAATTTGGCTTATTAGTATAGTCAAAATCGAAAAACGTCACTTTTTAAGGTATTGGAGATAAATCACACTACATCACTTTTAAAGCAACATATATCTCTGGAATAAAATAGATGCCCCAAATGAAAAACCTCATTTAGTGAAAGTCGAACATATTTCGATTCCCAGTTTGACGTGCCCAATGCTTTTCCAATCGGTCCGTTTTTAGTGTAGTTGTGCACGAAAATGCAGAAATACTTCTTTAGCGATTTCAGTTTTAATAGCTCCATCTTGGTAAATATAACAGCTAAAAGTTTTGTTTTACTCTCAATTTGTAGCTATTTTAATCTTGTTTATTAAAGTTTGGCCAAGTCTTTTGTCATACTAGTTTAATTCATTAAATAATAAATTAATTAAATTATTGGTTTTCTTTCTCCTTCCTTGCCATTTCATACCACTTTGCGGCTTCGCGTTGCTCTGCCTGTAGTGTTGGCATTTCGCCCATACTGGCGGTATAATCTCAGCTTTCTTCTGCAGGCAGCTCGGTCTTGGATCGTATCACCGTCAAGATTAACGCGTTGTTGTTGCTTTTTCATCTGATCGATCCACGTGTGTTTCTGTCTGCCTCGGCGTTTGGGTCCAGCAAATGGAGCATTCATTGATAGTGCTTTCATGACATGGTTCTCTGGCGGACGCCTTAGAACGTGGCATTACCAATCCATACGACGATCTTCGAGTTTTTCAGTGATCGATTGCTCAACAAACAGGCTGCCTCGGATGTGGGTACTTTTGATACGATCCTTTTTGATCACACCGGCTGACATCCGTAGTATTTTCATCTCAGTCGCAGTCATTCTAATTTCGTATGTCTTATACATAGTCCAGCATTCAGACGCATACATGAGTGCGGG
The DNA here is from genome assembly GCA_964017055.1 of Chloromyia formosa. Classification (NCBI taxonomy): domain Eukaryota; kingdom Metazoa; phylum Arthropoda; class Insecta; order Diptera; family Stratiomyidae; genus Chloromyia; species Chloromyia formosa. The sequence continues at coordinate 131,020,849 of OZ024814.1, forward strand.
ACGTACAACCGTTTTTAACAACTTGCCCTTAAGCTTTCTTGGCATCTTCTTGTCGCAGAAAACTCCAGAGTTTTCTCGCAACTTCATCCAACCGACACTGATGCCACGTTTAATGTCATCATCGCAGGTAGCTTCCTTGTTGACCAACGAGCCCAGGTATTTGAACCTTGTATTTTGCTAAGATTTGATCACAATAACGTACGGATTTAATTTCTAGAAAAAAAAATTACTATTTTATATTAACGCATAATATAATATAAGACATGAAAACTCTGGAAAAGCAAGATGAAATTCCCAAATTTTTTATTAAAAAAAAATTGTCACTTTGCCTTGCTTATATCTTGTAACCGCTTTATCTTATTTTTGCGGACTTTATTTAAAATGCTAGGGTGAAGTATTAGCTGTGATTCGATGTTTATCGATGTTTATTGCTATGTTCTACCTTGCGTAGTTTTTGTATTATTGCGATTTTTCCAAATTTCAAATGTCCGTTATAAAATCGAAAAAAAAATTTCAGAATATTTTATGCTTTGAATTGTGTGGGAAATCGCATGGTGAAGTCCGTGCCACCACGTCAATTGACCAATTGACGCAAACACTACCATTTTGGTAACGTGGCCAAGGACATCACTAAAACCATACACATACCTAAAATTACAAACATACAATTTGAAATTACGTACATATTGAATGAATAAACAAATGCTATTACAATTAATATACATATGAATAAAAACTGGCTTTCCAAAGCATTAAGAACACACCCACCTTATGATTTGATTACGATTTTAAAAACGCTCGGTCGCCTAAAATTATGCAATAACAAGATCAGTGTATTTTCAAACACAAAATTTTTATTTGTGCAACCGAACAGAACACCGAAGAAACAAAAATTAATGCAGAGTAGATACAGAACATGAAGTGCCAGACAGCGTGGAACATAAATCAGCTGTTTAAAATCTTCAAATTTCCTGAAGCAGCATAAAAATCTACAAAATCTTTACCAATTCTGGATGAAAATATTTTTTTTCACAAATATACAAGTTAGATAGTAGAATCAATGCCATTTTTGGCCATTCCTCGCAATTACAAAAATAAAGAATTTTTGACGCGGACAACAACAACACAGATGGGGTCCAGTTTAATTACCAATGTTTATACATTTATACATTTTTTATACATTGTATGTAGACTTAACAAGACAATTAAAGGGCCTCCGAATTGTTCCCGTTAACACGAATAAGTGCACTTTCACACGAAGAGCCGTACGGCTCTCGCTCGCGAGTGAGAGCTTTTTCCGCTCCCACCTTCCATTCATTCACATGAAGAGCCGTACGGCTCTCGTTCGCGAGTGAGAGCTTTTTCCGCTCCCACCTTTCATTCATTCACACGAAGAGCCGTACGGCTCTCGCTCGCGAATGGGAGCGAGGCGCGTAAGACTGAAATGCAAAGAATACACTTCAGCTTTCACACGGGGAGCACGAGCCTTTACGTCGCGCGAGTGAGAGCCGGTACAGCTCGTGCATCTCGAGGCGTTGCGTTTTTCCAACTTGCCCTGCCGCCGATACTACGAAAAATAAAAAATATGTTATTTCAAATTTTTCATATTCAGACCATAGGAAACCTCTGTATCTGAATGAATTTTTGTAATCCTATACGGATATACTGTATATTTAGATTTTTGTGAGCATAAATAAAATCACTTTTGTTTTTCATATACATACTTTTATTTCAATACTGAGTACTAAAAAGTCTTAGAAGACAAAATTGAAATTAATTAAACAAACTGGTATGGTTATTGAAATAAAACAAAAAAGGGACAAATCAATGATTGTTAATTTTATATTCAGTTAAAATAGAAGAAAGAAAACTACAAAAAATTTCATTTGGATTCATATTTGATGTATTCTACGCCAGACAAAAACGTATGATAAATATTTGATAAAAATTTCATATTTGATTTAAATTGAAAATGATTGTCTATCTATTGAAGTTTAGTAATACCATTATTTATTTTCTATTGGCATTTTTTAATGTCAATTACATTTCAGAAACGATTAAACATATTTTCAGGCATTGGCTAATTTGATAATAATTTTCTTATGTAAAAATATACTTTTTCGTTTTCTGGACCATACCTCTCACACAGAGTTAACTCAGCATTTTAATAACCTGCTATCGCGAATGCTACATTTTAGTGGAAGTCCAGCTTCATAATGCTTCTGCATTCGCAAGAACGTTAAATTGGGAGATACTGTGACGGCAGACCCTATCAGCTTAATAAGCGCGGTACAAGGTCGATAGGGCCTGCCGTCACGTTAAGGGAGCCAGAATTATATAAAAAAATTAGGAACATATTGAAATGGGAATATGTATTAAACTAATACAACATAAAAGTAACAATATCCTAAAACCGAAAAAAATCTAAGCTATCCACATTCATGTCTCTGTCTACACAAGCCTTGATCTATTATGGTTTCTTAAATAATTTTGTTTATTATTTTTTTTACTTGGTGTTTGTTAGTGAGCAATTAGCCTTATTCCTAATATGGTTCATACAATGAACGATAAATATCAAGAATATTGATTTCCTTTTACTTTTTGGAATCTAAAAATTTTGTTTCTAATGTTTAATACTATCTCTATATCCTGAAAAAACAGCCAATTTTATTTAGTATATTGTTAACTTGTTTACAGTTTTCATAAGATTTAAATTCCCTGATCGTTATCCCTTGGTTTCTTGCAAGATTAAATCTACAAACTTAAAGCTTAGTAACAAAACGAATTATTACATAAATATAAGTTAATGCGAGAAACACATTAGGACTGTAACAGAAATAATTTTTTATATTTTGATCATTTTTTATGGTAAATAGTATTTTTTAATAAAAATGATTAAAGCTTTTACATTTACTCATGATGAGTAAACCAAAATAGGAATCTACTGTTTACTTACAAGATATCAAATAATAAAAAAAAAAAATTAAATAAAACAAAGTCCCCGGTTCTGACTTGTAAGTAAGTCCGACATATTGTAGATCTGATGTTCAAGCGAGAAACTGTTCGCTGCACTTATTTTTTGTATGAAATGTAAAATGCTGTATGAAAACATATTGAAACTAAACAAGCAAACGCACTTTTCGAAGAAAATCCGTAAAAATTTTCGCCTGGATGTCGGAACAGCAACAAATATTTTTTTTTTTTTCAATATGAATCCCACGTAATATCTAAAGTCTTAGCGTATTTACCGGTTTTACCTTAATCGCTATCTTAAATCTAAGCATGCCTCTAATCTACTATCTTTAGATTAGTTATACTTTAAAATAAATTTAAATGTATATATCTGAGGTCAGTAAAATGTCTTTATGATGATTCTACAATTTCTTTTAAGCTGACATATGTACCGGTGATAAATCCAACGACACCGAAAATCATTAGCGCGACATTCTTCCACAGCCTCCAGTTGTAACGGCCAAGTCCGGGTCGTTCCCAATAGACAACAATTTCAATAAGGGAAGGGAAAATGAGTCCTAACGTACTGAGGCATACAGCACCGATCAGCGAAATGAAAGGTCCAAGATTTGGCACAGCTGCTGCTATTATAACGGTGAGTATCTGCAAGGAGAATGATTTCAAAATTAGGTATAAAAATTTCCATTTAAGTATTTATAAATATGTAGAGGTTATTAAAAAAAGGTAATTCTAAGTTTTAACAGAGATTAGGCAGAGTGGGTGCCTTGACTGCCGCAGTACATGTAAACCACATCTGGGACCGCTGTGTTACCACTGGGAATTATGGTTCCAAAAGTCCTATACAGCGAACCAACTAGAATGACATAATGTGAGCGTTGTTAAGCTCTGTTAGCTCTGCCCTTCGCCAACCAAAAAATGACCAGTGAAGCCACACACAGCAGATCAAATGTATTGTCTTTCCAACGATAACAGTCGCGTGGAGCGGTCGGTATTGCTGTTCATATACCACAAGTCGGCCTTGTATATCGCAGCCAAATTTAGTGTGTCCTTGCATGATGTTAGGGGTATACCGATGTTGCAAAGTTTCACAGAAACGCTCGTAATCTCCTGGAGCGCAAAAACATCAGCATTGCAGTTCCCAATGAAATCACTGTGCCCGGGATCTAGCCAATGGTGATATAAAAAAAGAAGTTGCTCAGCTCCCTTATCTACCGGCATTTCATGACAGTCTTTAATGTAATTACTACTGCTACTGATTGACTTAACCGCTCCGGTGGAATATGGGCGCGTAAACATTTCTGCTACAACTTTGTCTTAAACCCTAGTGGGGCATAGCGCGTCAACTTCCCCTGCGCAATGTGTGACCTATCCACTGCCTTTTCGCCTGCGTATCAATTCGTCGATTAGCATCTGACCCGTATGCCGACTTAGCTCTTCATCCAATTTTGTTTGTCTTGACATGAATCGACGAAAACTTGAAACTTTTTGGTAAATCTTATGGAAACCTTCCATGTAATGCTCCCATACAAAAGTACAGAGAGTACCAGGGAGCGAAACAGGCCCAGTTTGGTCTTGATGCTGAGATAACTGCTTTGCAAGATTTTGGAGAGCATGCCGTATGCGCATTTAACCTGGTTGATACGACGAGCGATGTTCATTAGTCTTCCGTTATTCTTCATCCATACTCGACATCCGACATCGGTCTTCCGTCATGAGTCAAAAGTGGTTAGTAATTAGTCATACGTCAACGTCATCATTGATTGAGTAATTATACTATACCCAGTTGTATTAACCCCTTGTGGGGTATAGCGCGTCGACTGTTCCATGTGGCCTAGTTTCGATGGCATAAACCAGATTCGGAGAATGCAGTTGCCAGCATACACCTCCTGCTCCCCCATTTAAAAGAAATGGCTGCTCTCTACCCGGTTTGTAGGGTCATACAACACAGGATTTGCCGTTTTGTACTGAATCAGCATCTCCTCCATTTTCAAAAAATCACTATTTATTATTTAAAAATGGACAACAAAACATGAGAAACCACCTGAGTGTTCTGATGCCTTCACACGACTGACAACAATTCTAGAACTTTTGATATGCCTCCGACACGTCACAAGGCATACTGTGTCAGATTGTATCATCCAACGCGTTTCCACGTCACGTCAGCCCAATGTGAACGTAAGCACAGAAAACCTTGTGTTGGAATTTTGGATCACAAGCATTATGACGTGTACCCACGTATTCTCACGGCAGGTCAGAGCAATCTGTATTCAGCTTAGCATTTCTTATTCGTCAAACAGGGCGCTAAAATGGTTAAGTCGGCGCCACGAATATCTTAAGGTTCTGATACACGGGACGCGTAGACGCGGTCGCGTAATTTTTACCCGAGTCGCGTAATCGCGACAAGTGTTTATACGTAAGTCGGGTTTATGCGCGGACGATACGTCAGAAACGGGTATTGACGCGAATTTTACTGACGCAGAAATTAATGTGTTTAGACGAGGTGCGTTTACGATTCGACAGCATATGTGCGAGTAATGGGATTATCACGTGTTTGTAGTTGGATTCATTGACTCATTAATGGCGATTGAGTTCCCGTCGGCAGCTCCGTTTGTTGTTTACACGGGATGGGTATCCTAGATTTGACGCGCCCAGCGGATTTACGCGTCCCGTGTATTAGAACCTTTAATCAGAAAACACTTAAAAAAAAATGTGTTGTATAATGTGGCATTTCCCCAGAGCGCGCAATAATGCGCGGCATATGGCGGAAAATTTCGTATCAAAATTACATAATATCATACAATGCGAGTACATACGATTTAAGCTAACAAGACAAATCTATTTCCGTATTCATTTAAAATTTGCTCATAGTTATGTGGAATGGGGTATTTGCGGAAAACTGAGGTCTGTGAAAAACATTTTCATACACGCATTTGCCAAATAAATGACCTTGCAATGCTAAGTGAAATTCATTCCATGTGCATGCATGATTGTTTTTTTTAGAGACATTATTGTCGTCAATGTTTCTCTTTATTGGCATGGACAGAAACAGCAAATGGAAAACTTTCAATATACATAAATATTTTAGCTCCTCTTATTCTTAACAATTAGTGACACATAACGTATGTTATGCTAATATAATAACTACTAATATTTTTAGTATTTCATAACATGGTTCACAGGCGCGCGGAATTTGTCAGTTTGTTTGTAATCCAATTTATCAATGGTTCTGAACTGGCAATTATAATTTGACAGGTCAAAAGCTCTTTACTAGGAATTAATATTTTAAAATTATTAATTTAAATCCCACCATATAGTACTCACCACTAATCCGATTCGAATTGCGTATTCTATCATATTTTTGTATTGATCCTGGAAATTTGCTTTAACACCTTTCCATATAATTTCCATTGGCACATAGAATTGGAGAGCGTATGTAAAGAATATGGCAATGGCAATCATCAGCTTAACGGATTGAGCCAGACTGTAAAAAAGAAATACAATTGAAAATAAATATATTCCTATAAAGATATTCCAACTATCTAACCCTTCATGAACAGGTAAATTCAGCGTAATGCTGCCCTCGGTCTTTTCGCCAAACTTGAGGTATCCCAAAAATCCAACGGAGCTGTATAGTATAATGACAGTTGACATACCAAAGTTCAACACTCCAGGACATCCAATGAAATGAGTCGGATGTCTCATGTTATTCTCCAAAGACATTACAACTCCAATACCCTCCAAAGCGAAGATCACAGTTCCAAAGAACATTGGCATTTGTGTAACGCTGGCAATTGCTGGCCGCTCCGTCATAGATGGAAGATCGTTCAAGATATAGTACATTGTTATTACTAAGCTGACTCCAATCAGAATATTAGCAATCATTGAGAACGGCGTCAAGAACTTGAGGTTGCGAATCAAATTGATGAGGATCAATGGCAATAGCAATGATGCCATATAAAGTCGAACATCCATATCAATATCCAAATAGAAATCCACCACTTGTTTCATATTTGTACCGACGAAAACAATATAAACGCAACAGCATCCGATCAGGTCTACCACCAGAAATAGATTGATGGTGAAACGTATCAAACGCGAATATTTGTGCAGTTTTTCGGGTCCATCGAGGAACGCCGTTTCAGCAACATCGGCAAATCCCAGCGCAGGAATTTGTCTTCGCCTGCATAACATATGAGCACACTTAACCAAGATGTGAACACAATATGTACAAATTGCACCGATTGCTAATGTTGCGATTAAGCCGAACCATAATCCAGCGTTTAGGAAAGCAAGTGGCATAGCCAAAATGCCGGAACCCAGCGAACCTTTCAGCAAGTGCACAAGTGTTTCTCCATCCCTATAAAGATAAGAATATAAAAATTAAAACAAATTAAATGTAAACACAAAAAAATGTGAAAATTCGAAGAACAATTATAATATTAAAAGCAGTGATACTCGCATCTCAAGTAGTTTTTACACAAAAGGTCAGTCAGTCGTGAGCGATGCCCTCAGGCTAGTCGCGAAGCATGACGTCTATCACAAGTTCCCTATGGAAAAAGATCGGAGAAGAATAATTTTCTGCAGTTCTGAAAGACTCCCTGACCCACGAGCCACGACTGACCTAATAGCACGCCTTACAGCATGCTCCACAGCATAGACCTTACGACAAGCCTCACAAGATGCCTGGCGGCTGGCCTCTCACCCTGCACCGCAACAGGCCTCAGGTATCACAGCATGCCCCGTGGTAAGCCTCACGGCTGGTTGACCTAGTGGGTACAAACCATTTTACAATGTGGATCGCGCTAAGCAACTTGGGATAGCTGAAAGAGCTCACTTCACTCGCTCTTTCGTCTAGGGTTCACTACACTCACAATATTGAGATTAATTTCACGGTCACTCACTTCGACGGAGGGGGGATTTGGGGGCGCCACCATTCATCCCAGCGACGCTGAAATCCATTAGTTTGACACTAATCTCGATCCGTTTCAACATTTTCTGCAGTCTCATTTACCCCCGGGCTTATTTACTATCATTTCGGCCCTTATTCGGATTCGCATGTCCTCCGTTCCCACTCGATCTAATGCAGTTCGGAATAGGCGTACCAATGTATTTTCCGCTTGTTCAATCATGATCTGCTCCAGGAATGCTGATTCACTTACTGTGTTTTTCGTTAACCATGAAATAAATTTGCAAGTACGTAAACGTGAGCCCACTTGATGATATACTATATCTGAACCTGTACTTGAAACGTTGGCAACTCTCTTTGCTCCGAAGGATGTCGTTTGGAATCAAGCTGTGTACCTCCTGATATTTCGGAAAACATTTTTTGATAGGGGACCTCATACAAAATATTTTATCATAAAAGCGCTTCTGGTGGCTTCACAATTGCGGCAGTTGAACTTTCCGTTTGAGCACTACATTCTTGGCGTTTCTTTTTCAAATTTAAAGCGTGGTAGTGTATACACACTTTTTCCATCCTCCTAATTCAAATGCTGGGATGGTCGCTAAAATCTAAATTTGTGTCATATTGGAATGCTGTCATCACCAAATCCATCCGTTGATTTGATATCGGAATTGAATCAGCATTTCTCGCAGTAGTTTTTCTTATTCTTGTTCCTTGGCTCCGCGCATCACGTACCCGCGGAGTTTCATTAATTCTACAACAAACACTTCCAACACGCCGCTGACGTTCTTCTACTGATTCTGCCCGCCTGGCTGCCCACATCTTTCTCGCATCGATGCTACTTCGTCCCAGTGATCGTACCATTATTTTTAACTTTTGTGTGTGCTTGGGGACTGTCAACATATATCGTAGCCACCTCGAAAACTATTAAATCGAGACTAATCTTTCTCATTTTGGGCATTTTTTCATTCTCATTCATTCCCTGAGGAAGGTAAGAGTAAGAAGGGGGGGGGGGGGGGGCTTTAAGTTAGCTACCATTCATCTCAACGACCCCAAAAATCAATGATTTTGGAACTGCTCCGCTCGTTCCGCGCTCAAGAGGTCACGACCCTCAGTATCGGACAAACATGAACGCCGACTGGGTGCAAGGGCGGCAAACCACACTATTGTCAATTTGGCATTTCTACAATGACATTCTGTTCAAAATATTCATATGGATTATTTCGGATTATTTTCGCCATGACTAATTACGGTGCCCCTGACGAGGGATTTCAGCAAGGGCCGGATTGTCATCAAGCGATTAACTTATTTAAAGCCCGAGACCTTTTATTTACCACCCGGATTGAACGTGAACTCAATGGAGAAAGTGCGCGCTGGTGCTGTATGGTTTCGGCAAGGTTTGGATTGGCACCAATGATGTTACCATTCGAAAGATCGAGACGTTGCATTTTACGCCTCTTTTGAACCTAAGTCCGATGGGAACAGTATCAAAATAAAGCCACTTTCCGCGCTGGTGTGATCTTCAGCCAGTACATTTAAACAAACGTTTAAATGCGCTCGCTGAAGATGACAGTAAACAATGTCGAAATTTATCCGAAAAATTAATTAATTAATAATTTCAATTTAATAAAAAAAAATTTAAAAATGTAGTAAAGTCAATAAGGTGGATTTCATTACATTTTATAGGTAACGACCACTCAATTACACTAACAATTTGATCTGAGCTGCTCTGGATAGGAGGTTAGTTCCAGAATTCCACTCGGTTAAGTAGTCTGCGTTTTGAAATGCTGGCGGCGCAGGTTTCAAAGTTTTCGGACAGTTTACAGTTTGGGAAGCACATAAAATTCATTTCCCGCCAGTAAAATGTTCGTTTTGTGGAATTATGTGGAATAGTATACAAGCAAAATAGTTTTGCTGCATAAAGGAAATTTGTCCGATTGTATAGTATATGTACTAAGAATCAAAGGTTCCTCTTGAAATTTGAGTTGACGTTTGGATGCTAACTAAACCAAGACACACTCCTAGCAAAGACTTGCCCCGTTTTCATGTTCGCTACTCTAATCTGTTCTCGATCGTTTTTTTTGCCGCTTATCCAGCTCTACTCTGCTCTGTCAAAAAAAAAACGCAGCTAATTTCAGATAAGGCTGGCTATGTCGTCTAATCCTCATAGACATCCATCTGACGAAATGAATTGTGAGCTCAATAATTTGTACGCATGCACTCATTCCGCAAATTGTGGTATACCGCAAGAATGGTGAGTAAATCAACAGGCGCGTTCTTTTGCCTATATATATCAGTGTAGTGTAGGGCAACAAACACGACTTGGTGTTTGTGTAATTCGTGTTCATTACAATACCATACACTGGATAGATAGCAAAACAATGCGTCGATTTCTGACGGTAAATAGTGAGTATAAGAAGTACATAAATATTAGTCCGGATGGTATAACGGTTAGCAAGTTCGCCTTCTATGCACTGTGTTCCCCATTCGATTCTTACTGAATACAGTAGTTTTCGATCAAAAAGAAGATTTACGTGTCGGACTATGAACGCACTCATCTGTTCAAATGAGAACCCATTTGGGGTAAATAACTCGGTTGAGCCTGTTACTGATCATACTTCTCCGCACAAAACACACCGTCACGATCTAGTAAATGAAATGATGCTAACTCCTGTCCGATATGTTGGCCTATAGTGCTATGTGGAGATCCCCTACCGCGTAGTTTTTCTCGAATTGTTAACAAAACCACTAAATATTACACGTTATTAGGACTGACTTTTTAAATATGTATGTAGCAAATTTTTCAGCACTCTTTATAGGGAGATTAAATTTCCTATAATGTAAATAGGACTATACATACTTATATCAATAGATCAATCTTTAGTCGCAGAGCACGCCGCGCCCCCGCTTGGATTACTTCAATATTATTTTTATTGAGGATAAAATGCAGAAAAAACATTAATATTGAAATATTTCGGACTACAATGTGATGGTATCGCATGAATACTAATAAAATTGGAAATATGTGTAACAGAGAAGGAATCGTCCGAATGGTGAAAACTCGACGGCTAAACAAAATTTACACATGTGTTTAGATTTTAAAAAGCAAAATATACAAAGTATATAATTATGAATTTATTTTAAAATACGAGTATATTTTGTCGTCTTAGTAACGTTTAGATTTATATTACTTTTTATATATATTATTTCTTTTAGAGTTTATTTGGATTATTTTTAAATCCTTTACAGTAGTTACTGTGAGTTTCACAATTGGGATCAAGCTATTTAAAGCCAAAACTCAAATGATTCACAAGAAGAATTGTTTATCTGCGTATCAAAAAATATTTACAAATTTTTACATTTAAAAAAATTTTGTACTTCTAAATGTTTAATAGCACATATTTTTCTCCAATTTTGTCTAGGATATATCACTGCTTTTAATATTCTTTTAAAAATTACGAGTAATAATTAAATTTACACTATTAAGTATTATGCACATAGAACTTGAATTAATACTCACGAAGTTGGATGTTGCAGCTTCCGATGCTGAAAAGGATTATAGTCGTTCGATTCTTCATCGCGGGAAATCTCCACCAGGGGCAGTGTTGATCCTGCCACCTGTTGTGCCGGAACGTCATTCATTTCGGCTTTATATCTGGTCGAAGGGTACATTTCATACATTATTAACCACTTTTTTTAGTAACTTTTATTGTATATCTTTAAGCAAAACTGTTTAAACGCTTTTTAAACGGAACTGAGTTCAATACGATTTAAATAACTTTAAACTTCAATTAACGTTTAACTTTAAATTATTCGATAATTAATTTATTTTCAACGAATATACGATATACGATAAACAATATAAAATAAATAAAATAAAATTCACATACTTTGCGTATATAGAATTCGCGCTACCCTTAGATGCGTACTGCTTCTTCGGATCATAGTTAGCGATCACTGGCGTAATTTTCTGTGAAAAAATTGTTTAAGGAAGAAAAGAGAAATATTTGGTTAGTGAGCGTCGTTCATGCTTATTCTCATATGGCATCAAAACGAATTCTACACATATGAAGATCGTGTTGATAATCGGTCCATATTCGCTAGATTCGAATTGGTTAAATTTAAACATTTTCGTCAATGAACATCGGCTATTTTCAAAGTAGATGGTGTTCAAATTTAGATTTTTTAAATTCTCGCGAACTTGGCGGATGCAAAGCATGTACATCCGTATACATTTCTGTACTGCATAGGTATAACACCACACAAAATTTCAGCACGTCACGGAAAATTCAAAAGTTGGCGTCAGCTATAAATTAAGAACGATTCATTTAATGGAAAACAATGGGAAAAACGCGACGCTCCGACAAATCACGTTTACGATTTTTCGATTCATGTGCGTCAGGAAAACAGCAGTCGGGAAGGCGTGGGAAGTAGGGCAAATGGCCTTCGACGACCTTGCGCTAACTTTGTTTTACATTTTATTTTTTATTTGATCAGAATGGTATTCACCTTTTCCTTGGAAGTAGGTGAAGGTGCAGACATAGTCGTTTTTTGGTATCCGAAAAATCTAAGCGATTACTTAGCCGTCACCCGTAAAAAAATTAGGACTTGATGATCCGCGGTCAACTGCTCAGCATTGAGCGTTTGACCTGAACTAAACTGAAGCGAATTCTATAAATGGGGAAGTTAGCCCCACTGTGGCTCTTTTGTCTATACAACATGAATGCTTAAAGTAACATGCATGCCACCCTGTGCGCCCCGTGTCTTAGTATAAACGTTAGCAGCAATATTTTCAAATGAAACATTTACACTCAACGACAACACTGCTAATTTGAGTTGATAAATGTCCATATACTAAGTCTTTTCGAATAGACCTAATTGTTGTATTTTAGTATACCTAATTACTATGATGTGCATTTTGACTATTTTTCTAATTGAAATATGAATAAATAATAAATCATTTATTCATATTTAAATTTAAATCATCACGAATCTGTGTGAACTTTTACCTAATGCAGTCCACAGTTCATCGAGATATCATGTAGTAAACGGTCATCTGAAGTGAAAATGCTATCACGTAGTGTAGAAGGCGAATCAGTGCCAAATTGTTCAAGTGCCAATGCCGTGGCCGGGCAAGCTCTGTGGGTTTATGTCAGTTTCAACGCCAGGGGATCATCCCATTAAGATGTGATTAGGATTAACTATACTTATCAGTAGGTGCACTTTACTAATTTATCGCAATTGTCCGAACATTGTATCACGATGTATGTATATATAGAAATTAATATGTACTGTACATAGACAGATTCAGCTTTATAAATTGTAAATTGTTGACGGCCACGTACTGAAGATTGCTAGATTCTTACTCTATTTTTTTTTTTTTTGCAAATTTAATAGAAAAGGGAAATAAATCTCAATTATTTGACAACGTTTATTGTATTAAAATGATTATTAGATAATTAAGGCTAAATTACATCTGCAGGTCCTTTATTTAAAGCATAAAAACCAGCACACATTTTGTTTGTAAAAAATACTATAACAAAAGTGGAGATACCGGTAAAAGCGTATGCGGTCATTCGATGGAAGGAGAGGTTAAATAAAATCCATTTGTAGTTACAAAAGTATAATTTATTTATTCGTATCAAAAAATATGCGATCGATATTAGCAATTGTAGTCCGGATGGCTCAACGGTTAGCACGCCCGCCTTCTATACACTGGGCCCCGGTTCGATTCCTACTGAATCTAATAGTTTTCGATAAAAAAGGGGATATACCTCTCGGACTATGAGTCCACTCAGCTGTTAAATGAGTACCCATTTATGGGGTAAATAACTGAGCATGCTGCTAACCACACACCACTGCAAAAAAAACATACAGCCGGACGATCTAGAAAATGAGGTGATGCTAACTCATCTCGAGGCCATAGTTCAGATTGGACTGTTGGGCCAGTTACATATTTATTTTTATCTGTATTGTCGGGCATGCATAATTGAAGAAATTCTGAACAATTCGACTTGAAAACGTAGTTTCAATAATTTGGTATAATAAATTTCATCGGTTTATTAAAGTTAAGTCTAAAATTGGAAGTGCAATCGACGAAGATAACACGGCTGAACTTTAATTCACAACTACGGCAATTCCCCAACAAACCAAGCTTCCGTTTCTATGTTTTAATCCTAAGTATTTTCTGTAAAGTCAAGTAAACTGTGCCCCTAGGATCAGCGGTTCTCAATCTTTCTGCCGTTGCGACCCCCTTGGAGAAAAAAAATCGCGACCCCCGGCCCGATCATAGATTTAAAATACCGTGGTGATAAAAACGTTTATGCATTTCCTTATGGTCTTTCTTTTGTCTCAGATTTTTTTTATCTGAGTAGGTAAGGCGTTGTAAAATAATTTCTAAAATAAAAAAGGAAAAATTAGAAACAGTTTTTCCTAATTTTTTCCGAGATTCGGTTTATTTCCATTTTTTGGGACTTTTAGGTAATGTATCTCCGAATACTTTTTAAAAAATAGAAGAAATAAAATATTTGGTTGTTAGTTCCACTAGAAACTTGAATTTGACTGGAATATAATGATTACATCATCTAGGCGACAGGAAGGGTTCTTAAATTTTTATACTGTTTGCAACGGCTTGGCACGGTGTCGTGCCTAGAACTTACGAGGAGACCATTAATCCGGTCCACCTCCAATTTTTATGAATTTAACACATAATTTTTAATTTGGGCGACAGGTAGCTTGGAGACCGTTAGCTGAGTGCGTAGCGGCATCAATCTCATGTCTGACTACGGTCGTTTTGGGTTCAATTCCCGTCCACGGTGTTCGTGGCCATAGATGTTTGTGTTGTCATTCCCCTGTGGTGCGGGGCGTAATAATAAGACACAACATCTACCGACTTGTCGCAGGTAGGCGACTAAATGGGAGCAGGAAGTTCATGCTGGCAACGTGCATCGTCCGAAACTGGTTTATGCCAACGAGACATCAGTTAAGCCACATGGAATAGTTGACGCACTATGCCCCACTAAGGGTTAGGGCAAATGAGTATAGTATATGAGTATCTTATTAAGTAGCCGAAAGGAATTCACACAGTCCTGGATAGTTTGGAAGCTGCTCCCACTTTCTTGTTTGGAAACCAGGGAGTACTTCTGAGGAATTTCGTTAGCCGAAATAAAGCCGCCGCCCCCTTGGTGCTTTTAATCGAGATTTTACTGTATGTGATGTGTTTGTCCATTTGCTTCAAAATACTCGTGAAATTTACTATTCTAACTCAAAATAAGAGCGATCATCAAATTTCTCACAACGGCGAGGAGCCTCTGTCTGGCTGTAAAATATGTAAAATATGTCAATGCCGAGATAGTTTAAATTTTTCTTGCGAACGAAATGCTTGACAATCTTTGTATGCGATTTTGCGCGAACTTAGTACTATGCTTAAAGTGGAAATTGATTTGAGACCGGCTGTTAATTTGCGCTTTCCGGAGTCAATTTGAGGAGAATTTTATATTCCCTGGGATTGAGCTGGAAAATGCCTTTGATGCAGATAAGCTAGGGCGGCTTACCGCTGTTATACATAGAGTGAGTAAATAGCGGAGCAGTTCGCTGCGTCTATTTTTCTGGATGCATGACTAAAAAAATAAAAAAAAAACATTGTCGCTATGATTCTCATTTAAGTAAGTATATCAATCAATCGTCCAACCGAATTTAATTTAACTTTAACAAGCTAGCTAGCTGAAGAGTATCATACTTTCGCGTGAAGGGTATCATACCTTCGTTGTGATTTATGGTGCAATTGTCAATATTATTGAATAATATGAAATTTCGTAAAGATATCTTCAGAAATAAAAAAGTTTTTCTAACAAAAACTTGCTTTTGGAACGGTCATTCCTATGACAGTCATACGATAGAGTAGTCCGATTTCAACCAAATTCAGGAACGTGACAGAAGATATTATTGATTAGTGTGAAGTTTGAAAAACATATCTTTACAAATAAAAAAGTTTTTCTCACAAAGACGAATTTTTGGACCGGTCATTCCTATGGCAGCTACATATATGACGTAGTGGTCCGATTCCGTTGGTTCCGATATCTTTCCAATGTGCAATAGAAAGAAGGCTTTGTACAAAATTTCAGCTCGATAGCTTTAACACTGAGGGACTAGTTTGCATAGAACCGGACAGACAGACGGACAGAGGACAGATGGACAGACGGATAGACGGATAGACGGATAGACGGACAGACGGACAGACAGACAGACGGACAAAGCTTAGTCGGCTCGTCTCATCATACTAACCAAGAATATATACACATAGTTTATATGGTCGGAGATGCTTCCTTCTCTGCGTTGCAAACTTCATGACAAAGTTAATATACCCTATCACATCCGTGAAGGGTATAATAATTTGTTTAAAAAATAATAATAATAAATTGCTTTCGTATAGATACTAGTACTATATGTGTCACATATGTAGATCCTAGTTTAACCTTTATGGCCCACTGAGAAAATACACAATATACTACAAAATATTAAATCTAAAAACACGCGTAATTTTCGAACAGTCACGTGCTGAATAATTCCTATCTTTAAAAACAAAATAAATTTTACATTCTATAATTCATGTGTTTGTATCTGACGTCATATTGCCATAAGTAAAGTTATTTTGAGATGAAAACCGAAATTTCTCCCTATTGCGATTTAAAGAAAAATGTCTAATTGGTAGCTAACAATATGCCAAACACTGTTAATGTTTCGTGACAAAATGTTGTATATTTATTACATGTTGGCAAATAATTTGCATTTGGAGTCAATTATATAGGTATAAAATATACAATGATTGAGGAAAGGGGGTCGTTTCAAGCGCCTTGTCGCGACAGTTTGATATTCATTATTGATGACGTTTTTTTTTTGTTTTTTTTTTTTTGTGATAAATATTATATTATTATGTAACTAAAAGATTATAAATCATAAATATAGCAAATTAAATTATATATAAAGCAAAAAATAAATTTATTTAAATTTAATTAATTAAAGGAGTCGGGGATAAAGGGTATATTAACAGCCCAGAGGCTCTTTGACGAAAACTGTTTTGTGCAATTCAGGCTAAAAACAGATTTTAGAGAAGACAATGGCTTTTGATTATAGAGTAGCTGTGATTTTATATACCTATAGGTAGTCTTTTAGATATGGGAAAGGGCAAATACCTTAGCAACTCATTCCTTGTGAAAAATTTAAAAAATTTAACAAATTTATTATTGTAATATTATGTAGAAAAATCAAATTGATGTTTTACTGGACCTTTGTAAACGTGAAATCATTTTAAATATAGATATATTGCTAATTAGAGGTACTAGATATCGTGCAGGCATGTTCAGTCGAATGAACGTCCTCGGCCTTAAAACAAACCAACACGAGGAAATTCCCCATGCAATTATCGAGTAAGTTCAATGTCAAAATCAACGGATCGTTGCTTCGACGACCGATAGAAAGCACATTTTAAATTCCTCGTTACTCAGCTTTTACATGTCAGACGTCTTCACTTAATTCTTAAGCCCAAAGCACAAAATCGTATTAAATGTCCGCACTATACTAATACTAACACATACATAAACAGTTCGATGCGGATGCGATCTGACCATTTGACCATGCCTTTGAAAAATCTAAATTTTCGCTATTTTGGGCAGAATGCCAACTCTAAATGAACAAATGCCAAAAAAATCAATACTGTTTTAATGAATTTTGTCGCCAGCATCACAATGAACACTTTGTAAATAGAAAGAGTGGTTCGAGGCGTGAAGACTTTGGCAAAATGGTACAGTGATGTCTTTATTATGCATAACAAACAATACAAAGCATTTGGACTCGAATCCTAGGCGCCACAACTTTACAACAGGTTAGCTACCTACTTCGGGCGGATGATTTGTCCCCAGAATAACGAACGACAGTTCTAAATAAATGTCAAATCAACTAAGGCAAATGGTGGCGAGCATTTACCAGAACCTATATCCTTATTTGGGACTGTTAGGCTGATAAAGAAGCGAAAAAGGAAGGAACTAATAGATTTGATGATCTATTACTGATTACGGCGGAGGCTTACCAAGTTAATGTAGCGACACGTGAATACCGTGCCAAAACAAGTCCTATGAGCAGAAATTTATAACGAAATACTCTTAAACGACAATAACAAAATTTGAATACCACACATATAGTATTTCTAGGGCTTCTAAACTAGCACTGCTTGAGAGAATCCAAATCCTTCTCCTGGTATTTGGATGCGCATCCAAAAGCGCTTTTGGCATAAACGTCATTTACTATTGGTGACATTTAAGTTCAAAAAACCAATCCATTAAAAAAAATTGAATGGCGATCTAAAATACATACAAAAATTTCGCGCAGTTTCATCAATGGAATCGATGAACTTTGATATCATCAAATTCGTCACTGGCTTATTCTCCAAGCGAATGCCAACCGTCATACACCGTATACGTAAATTTGTTTGAATGGTGAAGATTCCTCTCATCCATTAATTCACGCTATATGTATATTATGCACAAGTCTCAATTTAGGCCAATGTTCGACATTATTCCAAACAATTGAGGCAAACGTAGATTTTTTTGTCGCGTCTATTAAAAGATTCAATCACGCTGATAGACATGATTCTCCCAAAGAAATTGGCGAGATCCTCAAATCGCATGTGTTTATACTAGCCGTGTTCAATTCAAGCGGACAGAGATGCAGAGTCAATTGAATGTAACGGTAGAGCGACGAGCGAATTCAAACAGTCACCATATAAATACGCGGCGAAAGTGGGGGCGAATTGCGGACTCATATTCAAATAAATAGGGGCGAATTACCGAGAAACAAGTTCACGTTCAATCAATTTATTCTCAACTCTGATCCGATGTGATTGCATACGAGACCTGGATTGGAGACCGGTCTGTTGCTTTGTATCGGAATGGATCTTTACCCGGGTGAATCGAACACAGCTACTACATCTTTGAAATACTCGCATAGGAGTATAGATAGCCGATCTCTATAAAATTTGAAATTGACTACTAACACATCAGCCCTGAACGACGCTGCTCACTTAATAAAGGCAGAACCTTCTTCGGTTTTGGTTCAGACGTCTTTTATACGCTAATTACTCAATTAAATTGCCATTCTGGAGCGTTTTGGTGCGGTTAATTGAAAATTGATCTGTATAGACGCCCTACGTCAATTTGAAAATATTGGATTCGTGAAAATTAAAAATAATTAACGAAAAAATGTTGCGTAGATATACTTGAAGTAAGGAAGCGTATGTGGACGTTCATTGTCGCTTCTAATTGCGACATTGACAGTGAAATTGAGAATCAGTTGAATTTTAGAGAGGGTTCTTGTATTTGGACTAACTGGGCAAACATAAATAATAACATGAACGCATTTATTTTTAGGACGTTTTTAAAAGCAAAAATATTTTGTTGTTTTCTCACGACTATTGAAAATATGAAAAATGAGAATGAAAAAATAGAAGAAAATAAAATCTCACGCCTATGTATGTGAATGATAATAAAAGTGATTTAAAGGATTCAGTTCTGTCGTCTAAAAAAGCGAACTTTTAGCAAATCACACGTTGATTTTGGCAGAAAAAATCTTACAGGAGAGGTTCAAAAAAAAAACTTCTTTAATAGCATATTACAGTTTGTTTCTTTTTTATTAAAGCTCACTTCACTATGGAATCGAACCATTTTTTTGGTCGCACCGAACCATGTCGCTTTTATAGGGAAAGAGGAAAGAATTCTCCTAATTCCTCACGTTCCGGTAAAAGCGTCATGCGGCTAAAAAATTGTTTGTTCGATAGTGAATGTCGAGCTTAAGCCTTGTGGATATTAATAGAAAAATTTGAAAACATTGAATGTTAACATTTGCTTTGGGTCAGATATTCTTTGTATTTTTTCGCATTTGCCTTTGAAAATGTGAAAATGTACGATAATTTGAAAAATAGCGATAATAACAGAAAACCTACACAGTCCTCATACAATATTATATGTGCTGCAACCATTTTTGTTAGTATTAGAAAACGCGCGTTCTCTTGCAATTATCCGGAGCAAGTGTAGTTTAGGCGAACTTATTGCAGAAAAAAATGCTTTAGTCTAATCTACATATATACGAGTATGATAGTTTAGGAGCATGCATTTGATATGAAATAGATTTTATATCAAATAAGTTTGGATTGTCTAATCTCAATGTTTTAAAAAAAAAATAAACTTTATTCAAGACTAACCACTAAGATGCTAAATGCAGCTAAAATAAAAGAAACTAATTGATTTCGTATATTTTCCTAATACTTTAATGAAAACCAATCCAATCAGAAAAATGTGGAATCCAACAGCGTTAGAACGGGGTACAAACAGAGTGGAACGAACAATATTCTAGGCGCAACCGCTAGATTTAGCCAGGCCTTATGTTTGTAGCTGATAAACTTGCTGCTAAATAAAACACGGTAAAAATAACAATGGAAGATTTTACTGCTTTTGAAGACGTCTACATTCGGTGATGACATTCAAGCGAGTAAATTCATAGTCATTTCAGTTGACGTATAGGAAAAAACTCTGGTGGTGAAATGCAGGACTATCCGATGCTCCACATGTTCCATTGAAGTCAGAATCTGGCCGTTAATCCATATATGTAGGTTAATATTTTGTCATTTCCCTAACCTGTATAGGTTAAGAATCGCAAAATAACGCGCCTAAAAAAGCAAAACACAAAGAGCGTTTTTTTTTTGTATTTCGAATTTAAAATCTGGCACAATAGTCAAGGTCGATTTTCCTTTTAACTTTCTTGTAAACTTGGAGATGCTGAAAGCAATTCACGTGCATACATGAAGACACTACAGCAAACAAAATGTATAAAAATACAAGAAAATAAAAATATTGCGGATGATGTAAGTTGCTGACATACACATTCTATCCATTCAAACGCCCTTTACAATAAGACCCGAACACTGTGAACAGCTTCAAATCCCACATCACACATAGAATGCAAGAAGTATGCTTTATAAGTAAATTTATACATCAGTCCAAGAGTCTGTAAAGATGGTAGTCGGAGGACGAGGGGTAACCAGTGGGTGTGAAGGCATGTATACATCAAAATTCATAAAAGCCCTTCTAAAATACGGCTAGCGAGGTGCTCCCACAAACACAGACCAACTTATCAATCGGAAGTCGAGGTCTAGCGGCAATGCTTGGCCTACCCTACCCTAAAAAAAACCAGGCCGAAGCGTATATAGCCTAGACTTGTACAGACCTAGTGGTGATACCAAAAGTACCAATTGGCAACAACCATATGCATTAAAAGTGAGTTTTCTATATGGCCAGTTTATAGGGGAGGTTGCCACTCATTCATGAGGATCTTGGCCATTATAAAAATCAATTGACTAACCCATTCTGCAAATATTTGTCGAATTTTTCAAGTCGCTAGCTTCATTCTATCGAAAGTCATTGCTTGTTTGAAGTCTCACTTGTAGGGGAGGTAGAGGCTCCTTGGACTGGATCTTGCCCATCATTGCCACCAACCAATTAGTTTACCCTACACAAATATAAAAAAAAATCAGGTCTCTACCTTCACTCTATCGAAAGTTATCGCTTATCTGAAGTTTCATTGATAGGGGAAGTAGGGGTTTCGTTGGTCGGATTTTACGTACTTTCAATATTAGCCAACTGGATCCTACTTCAAACATTTGACCAAAATTTCAAGTCGCTACCTTTATTTTGTCGTAAATTATTGCTTATTTTAAATTTCATTTCAAGGGGAGGTAGGGGTTCCTTAGGTTGGATGTAACCCATCTTTAATACCAACTAACTCAATCTCACTTTAAACATTTGACCAAAATTCCAAGTCGCTGGCTTCATTCTATCAAAAGTTATCGCTTATTTGAAGTTTCATTTGTAGGGGAGATAGGGGTTCAGGAGTCAGATCTTGCCCATTTTCAATGCCAAATAACTAGATTTTACGTGCGAACGGACAGACAGACGGACAGACAGACAGACAGACAGACAGACGGACAGACAGACAGACAGACATGGCTAAATCGAATCAGGAGGTGACCCTGATCATTTATATATATACATTGCTATACCTCCGGAGCCTCCTTTAAGGTGTTACATATTTCCGTCGTGTCAAAAACAATATACCCTATACTAAAAGTCTAGGGTATAAAAATCCATTTACCAAAAAAAAAACCAAATGTAACGACCACGCGTTCAAGCTCCGTAAACCTATAAACCCACGCGCTTTTCGCGAAGAGATAAAAAGGTTTTGCAGCCAAACTATTCAAAATATAATTATGGCACAATTTTGCGCAAAATTTGTTAACGCGCACTACTATAGCATTGACTGAGCATCGGATTATGTAGTATATTGCATACATGTGATATGAGATAAGGAAGCTTCGATACTTTGTAGTCACCTAATGCCGATTAATTAAAGATAATAATAAGTTCAAGAAGTTACTTTCGGTCGTAGAAGTTGTTTAACTTGTTTAGGGATGACCGGTAGCTCAGTGCGTAAGGGCGTCAGTCTCATATCTGACTACGGTCGTTACGGGTTCAAGTCCCGTTCACGATGATGAACGCGACCATGGATGTTTGTGTTGTCTTCCCTATGTGGTGTGGGGCGTAATAATAACAGCAACATCTCCCGGCTTGCGTAGGTAGGCGGCTTATTGGAACAGGAGGTGCATGCTGTCAACGTGCATCGTCCAAAACCCGAAACTGGGTTAAGCCAACGAAACGTCAGCTAAGCCATATGGAATAGTTGACGCTATATGCCCCACTAGGGGTTAGGGCAAATGAGTACTGGCCGTTGTTTGGAACTTACTCGTATTTCCATTTGAAGTCTGTTTTAATAACACTTTTCATGTAATTTACGTTTCCATAGTATCACGAGAAAACATAAAATATTTGCATTGACGTGATAGGTTTCTTCGGCTCATGAAAATATCAACGAAAATGTAATCGAGAATAAAATATTCACATGGTATGTCACATTGCCAATAAAGTCAAAGTTTTCGTCGTTTTAAAAGGGTAGTTGGTTCTTTGTCCAAATTTGAGAGCCACCTATTATTTGGTATTGGTAGGCATTAAGGAATTTTCAAATTACGAGTATGAGCAGAGTACTGAAGTGCGAAACGAGAATATTCGTTGACGAATTGTAACGAAATAATTAGAATATTTATATGAGATTTGACATTTCATTTCGCTTCGCTATGAACTGAAAGCTGCAAGTTTTCGTCAACTCATGTCTTCATCGAACTCTAAGAATTTTCTGGCCCGAAACAATATCAAAAGAAGAGCTAAGTAGGCATACTAGTCAGATGCCAATCGACGAATTGATACGCAGGCGAAAATGGCAGTGGATAGGTCACACATTGCGGAAGGATGATAACTGCATTGCTTTGCATGCCATGAAATGGAACCCCATTTCCAATCAAGAGGAGGGGTCCTAAAATCACATGGCGTGGTAAAAGAGTGTAAGGCGCTGGGTAAGCCATTTCAACAGAACAGACTACAATGGCGCGCAGGGGTAGTTGAAGCGCTATGCCCTACTAGGTGTTAAGGCAAAGTAGTCGTTAAGTAGCAAATTTATTATAAAATCAGTTGCTGTAAACATGATATTGATACTTCATATAATTCAAATTGTAAGAAGACATAACTACATCTTTACATTTATGGGCTCAACCGCATCTTTGCTTTAGTCTTCATCTTTACATATATACATTGCGCTAATATAAATACAACTAAAATTGTGCTTGTTTGAAACATTTTCCCAATCTTGCAGAATTTTTGTGCAATTTATCAACTTTCTGCTTCAAACCGACTGTCGAGCCGCTAAAGTGAATGAATAAACCCAACGTTGTTCGAATTTATGCAGTTGTTCGCGCAATCGAAGGTAATAATTCATAAATTTGAATAATTTGAATTGTATCTTGACATTAAGACAATTAAGAGATAACGAAGGTATATACAAGATTTAAAAACAAAAATTCGGCGATCATTCATCCTTTGATTCCACAAACGCCATTGTCCGCAATATGAAGTGATCAATAGGAAATTTTTCTTGTTGACTTGACTGTACAGTCGAACTTGAGCATTTTTAAGTTATAGCGAGTGTACTGTACTAATATACATATAATGCTATTTTGCACATCGTGTCTATTTATGTTCTTACGTAGCTTCTTACAGCCCACACCACAGGGCAAAGACAACACAAACAGACATGACCACGGCAGGATTCGAACCAACGAACCGATAGGAAGAACGTGTTATTGTGTGACATTATTGAGCATTTAGGCGACGCGATGAGCGTTAAAGGATTAAGGTTAAAACTGTGCAAAAAGAAAAGATTAGAGAAATTGTCGCTAACCTAATGCTTCGTTTACACGTGAACAGTGAGCCAAACACAGAACATTGAAAACTGGATTGAAAAGCACCAAAAACAAAAAGATACCTTTCTGTTCTTACATGGCCAACATGAATTTACGAGCAGTCGTTCCCATATGCGAACGACTCAAATGCTCCCGAATGTTCATGAATTCATGCTGGCCATGTAAGAGTAGAAAAGGTATCTTCTTGTTGTTGATGCTTTTCAAAGCAATTTTTCAATATTCGGTGCTTGACTCAGCGTTCACATATAAACGAAGCATAAGATGCAGCAGCATCAGCAAAAAGATTTATAAACTCTCCTGTAATGAATTTTTATTTTCTACCCAAACCTTTGATACGAACATTCATTTAGAACAGGGCACCGAAATAAGCCATGGCGAAAGTGGCCATCCGAAATAATCAATATGGATACTTACGCTTTGAACCAAAAGTGTCCATCGGGTAATAAACGAAATAAGCCATGCATGGACAATTTCGGTTTCAAATCGAAATATGGCATGCAATAAAAACGAAAATATGCGAATAATAATAAATAAATAATAATAATGCGAATCGAAAGTGGCCATGCATGACCACTTTCAGATTCAGCCGACATTTGTAACGGACGGTTACCACCAACAGATCACTACTCATCAGGTGCTGCTTCGATCTGCCGGTGGGAGCAGCACTATCAAACCATAATGTGGTTCACTACAGGGGCAGACGCGTGATTTGTTTTTGTGCGATTACGAGGCAGCTTGACTTACAACAACCCCGCCCACACTACCGACAGCTGAGCTAGTGTCGAGCACGCGTCGAATCAAGTCAAGTCTGAGGAGATTTTGGCACTTAGGTGTCACGGCAGGTCTGAACGACCAGCCTCGATCTCCGTCCTCGGTTAAGGGCTACCTCAACACATAATATAATCGTTACACATTGTTCATCAATGACTTATTTCCAAATGACTTATTTCATAGTGCCATTTCGAACCTATGAACCTAAAATGGGCCGCAGATGATCTCGTTGTTAGTGTTGCCGTCAATAACATTGAAAAAGGTTAATTGCTGCAAGAATTGGTCGTTCGGGAGATTGGCGGCCAGTCAATGTGCGTGAATCCACGTGCTTATCGATCTCCGCTAATGTTATTGACGCAAATATTGGCAATAACCTCCAGAGGCTACTTAATATGAAGCATAATTTCACACTTGGATTCACAATTATTTGTCCAAAAACCAAAAATGGATGATGTAATAGTATACCGGCTTTTACGTAGTGCTTTGCCCCAATGCACAAATTAACTCTATTCCTACATTTAACCGCACATACGAGTATGTTATTTTGTTTTCTATTCAGGAGCTTCACATGTGTATATCACTTCCTGCAATTTGAAGGGATTTTCAAAATGGATGCTTAACAACGCTTCCATTTTTCACCCATCATTGCGCACAGGGATTCCCATCCATTCATATAATCTTGGTGGTCGTCTTGGCATGAATGCGTTAAAGTGAACAATGTGTATGCAGTATGCACATAACTTATTAATCCTATGAGTTTAGCCATGAATGGAAGAATATTTACTTGTACACTAATAATAGTGTGTAGCCTTTAGGTAGAATAATACATTTAGGGATCAATGTATTTATAGGGACAACCATTCAATTAGAACAAATTTCCGAAGTCTCCATGTTATCGCCGAGGAACAGGTCATTTGAAAAAAGTAGTGTGACTAAGAATTTTTACTTTGCGATTTGATACCATTTTTGTCATCACGAATAACACATCTTTCGGTTGGCTCAATAAGTTGTGAAATTATTTTGACAGTTCACTGACGATACGCATCAAAGTGTTCTTAGATAATTATGAAATTAGAAAAATTAAGATCTTCGGAAAAATTCAGTCATCATCATCATGGCACTAAAACACGATGTCGGATCTTGGCCGTCAGGATGATTGACCTCCAATTACCTCGGTCAAGTGACCGCGTCCTCCAATTTCGGAAGCCCTGCAGTTGTTCGGCGTCAGCATCTACTGTGTTTTTTCATCTCATCTCTCGGTCATCCTGGCAGCATTGGTCCGCTGATGCGTTCTTTTTAGATTTGTTTAGGCATGCGGTTATCGTCGATTCGTTGTACATGCCCTGCCCATTGCAGACGTTGTAGTTTGACGATTCTCGAAACTTCCAGCTCATCCGACAGTTCGTATAGCTCATGGTTGTACCAGATGCACCATCCGTTTCGGTCGCAAACTGCTCCGGAAATTCGTCGAAGGATCTTTTGTTCGAATGTGTTTAGCATGTTTTCAGAGGATTGCGTTAGGGCCCAGGTTTCGCAGCCATAGCACAGTTCGTAGGATGGTTTTGTTTATGTGCTTCGTTTTCATTATTGGGAAGACCGTCTTATTTGCTAGCTGTATCCGTCGCTTGATTTCATTAGTTTCGCTGAATTTGACAGTTTGCTATGCTACCCAGGTATGTGAAGTCGTCTACGAATTGCGAGATCAACTTCTTCTACAGTCAGTTGTTCTTACAGAGGCTGGTCCTGGCCTGGGTTGATACCCATTCTTAATCGTATTTACTAGTCTGTACGCTTGTCTGGTGTTTCTAGTAGCAAGGTTATTATTAATGTTCAGCAATCTGAAAACTGACTGCGATTTCTTGTGCTTGATCTCGCTGCCAATCCAATTTGTTTCCTGGACTGCGGTGATGCTCAGTTTGTATGTACTTGTGGGGGCGACCGGTAGCGCAGTGTGTTGAGGCATCAGTCTCATGTTTGACTACCGTCGTTTCGGGTTCGAATCCCGTCCACGACGACGTTCGTGGCCATGGATGTGCAGGAGGTGCATGCTGGTAACTGCATTTTCCGATACCAGTTTATGCCGAGAATCGTCAACTGGGCTACATGAAACAGTTGACGCGCTATGCAATTGAGAGAGAGAGAGAGAGAGATGTACTTCTCGATCTGTTGAACGAGGGCCTTCGTTTGTTCAGGGAGCGTACATTCCAGGATCCGAAAGAATAGTCCGTTAAACGCTTGCGTGGTCGTCGTTGTTGATTTGTCCAATCCGAGGTTTTCGTTCCAAGTTTCTTGAGATGGATTAGCTTTTATAAGGATGGGTTGTCGGTCCATCGCTAGACCCTATTCAGGGGTGGCCTCGATGGTTGCTGTTTCATTGCAGGTCTGACTACATGATTCATACCACTTTAATGACCTGAGATAAGGTGTAACTCAGCCATTCAGGCTACAGCTATCCTTCCCTCCTCTTTTCACAACACTGACTTGGGACAAGTTGCAGCGGAGTTATTTCAGGATGAGTATTTAAATTAACAGCGAAATAGAGCAAGGCAAAGATTCTAACAAAAGTCCAATAAACATTTTATAAGCAAAATTGTTTTATTATGTTTTGTGCAAAGTAAGTGAAGTCCTTAGCGATTATTACGTTTTCTACATATTTGTACGGGACGAGCCAAAGTTGCCGATGACTGTGTTTATCACTACTTTTATTGCATATTGCACGACTTAGTATGTACATCTGTAGAGTCAGCCCGACTAAACAATCCAGCTTAGATTGCAACTAATTTAATACATATATACCGTTATGAGAACACTATGTACATATATTATGTTAGGTTATACTAGTGGTATGTGACATTTGTACGTACATTTCAACTGATAGACGCAAATGTCCACACGTATGTAACGGAACACCGAACGTTTTAATGAAATAGATTGACGAGCTTCATTGATAAATATACGTAAAAAGTCAGGAAGGATGACCCAGCTTATCTCATGGATTAGCTATCTCTTAATTAATCTGAAACTACTATGTGATAACATCGATCTACGATAGCACATATGTACAATATTTGGATATGAGCAATGATGGGCTTACCATTAGGTGCGTTCGATTCACCCGGACCTATTTCATGAGTTAATCGAACGCCATGAATTTCGAATGTTCAACATGACACATTCTTATTGATTATTGACATGAATGCCAATATATATAGTTAGCAAAGACACCAACCCGATCCGAAGAGATATAACTACAAACCTGTTCGAAAATTGATCCAGATCCAAACAAATCGATTGCACCTATTGCCATCGCAATTTGTCCCACTACAGAGACATGGTTATGACTCTTATAACAAACGAGTATGATGATTCATTTTATAGAAAAAGAATACCCCTAGAATCCATTTACAGAAACTGGACAGTATGTAACTCACATTTTTCAAACATTCCTTCCGAAAAAGAGATCATAAATCGCTCAATCAAATTTACTGAAAAATTCAATAATGATCGGGTGTGACTATGATAGTATCAGCTCACAATTTTATCGGTTTCCCATATCATTGATTAATAAATATTGTATTTTAATTAACCGATTTTATTGTATGAGTATGTGCCTCAATTATAGGAATACCATTTGCTTTAGATAATTAATTAAGAAATCGTTAATATTTTAGATATGAATTGTTTCATCATTTCAAGAATTTGAATCATCATAGTTCATAGTAACTTTATTGAGACTTTCCAAGATAACATGTAATTAAAATAACTGGCAGAAGAACTGATTTTTTTTCCACATTAATAGGCTTTAAATTTTGTTAAAACTCCTATTTGGGACAAGTAATATTCCATATAGAAAATTTTTCGGTAGTTCAGGGATGCGATGCATCGGGCAAAACGAGGTTCAGATAGTTCAGCTTCAAATGATTTATTCAGTGACTTAGGCAATATACTCGTACGAGTATAATAAAATGGTATTGGTAAGTTGCAACAAATGATACCTTACCTTTCCTGTGGTGACCAAAACTTTGCTCTTCAGAAAAAAAAGACATTTGTCCCAAACGACGTTGTGAAGATGAATTTGTCAGCCAAGATAAAAATTGTGAAACCTTGACGCTTGGAAAATGTGAAAAGAAAGTGTCCAAACAAGCATCGGTCAAACAGTTTCAACACATTCGAAAAACGAATATGTACATAATGGAGCATATTTCAAAAGTCTCTCTCACTCTCTATTCGTTACGAACAATTCTATCAATAAGATAAATACGAAGTCTTCACACAACCAGATTGACAACGGTGAGCATTTAACATGGACAAGATTTTAACCACGCGATTCTTTAAGTAATTCTAAGCAAAAATAGCACAGAGTTCAATTTCTAAATGTTGCAGCTATTACAAGCACTAAAGTTTATCAAAGGTAAAAGTTAAAACAGAGATCTTATGTTGTTAAAAAACGCAATAACTGTAAAACTACGCATGGTAGAATACTGCACTAAATAGATACTGGCTCGATACTTCATTTTAATATCCGATTAAATTTCCGTAAAAATAACATAAATTGTTTATAAATAAGCTCTATAAAATGAAAATTATTGTTTTAAGATCTT
Source organism: Chloromyia formosa (assembly GCA_964017055.1). NCBI lineage: Eukaryota > Metazoa > Arthropoda > Insecta > Diptera > Stratiomyidae > Chloromyia > Chloromyia formosa. Next base: position 131,050,508 of record OZ024814.1, read on the forward strand.
AAAGTTTTGCTGTTTACTTTCATTTTCCTCGAGTTTTAACGTGCATAGCATTCTAATTTTGTTTCAAAAATTAAATTATTGCTTCATTTTGATGAAATCGTGTTAGGATCATTCCGGACTAACTGTTTCATTTCCCGATTTTTTTTTTTTTTTGTTTAATAAAAATGTCTTTCACACCCTATATTTGTTTATAGTAATTGCATGAGGAATCGCCTGGTGAAAACCGTGCATGTATCAACATTTTTAATTTTTCAGAAATATTCCAAATTACCAATCACGGGGCGGCCGTTAGCTCAGTGTCTCAGCATACCAGCTAGTCACTGGTTCAAGTCCCGTCCACATCGTGGCCATGGATGTTTGTATTGTGTCTTCCTTCTGTGGTGTGGGGCATAACAATAAGCCACAACCTTTCCCGACTTGTCACAGTTATGCGGCTAAATAGGCAGGAGGTACATGCTAGCAATATGCATCGTCTGAAACCAGCTTACGCTAACAAATTGTCAAACTAATCCACATGGGAATAGTTGACGCAGTATGCCCTACTAGGGGTTAATGCAAATAGTTTAGAATTACCTTTCTACATCATCATCATTATTGTGGCGCGACGACCCGTGGGCGAACGTTGGCCGTCTGAATAGTTTTCCTTCAATTGTCTCGGTCCAATGACCGCGTCCTTCAATTTCAAACGCCCTATATTTGTTACGGGTCCGCATCAACTGAGTTGCGCCATCGCACTCTATTCTGGGCAATAGGGCGCAACTCCCCTGGCAATTGCAGTTCCACAGGCAGTCTATTGACCGCTAGATTACAAAGAAAGGAAGAGGGGACCCCACCTTGGGGACTTTCCCTGTACACATGCCTACGTGCAGCCGGTGCGCCCAGATTTATGCAGATCACCCTCGATATCAGCAACAAGTTAATTAACTTGCCAATTGAGTCATGTAAAAATATACCCAGCTTAGCAAGTGCATCCGTTATAACCGCTGCTTTTATATTACTGAAAGCACTTTCATTATCCAGGAAGGCGACCAACGTGAGACTTTTTGATGTAACCTATCAAAGAATATAGTGCCGTATCATCTGATCTCCGCAGTAGGCATGCCAAGGGGTAGACAACAAATGAGCAGGAATGGCCTTTTATAAGAAGGTAAGAAAGTGTCGATTAATCTCTAAAACACCTTTAACAGAAACGATGTTAGGCTAATGGGTCCAAGATATTTCTCCCCGCTTTCGGGATGCAAACAACCCTGACCTCCCTCAATAAACGGGAAATATAAACCAGCTCAAGACAGCTACTGAAAATGGATTCGATCCAAGGATACACCACATCCAGCACCAACTGCAGGTCTGTGGGAATGATACCGTCAGGTCCAGCGGACTTGAAAGGGTCAAAACTAACAATAGCCCATACTATCTTCTCCTTCGAAAGAATTGACGCAAAATCACATAAAGAAACGTTGACTGGAGATAGCCATAAACGTGAACATTGCATTGCCCTCAGCGCAAATTTGGGCCTAAATGCAGTTTAATGTACAAAACTTTGCTATGCATGGCGTTTGGCAGATATGAGTTTGGGCATTATTTTTATGGGGAAAATATTTGAAAATTTGAAATTATTTATTGATTTTTTATTGATTACTCAATAAATAAGAATACTACGAATTTGTAAGGAATTCTTTCCACTACAAAATGGCACCTTTTTGTCCATTGAATAAATGGAGATGCAATTATGAATTATTTATGCATTACTACGTCTAGCGACTTGTTTTTAATTAAATTACGTAATTTGCTGATAAGGTAATGAGTGACACTTTATATACTTATGTATGTTGTTCAGGGGAGTACGCTGATGTGATTTTAATCGATAGGAAAATTATTTCCACCTCACCCACGTACTGCCTGAAATGATTAGTCTAGTATACCACCTGGTCACTTCGAAAGTTGACAAACATAGTTGCATATCATACAAATGTACATTAAACTTCTTTATAACCAAATAAAAATAAACAAGAACTGAACTAAATATGAAACAAAAGCACTCAATTTATAAAATATTCCATCATTCAATTCAATTATGTTTTTTTTCCATAGGATACTCAAGTTACCATAGGTTCACGTGGCTATATTCATACTGCATATTTGTAATTGGATATAACGTACATACTCGTTTGTATTTCCAACCAAAACTTTGATTCTCTTTTTTTTTATTGTCCGCACGGGGCATTTAAAAATATATATGTATGTACGAGTATATGTGTATTCCTTTTATTTCGTTAATCAGATCATTTAAATTTTTGCAAGGATTGCACATTACTCATGAATAATTTTGCTAATAAGACTACGTGTAGTAATGCAAATGCAATGTGAAAAGATGTGTGACTTTTTATTCGTCAAAGCAGACGGTTTATGTCTGGCATCAACACATGTACATTATGTTGACATTTGTAATGCACATACTCATTTGTACATACATATAGAATGTGTACCTACTATAAGTATGACAGAATCGCAGTTGAGCGTTTGTACTGTGGATTTTTTTTGCAATTTCTTTTGTACAATAATCGTTTTATTATAGAAACTAGAGGTAAAATTTACAGTCTGTGTTATAAGTAGCTCATACTCTTTATACTACTAAGAGTTTGTTATAAAACAGGTGGTGAAGATTTACAGAAGTCATATGCCACCGGAGCCAAAATACTGACAAACAGGAAGATGCTTCAACTATGTTTACTTTTGTGATATTTAAAACGTTCTTTGATTTTAAATCATAATAATTTTTAATTTAAAAACAGATCATTATAAGCATTTTTATTTTGGATAGCCGAGAATGTATTCATGCACTAAAAGAATAAAAAATATTTTAAATCTAATGTAATAATCCATACATTTTCTATTTATTGGGCTCATTTTACTATACAAACTGTAAGTATAGACTTGGTAATTTACCAAATGCCGATGTTGTACGAGTACGTTAAAACGTTCATAGATGTTTCATAGAAATACCAGTGTTTGATTGCAATGGAAGTTTCCATTACTAGTAAGCCCGGCCACAGACTGTCTAACACGAGCTCCAACTCCAACACGAACCTGGTAAAAATGGCTCAAGTCACACACACATACGGATGTGTATTGTATCACATATGTAAATGTGAAAAGAACCGGTCCACTTGTACCATGTTCGTGTTCAAGTTGGCGTTCGACAGTCTGTGGGCGCACTAAGAAAGAGTTCAGGAAATGTCTCAACATTTCCGATTTACTGTATACGAACGAGTATAATGTGCGCATAAGAACACTATAAATACATACATATGTTTATTAAAGCCGCTCTGACATGGGCATTACGAATCCGTCGTGATAAATGAAATATGTACATATGTATATAAAAACAGCGACTACGTACACAAAACTATGTTATTAACATAGGATTATGTAATACATTCATGTATACATATAATAAATAATATGGTTAGTACATCAAGGTCTGTCTGTCTAGGGATATGTACCACTTCCTTACCAATCTACTAAAGGAGCGGTACATTTCCGCGGCTCACATCAGCGATGAGGACTCGTATTCCACCGACCATTAAAGATATACAGTGAAACTCGGATATAACGAACTTCCAGTGGACGCCCGAAAATGTTCGTTATATCCGAGTTCGGTCGTGGTTGTGTGCGTTCATGTGTGGCGACCTTTAGGAGCAAACAGATTATTTTCTTCGTCAGCGTCCTATTTGTCTTTCTTGAAGATACATAATATCATCTTTATAAAGGTGTAGTTGACGAGACAATTTGATCGGGTACAGACGGTGATAAAGCTACATAGTAGCTTTTCACATCACTTTTTTTTTAGATTTTTGCATACTAGTTTTGCTTCAAAAATTGAATTCCTTCATTACAATTTCTTAGTTTCGGGCAATCAGAAGCCTTTAAATGTAAACTGCAATTTTATTCTTGCGAAGTTTCACGAGTGCTCGGTGTCCTAGTGCACAAAAAAAATGTTTCTACATATTTACAGGCTGCTAGGCTGTCAGGTATTATATTAAGAAATTACAATAAAATGACGTTAACAAAATTTGATTTTAACACAATAGATTTAATTATAAAACTACACAGTATGTTCGCGAAAATTCGAAAAAAAAACATACGAAAAAAGGCTACTACTATAAAACGATTACTTTGATTTTTTTACGGGACTCATTTTAAAAATTATCGAATTAGTCTAAGGTTTTCTCAATGTCCAGTTAAAATTTAAACTCGAGATAAAATTTGTTGTTGTTGTTTTTTTCCCTGTAAAATTTGACAGATGGGTACGTTCAATGTCTGTTCAACTGGAGTTTAAATTTTAATCAGACATTGAGAAAACGGGCCTAAGTGTTCTATCTAGCGTTTCTTTCTAGATAGTTATAGTGTAGCCAATTTAATATTTTATTGGGAAATTATCTTGAAGTCCATAAGAGTCAGATGCTTATGAATTCGTAATAAACAAATACATTTTTTTATGCTACATTTTTTATGCTAAAAAAAAATTAATCGAAAATTGCTTGAACTTTTCGAATTCTTCCAAACACGAAAAAATTCGTGCAATCATTTCCACCATAATTATATTATACTAGCTGTCGCCCGCGGTACTAACCGACAACATCTAGGGTTCGCTACGCTCACGATTGTGACAAATTTGAATGCTAGCGTATTAACTGTATGTTAACAGAATGTTAACAGTGCATTTTCATTTGGATTGGATTAATCGGTACTTACAGTTGATGAACGGCGTACAAATTATAATCGCTAATGATATACTCACGGTTTGAGAACGATAAATTTCCCTAGCCACAATATAACTAAAAAAAAAACCGATTGTCAACGTATGTATATTCGAAGTTTAACTATTGACTTAGTAAGCTTTGTGTCTGTTTCTTGCCGTGTGATTAAGTATTTTCTTTTTCACAACACAGTTACTAAGAATTTACAACTCGGACCAAGTCTATAGCCTGCGCAGTGACATAATGCTTCGTACAAATTTTCATGTCATTCTGTGCAGAGCGGTTTAGGCGGTATAAGCGATCATAATATGATATTATGAGGCCCTGTAAAAGTTGAGTCCCGGGCCCGGATTTTCTCTCGACGGTCCTGGCTATCGGCGACTATGTGCATGGCTTTCTTCCTATCCGATTGAAAGTAACGCGGCGTCCGGCGTTATTTGGACGCTCATGTGCACCGACTCTTAGCACGCTCGCTTTGCTCGCTCTATACGATACAGCTGTAAAGCCACTATTAGCCAAGGCGCAAACCACGATGCGTCGCCCGGTGAAATAGGAAAATACCGTACATTCTTCCCCACATGTCTAGCTCACGTGCCAAAGCTGTTGCACTAAACTTCCAAACTCATTCATAAACTCTATTCTAAAAATAATCGTAAATTCAAAAATAGTAACAATACGGAAAAGTAGCAAATAATTTCTACTCAAAAATATGTTATCGTTCCTATCTTGCGTGCTTTTCACAAAACAATTCCATTATGAAAATTCGCCAGTGTATTGGTATCTATCGTATAAGTACTAGTACTACTAACACTCACTACCAACGCACTCATTCACAGTATCAAATCGTGAAAACCGTCGATACAAATTATGCAAAAAGATGAAAATTGTTTGGCGCCTGTAACTATAACTACTCCTACGAGTATATCCATACATATGCATAGCTTTTCTTTCATTGCTTGAAAATGAATGCCCTTAACCGATTGCATGTTGACCGCCTGCGTGTTTAAGGATAATCGATGTGTACCCTCCCCCGACGATGTAAACAGTACTATATTTTTTCGACGGGTTTCTCCTGGATTCGTGTAAACGTACATTAACTACACAGAATATCGAAAAGTGAATTATTACCAAACGAAGCATAGGGTTGTTAGCTACAAGTTATAGTCAATAGAGGTTTTTCTCGCAATATGGAAGGTGCAAATCATAATATGGTGAAATTTGTTATGTGTACTCGCAAAAAAACTAACGGTGTCGAAATGAAATGGATTTTAATAATATTAACGTTTTAATTTTAATTCGGCGATTTGGAAAAGAACAAAAAAAAACACTCTATTTTGATCAAGTTTATTGCAGCTCATTTATAATATTCTTGTTGTCAGCAAGGTAGGTACATTTGTGTTATAATCTTTCGCAGCCGGTATATTCTAGTATTCGCCACACAACTGCTTGTTGGTTTATAATGGATATTCAGTATCATGCCTTATTACAAACTTAATTTAAATTTAAGAAAAGAATCCTAATTTCAATGCTCAATAAAAAATATTAGTTCAATTGACGACTCTGAATAGTTTTAAGTAAGTTTTCCAATTTCTTTCTTTATCCCACCATTTCTTTGTTGTTGTCAATAGCATAAGCATGGGCGCTTCAACATCCCTTGCATTACTCATTTGCCCTAACCCTTTAGTAGGCATCACGCGTCAACTGTTCCATGTGGCTTAGCTGACGTTTCGTTGTCATAAACCAATTTCAGACGATGCAAGTTGCCAGCATCCACCTCCAAACGTTGTTGTTGACGTTTCAATAGCATACAGATTTCGGATTCTGCAGTTGCTAGCGTGCACCTCCTATCTGAGTCGTCTTTTACTGACGAGCTTGAAGCATTGTGGGAGTTCTAATAATATCCACAGGCAGTTTTTATTGATGCGCCGGGGATCGCATCCATGTTCTCTAGATAAAGCATCATAGAGTGGTTACCGAGACTTCACGGCTACCGAGCGTGCGTCATCATATCTTTAGATAAATTCAATTGTATAATACTGTAATAAATACTATCATCATCATCGTGGCGCGACAGCCCGACATCGGGCCTTGGCCGCCTAGATCATTGTCCTCCAATGAATACTAAAACATAATTTAATTTTTTTAAGGAATTTCACCCTTGCGGACACTTTCAAAAAGAGAGGAACATGACTTGCGAAAAATAATACTTATGGCTATAGAATTATTTGTTCCATTGACAATCAATTGTTATTACTTTACGTAAAATAGTATGTTATTGAAAACGGAGATAAGATTGAATTTCCCATTGAAATTCTCACATCCGGTATGATGACTCGCCGTAATCGCTGTAATGTAATTTGTTAAGGTTTAAGTCTAATTCTGACCGCAAGATCCACAATTTAACAAAAAAAAGCCGTCAAAAAATTGGGCTGACCAAATTGCACTCGTTATTTCTCGAAAATTTCCCACTCAATTGTTAAAAAATAAAAATATTCCGGGGTCGGTTTCAACGTATCGTAGTCTCCCTACCAAATGTCTATGCGTGCACTCATAATCCGATAGCACTACCGTAGTGCTACTACTCCTCCGCCTGCCGAATACACTCGCTCGATCAAGTAGCTACTTAGCGGGTACTACTCCTTCGAGCGAAAATTTTCAACGCACGTTACATTTTTCTTGACAGTTCACAGCTGGCACCTGCTTCGTTAGGTGTTTAAATTTTAATCAGACATTGAGAAAACGGGCCTAAGAGTGTCGAGAGCATAATAAAAAATGCACGCGTTACACTAACAAAATTTTTCCATACGGAGCAGGTTGTTAGTGTTAGTTAATGCGTGCGATTTTTGTTCTGCTCTTGATCTGGGCTCTTGGGAAAAACGCGCCAATAGTGAAAGTTCGCGGAAAACGAAAGTTTTTGTACTGACAAGTCGGCAGGAGTTAGCTATTCATCATAAACATTTGTCCTTTGAAGCCTGGGGTAGTAAGAATGCGCTAAGTAGCTACTCCCGAGCATGTTATGGAGGGGTGAAGTCGATACGTTGCCGTTCCAATGTTCGGTGAATGACCCCTGTGCTACAATTGGTGCGGGCCTGGACTAAAATATAATTTGTGATACCAGTTGATTGGTATGCCAAAAATGGCCAAGAATTTCTTGCAATGGTAATTTTAAATTTTGGAGAGACATTTGTGTGCTTCCCGCCGTTGCCAAGATAACAGCTAAATTCGTCCAGGGAAGACCAAAGGCTCCCTTAGAAAGCACAATTGATGAAGAGCAGACGGTCTTGCGATCCAGATTCTCCTCTGTCGATCATATAAACACCTTGCGAGCAATGAGTACGATTTTCCGCTTCACTTACTCTTCATAGATTTCGAAAAGGCTTTCGATAGTGTGAACCGGGATTTTGTATGGGCGGCCTTGCGCAGGAGAGGTATCCCTGAGAAGCATGTGGCTATTATTAAGGCAACCAACGACGACGCGAAATGCCGCCGTCTGCAAAAATGTAAGGTGTCGGGGGACTTTGAGATTGGCAGTTGAGTTCGGCAAGAATACATCCTCTCGCCGATCCTATTCCTCATAGTGGTCGGCGACGTGTTTCATTCAGCCCTATCCCGACTAGACAGAGGAACTCAATGGAATTTAACATTGACTACAACATTTATTGAGTGGGAGGCAAGCAAGGTTACTCAATTGCCCTAACACCTCGTGGGGCGTAGCGCGACAACTGTTCCATGTGGCCCAGTTGACGTTTCATTGGCATAAACTGGTTTCGGAAAATGCAGTGGCCAGCACTTTCTGCACATCCATGGCCACGAACGTCATCGTGGACGGGATTCGAACCCAAAACACCGGTAGTCAAACATGAGACTGATGCCTCACTGCGCTACCGGTCGCCGCAACATGGTTGGGCGGAATATTAATACCAACAAAACCAAGGTTCTTAGCCCGCCATTGCGAAAAGGAAATCATACACCTATTGCCATAAATATTAATGGGAAAACTTTAGCTGCTTTCGATTCATGAGGCTTCACAGAGCGAAAAGAGCACCACGGCTATGCGACGAGCGAACTTAAACAGCCACGATACTGATACTTCGCTGTCGTGATGGCGAATTGCGTACTCCGTATACATTTAGACGGGGCGAGAGAAGTTGATGTTCAACCAATTTGCTTTCAACTTTGCTCCGATGAGATCCCATGTGAGAGCTGGATTAAAACCGGTCTGTCGTTTTGTATAAAAATGATCCGAAAATTTGTTAAATCGAAAAGGGCTTTAGTCTACCTGGGAAGTAATGTTGCCCGAAATGGTGGCACGGAGCAGGTCACCGCTCGTCGTATCAACCAGGCTAAATGCGCATACGACACGCTGTCCAAAATCTGGCAGAGCAGTTATCTCAGCAACAAGACCAAGCTGAGCCTGTTTCGCTCCCTGGTACTGTCTGTGCTTTTGTATGGGAGCAGTACAGGGAAGGGGTTTCGTGAGAGTTGCCAGAAAGTTGCAAGTTTTCGTCAACTCATGTCTTCGTCCAATTCTAAGAATTTTCTGACAATAGGTTAAGGCAAAGTAGTAATTACAAATTAACCACAGATTTGCTCCAGACTCCAGCAATATTTTACAGCAAATTTTCTGCGCCAAAAATATATGTATATTCCTATTTTTGCGATTGGCTGGGAAATTGTCGAGAAATATTGAGTGCAATTTAGTCAGGCCCAATTATTTGGCGTTTTTTTTATAATTGTATAATTTATCTCTCATCGGTTTCAAAAAAAAAATCCGAGTAAAATTCTAAAATAATTGCATTATAGGTGTAAATTTATTTTAAGCATTGAATACTTATTCGTAACATGCAAATTGGGAAGACATCTGAATAATCCTTTGCATAAAAGAAAAAAACAAAACGTATAATCTACAGCATACCATCATCATTCCGAGAAGACATACTCATAGAATGAGTTCTTTTTTTTTATTTTAATTAATTCAGAGTATTCTTTCAGGCTTTGTTGAGTATAAAGTTTACTTCGCTGCTAGGACTATGATGAATTTTGATTCTATGAAATTATTTTATGAAATGAGAATTTGTGATGTCTGTCAATTCAATATTAGAAGAGCCCACAATTAAAAAGTGTCTTGTTATTGGGATTTTTGAACTTCTTTTGAAAAAAAAATACTTTCTCCTTTATGCCGACATGACATTATGCCCGGTTCACATTATTCCAGTTCAGTAATCCAGTCCAGCAATCCAGTCCAGCGCTGGACTGGATCATGTCGTCTACATGATTCCAGTCCAGTAGTCCGGCGAGTGTGTTGTTGATTCGGTAACTATAGTGACAATGATTTCTAGGCGAGCTGGAATGAAAAAGTAGACAGACAATCCAGTCATTGGACTGGATTGCTGGATTGGATAGCTGTCTAGTGCCGGTTCACATTATTCCAGTAGCAATCCAGCGCTGGACTGGATTACTAGACTGGATTGGTTACTGGAATAATGTGAACCGGGCATAAGACTAAAAAGTGCGCTTAGAGCTACACTGAAAGCTAAAGCACCGTACACGTACAGCAATTACAGCCTTATGTAAAATTAAAGCCCGTTTTCTCAATGTCTCGTTAAACTGCCCGATAGTTAACAGAGGCATGAGCTTATGGTAGCGATTTGGTTTTTATTTTAGAAAAATTTCAACCCGAGACATGATGCTGGGATCTTGTTTTGGTTAAACTTCGAATTGAAGATGAGGAGTTGGGATTTTGATTTGGATAAGCGATTAAACGCAGGCTTGGTAAAGGACTTTTGAAGCTTATCTTTCCAATAAAATTTAAAACGCAGATAAGGTTCCTTTTAACGTTTTCAATGGGATAGACGCTGAACAGACATTGAGAAAATGAAATTGTGCTAAGAGGCACTTTACGGATATTACTACGATAAATTTTAATCGGACATTGAGAAAACGGGCCTAAATGTGTTAGAATAAGAGGGGGATAGTGTCGTATTGGCGCAATTTTGCTAGCAAATTAGCTAGTAAAATTGTATTCAGAAAATATAATTTTGCTCGCTCAGAGCTGGCAGCTGTCAAAACAGAAATGTCATTCGCCAATTGACTTTGGTTTGTAAAAACTTTTATGTTTTTTATAAACATTTGCATATTGCTGTCTCACTAGCACGTTACTTTTTCGCTTTCTCAAAGTTTAAGTTCTCAGCGCAGCTTCAAATTTTAAATTTAGTCCAGGATTTAGGAGGTGCATGCTAGCAACTGCACTTCCGGAAAGTAGATATGCTATCGAAACGTCAACAGGGCATAGAAATGCTAGAGATGTTGACGCGCCCATGCCCCTGAAGGCGTCAATGCAAATAACATATCAGAATTACCCTCGCATAACTCATACCACAATATAAAAGTATAACTTGATGATGACCCTACTTCGTGAACGGTATAAAAATTTTCCACAAAAGAAAAACATAATAAGTTTGTACGTACAATATATACTTGTCATGCGATTTGTCGCTCCAAAAATAAGGTTAAGTTCATTTAATTTCGAAGAAATTTCTATTTACGTATTCTATTACACGAACTATTCGACTATGTGCTGAAATAACGCAACAACACTGCGTCCATTTCGGAAGAAATTCAGTCAAAACTGTCGCATATTGGTTTCTTAAGTGGATCTCAAGGAAGACTATACCAAAACTCCTAAAAAATACGAAATGAACTTTCAGGAGAAAACTGACTGATGTTGACTGACTGTTTCGTAAATATTTTTAAAATGGTAAATCCTAGATAGCCATTTTCCTTATCTTAAATAGTTTTGGAGTTAGCCTCAAATAAAAATGGTCCAGTTTCTACATATAAGGCCTGCCATAGAAGTTCCTGTATAACGGGGAGGTATACCTGAAGGGCATCATATTTTCGGCAAATTTTCGGTGGGATTAGCTGTATTAAAAACATTTGCAAAATCAACCAAAAAAGTCGTCTGCGATTATTCCACTATCCTGATGAAATTTATTTTTAGTTTTTTTGGACTATTAGTATAATGTTCCCTAAATTCTACTTACAAAAAAAAATCAAAATGGGAATTAGTCCTATTGCAACTTATTTTTGGTGGGGTACTATTCCGATTTTTAAATATGGAGTAGGACGCCATATCTGGTTCGTTTCTTTTGAGTTTGTTTCGCTACTTATCATCATCTTATCTACACATGCCCTAGAAAATTATTTAAATCCGACTCGATATAAAAATAAATGCCCTACGGCGGCATATAAAAAGGAAGGTCAAAGTTTGTTTCACTGACTAGTGACATGTTGGGTGTCATATCAAAGGGAAAGATGCGTAGTTTCCATTTCTGGTATCTTTTTCTAATTTCAAGTAACCACGACGAAGTGAGGGGAGTGAGTATAGAATTTGCAGACATCTTAGCTCAGAGTACATTAAGCATTAAATATGCATTCAATTTTTCAAATGCGGAGTTTGAAACGGCTGTATGCTGGAATTTGCGGTAATTTTCGTAGCCAGAAATTATATGTATGTATGTACATATGTATGTATGTAGTTTCAAAAAATGTCGTATCTTGAAAAACGACGAGTAAGTTTTTGTCAACGAGCCAAACTTTTTGATGACAACCGCAAAAAGATGTAATAACTCTGGAACCGCTGAAAATAGGGTAATTATTTATGGAGACTAGACTAATGGTATAACTATATTACGAAGTTGGTTGGCGAAAAAACACTTTGAGAACCCTCTTGGTTTAAGAATCTAAAAGCGCGTTGACATGATCAAACTACGGTTTGACAAATCAGCATTTGATGAAAAGTTGAGCACCGTCCAGCGTCCAACTACCGTTTGACAGAAGCACAAGACTTCAAACCAGTTTGATATAGGGTTGACACGTTCAAGTGGGTTGTCAAACGTGGTTTGTCAAACCATAGTTTGATCATGTCAACACGCCTTAATAGCAGCGAATCTTCAGCATGGTGGAAATTTGTTAAAAAATCGGAACAATTTGGCAACTCGCTAAGGCCAACAAACATGGAATACATAGAAGGAGCACTCAGTACAAGTTGCCCAAAGGTTGTTTCCTATTCCCGTAATTAACTATGTGTTAAATTCCACTATCCATACACAATCGCTTTGCGAGAGGATTGCGAAAAATAGACAGAAATATGTCTATTCATATGATCTCGTAAATTGGAAAGAGATCGCGATAGGCAGATTTTAGGACGAAACGAAAAATAGCACACACACCATTGCAATTGTGGGAAAAAACTACCAATACATTCAAAAACATGGGAAGCTGTCATTTCAGCAGCTGACTATGAAGTGATGCTGTCCTTATCTATCGAATGCAGTTTTCCATTTAGATTTCTGTCAAAAATGGGTAAACATGTGTGTGGCTGACTATTTGCATCCCGCTTCACAAAAATTAATGTACTGAGTGCCCCTTCTATGTGATCCATGTTCGTTGCTAAGGCTCAGTGTACGTTGTTCGCGTTTGCGTGTTTTCTGTCAAGCGGATTGAATCTTTGCTAGAATAACACTCCGTCAGTTTGATAAATACTCGGGCATCGTCGTTTAAAAAAAAAACTGGGTTCATCGTTGTCTTTTACAACAGATAATTAGGCAAGACATGAGCGACGAAACAAACGACCGGACAGTACGTATGAGAAAGACATATCAGCAAACATTTCTCACCTAATTGCTTGTTCAAACACAGAACAGTTAACACAACTGGTGAAACGAAAACTGCCGAGTCTTTGTCAAATTACTGTAGTTTTAAGTTGAAGGGATAGATAATACAAAGTGAACAGTGAAAATCGAAAAAGGGTGTATTCAAATAATTCATTTAATCTATTCGAAATTGATGGAATTTTGATATTTGGATATCAAACCGTCCAGACAAAAATAGCGATGGGAAAATCACTCTCAGAATCGGTTCCCTCCCCCAACTGGGTTGCAAGAAATGTGAGGAAGGAGGGGGTGGCGCCAAAATTTCCTTGCCTGCGCCTTAAGTAAAATTTTGACCAGCCCGGAATTTACACTAAGAATATAATAGAAGTTAAATTTTCTTTTGGAATTTTAGTCGAGGTTTCCTGGCTAACTAAGCCAAGACATCCTGAACCAAAGAAATACTCTATTTACCCGTGGATTTCTCTTTCGCTCAACTGAAATGCTCTGTATCGTTTTTGTTTGCTGTTCTAATGTTCTACTCCATTCTGAACCAAAGAAACGCGGCTAATGCCTCTACGACAAAGTTCTGTGAATAAATTGTATGCACAATACGATAAAATCAAAAACGCCACGCAAGCATGTCTTCCTGTCTTATCTGTCTTATTGTAAATTGATACTTTTACTTTTTACGTTGTTCAACAATAGAAAAAAGTGCCACTAAAGTATGAATAAATTAGTGTGGCCTGCTGGCAGCTTTTATTTAAGATATTAAAAAAAAAATCTAAATCGGAATTATGTATGTATGCAGTTTCAGGCTGTGTAGCACAACACTACAGTGTTTCATTCTGAAGACTTATGGAGTTCTACTCTTGAACGTGGAAGTAAAACTTTACCATTGTTTTAATAAGAATATTTTTTATTCTATTGATACTTAAAGGGCTTCTGACACGTTAGACCAACCAGCCATTAGATCTCACATTAGACCACCTACCAAACCAGCTTTAGACCACCTATTAAATTACGCATCAGACGAGCCATTAGACCACCTATTAGACCACGTATAAATGCAGCTTAATAGGTGGCCTATATGCGTGATCAAATGTGGTCTAATACTGGTTTAATGCGTGGTCTAACGCGGATAGTTGGTCTAAAGTGCAAAAACAGCCTTATCCAGGCACCGATTACATAATACTTGGCGGTTGGTTGAATCGATAGCACTTAAGTAAATTTTTAAAACCACAAACTATTAATGGCTATTCTGGACGAGAGCATGCATTGTAATTTGCACTAGCGGGAAATTGCATGTTATCAAGATACATAGATAAGCCGGTGCGGGGTGAATATTACATAAGCCTCATTTTGTGTTAAATGCACCGAAAGCACACTTTCGCTCTAAATACAATACTTTCCTAATAGCTCACATTATACTGAGTGGATGATAAGAAAGGAGAAACTATGGTTGCTTTAGAAACTCTCATGATTTACATTGTATCCGTACTGAATATGGCAAGTTCTAAATAATAAAAAAATGAATCTGATTAGCAGCTTTTCCCCGATGGCTAATTATCAGCCGAAGCTGATATACACTTTATTATTTAGAATTCCACGTAAAAGTTCTTGCCATATAAAGAGTGCTCATGTGGATGTTTAATCGATTTGTTATATGCGAAACAAAGCATTAATTTATTACTGTGACAAAACAGTTAATACACTCAAGTAATTATCAAATCGTTTTATTATAATTAGTACATTCTAAAATTAATTGAAATATGCACGAATGGTGTGTCGAACTATGCAACTATCAACACAATCTGTTACGATGTTCCCTAAATAGAGAAGATTCTGCTAAATTTTCGGATGAAATGGTGTACTTACAGGATATCGTATCGATGAAGGATGGTTTGGCGCCAGCGGTGTTACGGAGCCGTTTTTAGAGAAACTCATGTTGCCGCAAATTATCCTTTTGGATTAAAACAAAAACAAAATCGACTTTCTATCCGTTTAGTACGTAAATAATTCACTTCGAGAAATACAACAGCCGAAATCAACCACCCGTTTAATTCTCGAGCAAAAAAACTCTATTTTGTAAATAATATATTTCTGTATTAACACCCGTCTAAAATTATCGTTCATAAAGAAATTCTTAATAGCAATCTAAAATGAATTATATCGACTATTACTATTAGAATATAAAAAAAAATATTTATAAACGATTTTAGCGCCACTCTTTTCACATCCGAACAGTTATCGTTTCGAAGCAAGAATGCCAACTTCAGCGTTTAGAGAGTTGAAGTCTGTTGCGTGCTTGCGGGGTAATTTGTTCGGTTTTGTTGGCTACACAGCACTATTTTCATAGTGTTAGTGATTCGCATGCAGCACTGTATCGACCGCATAGATAAGCCAAGTCGGCTGCCCCCTTGAAGTCAACAGTGTACATGCAATATAAACCTATACTGTGATAGAGCCGGTGTAAACATCAGATATACATATTCACATGTACACATAAAGCTACCTGAACCCAGGTGTACTATTCATGCCTTGCATCTTGCATGTCAGTCGCTGAATAGTGAACAACATTGCTCGAGCGTTCGGACGTGCCACTGTCGTTTCCTTTTGAGTGGTTCAAGTCCTACGGTTTACATTTTTTTATTTATCCCTTCCGCATATTCGGCGACAGCACTGAAGGATGACTAAGATTTCACGTGACTCTTTTGAAGACAAACGTGTGAAGCGAATAGGATCATCTGAATTTCGTGTGTGGAACGTTCTGGAAAGTCGTTATGAGAAATCATTTCATTGAATTTGCTTAGGCAATTTGCTAATAATAAAATGAAATCTATGGATTCATACATGCCAGTACATAGCTGTACTTTAAGAATTAAAAAGTTTCGTCTGAAGACTTTGTGAATGAATGAACTTTGTGTTGATAGTGAAATAAATTTTGGGTTTGAACTGAAATTAATTTCGGTTAGTTGGTATGCGCCAAGCCACTAGGGACAGTATCTTTGCTTGATGAAATGACATCACTGGCCTCGTGACGGGGTGCAAGGTGTGCAATTTCCAGGAGAAAATATTTAGGAAAATTTTTTGGGATTTTTAACCCTTTAGCTGCTACAGGCATCTAGATTTTTTTTTTTTGAAAATTGCCTTTCTCACGTTATTAAAAACACAATGGGTGCGCTTTTATACCCTAGACTTTATATATGTATATATAAAGTATATTGTTTTTATCACGACGAAACTATGTAACACCTTAAAGGAGGCTCCAGAGGTATAGGTATAGTGTACATTATACATATAAATGATCAGGGCCGCCTCCCGGTTCAATTCAGCCATATCTGTCTGTCCGTTCGCACGATAACTTTCGATAGAATGAATCTAAAGACTTGAAATTTTGGTCAAATGTTTGTGGTAGGATCTAGTTGTTTGGTGTTGAAAATGGGCAAGATCCGATCACACGAACCCCTACCTCCCCTTCAAATGAAACTTAAAATAACTTTCGATAGAAGGAAGCTAGAGACTTGAAATTTTGGTCAAATGTTTTTAGTAGCATCTAGTTGTTTGGTGTTGAAAATGGTAAAATCCAACCCAAGCAATACGTTCCCATCAAATGAAACTTAAAATAAGCGATAACTTTCGATAGAAGGAAGCTAGCGACTTGAAAACTTTGACAAATATTTTCACTGTGGGTTAGTTGATTTCGAGAATGGGAAAGATCCCACTAAATGAACAATAACCTTCCCTATAAACATTAGTTCAAATACACATGTAAAAAATCCCAATGGATGAATGATGCAACTTTCTCATTCAATCCACACACACAGTCGAACTGACCATATAGGAAACTCAATTTTATTACATACGGTCGCTGCCAATTGATACTTTTGGCGTCACCAATAGCAATAGGTCTGTACAAGCCTAGGGTATAGACGCTTCGGACTGTTGACCGAAGCCTCGCTTTGGTCTCGTTTTTCAACAGTCCAGATCAAGAGTAGAACAACAATTGCACGGATTATGCCGGGGACACACCTATCCGATCATGCAGTCGGACGAGTATATGAGAGGGAAATTATATGGGATCTCGGACGCGTTGTGGCCCGGGCTTTAGTTCACACTTTTCTGATACGCGTCCAATCATACTCCGATCGAAACCCAATACCATTTCCTTCTCATACACTAGTTCGACTGCATGATCGGAGTATGATCGGATAGGTGTGGCCCGGGCTTTACACTAACAACCTGCCCTGCATAGAACAATTTTGTTAATGTAACGCGTTTTCTGCTCTAATCTGGACTGTTGAAAAACCAGACCAAAGCAACCCTCTATCCAAAGCAGCTCAGATCAAAGTGTTAGTATAATATGGTGTTAACCTGCTCTGCTCGGCATGGCTGTTAAAAAAAAACGCGCCTAGTCTCAGCTAATATTTTGCCCCTATGTTTAAAACTGAATAGTTTAGTTTGTTGGTTATACCACTATGAAATGCAATTTTTTGTTAATCTGGTTTTTTTTTTTTCTTTTTTTCTCAAATATTTCTATACATAACCCACAAGTTTTGTTCCAAAAATTAGATCTCTACTTTCTTGTTGTCAAATTCGACCCCTATCATCACCCTAGTTTCATAATTTGTGTTCATAATTAATGTTTCTTAATATTTTTTACTGGAAATTGCATGGGAAATCACATGGCAATGGCCATGTGCGGTAGTTGAGTTACACCCTGTATAATGGTAGCAGAGCCAACCGATTCTTGAAGGAAGCCCGCCATAGACGATCCGAAATCCTCTCCGGAAAAACTGATCAGGCCTAACCTTCCGGATTGCCTGAATATGGCCTTCCTTCACCACAGACGATCCGGAATTCCTCTCCGCAAAAACTGATCAGGCCAGTCCTTGAGGAATTCCGGATCGTGTGTATAGAAATTGACTAGTTTAGGCGGCCGGATTGGCATTCAGGTGGCTGGATGTATAGTACAATAAAGTAAAACTCAACTGACTAGACGTACTCAATTGACTCACGTACGTAATTTCAGATATGTACAAGATACGTACGTAATTTCAGATACAAGATACTCATATGCATTTGAATATTCAACAATGGCCACGTTTAGACCGCGGAACTAAAAGGCGATTTAACTAAATCGTTTTAGTGTTAGTACTTGGTGGAGTGTTTATACCGACCATACGGAGAGGTACTTCTTCTTCTTCTCTTCGCATGTAGAGATAAGCCAAGTCCAAAACTAAGTAAACCGATACGTTTATATCGTCGAGAGTTAGATCGATTTAGTTAGATCTCGAAGATAGTCCCACGGTCTAAACGTAGTGAATGAATGAATCTGTGGATTTTCTTAATGTTGATGGAAGGCAAATGCTCAACCACATGATTGGCTTTTGAAAACAAACTTTTTAGGGTGAATACTCCGAATGGCATGATGATTGGTACCTACATTGTAATACTATTAACTCCTCCAAAAATTCAATCCGATCAGTTTTTCTGGATCGATTTTCAATTGTGCAACCGGCCGCATTGAGGCCGAATGGAGGCCGACTAAGCAAGCCAATTTCGACATACACGATACGAAATTCCTAAAGGCCAGTGCTGATCAGTTTTTCTGGTGAGGAGAATTCCGGATCGTCTATGGCGGCCTGAGATGTAAGCATTTATGATGAAATTCTACTCCTTCTGTGGGAATTAATATTACTGTCGATCAGTGATTTTTTAATTATAAGCCATATAAATTACACATTTCAAGGGGATCACTTTCGGCCCGTACCATTATATTAATTCATATACACATACAGGGTCGCGCAGAGAACCGGGAAAATTTAAAATTGGATTAGAAAAAAACGAAGGAATCTTTCAAAACTTTATTTGATCCTGAAAATGTGTTCTACAAGAGTGGAAATTTCATTAGGCATTACGTTTTAGAAATTACGTCTGTTAAATGTTTTCCATTTCGCTGGACCCCTTTAGTAAATCCAGTCTGAACATTTTGGATACCGTGGCGCAAAGTGCTTTCCGGCATTTGAGTTTGAAACTTGTAAGAATGAAATATAGGTGTATGGAGTATTCTTTGCACGCTTCGACGTCCGAGCCGCATTGATGAGGAAATTTTTCGCAACGAACGACGATGTTTTCTGGGATACGTACTCGCTGCAACCGCACGTTCCGGGCCGCTTCACCGCTCCTTTGCAATTAAATGTGCGTTACTACTCGACAGTTGGCGTTTTATCGCACTTATTGTACATCTGCAGGGCTGCCAACGTCAACTTAAAATTTTCCCGTTTCTCTGCGCCACCCTCCATTATGAACGGACATATAGATCTATGCATGTTGTGTCTTTGTCCGGGCACTACCATTGATCTGATTTTAGCTAAATTTGGGACGTAGCTTCCTTACCTGATCCTAAGCACGGCCCGGTGAAGGATTTTTCGTTAATCGACTGGACTATTGGAACACTTTGTTGTGTTCTTTTCTATGTTCGTTTCTCCAGGCATCCGCGGTACGATTTTAACAAAATTGCTCCTTTGGATAATTCTAAACAAAACCCAATGACACTTTGATGCTGCTGCAGCAGCACCGGCGAAAAGACTCGCTTCTGAGCAGGAAATGAGACAGAAATCAAACCTAGCAAATGTAAGTATTTTCTGAACCGGGGCATGCGGCCTATGTACTGGAGTATTTTTGGAGGTATTTTGGGTCCTTTAGGACAAAGGAACTTCTATGGAGTGAAGCGAAACCTAGGAAGTACGGGTATATTATGGGTTGGAATAATAAGAACAAGGCACTGGAGTACTGTTGAAGGTATTTTGAGCTTTTTAGTCGGGACACCAGGTCCTTCTTGAGCATGATGTCAAACGGAAACCACGTCTAGCAAATACGAGTATGTTCGAAACGGAGTTATGTGAATCATCCTCTGAACATAAGGGAAATTTATAGGATACAAAGGACTTTACGGACATAAAGGTCTGGATAGACATAAAGGCGTCGAAGTCAACTCAAAGGTACATTTACCCTACATTACTCGCGCGAATTTTGTAACACAGATAGTCGCGCGGAGTACAATTGTACTCCAACAAGTATTACTTATAATTCTTGTAATTTTGTACTCGTTGAGATAAAATAATAGTTGGTTTTGACTTCATGACCTATTTTTAAGAAGTTAAGCTTGGAAACATGTTAATTATCTAAATCAAAATAATAAATATTTTCAAAAAGTAATAAATAGTAAACATTAAAAAAAAATTCATAACGGAAAGAATTACCGTTTTTGAACTTTTATTGCAATTATGTGTATAAGTCCTACAAAAAAGAAAGAATACTTGAAAAAAATAAACGAATTTACTCCATGACAAACTCGAAATAACTCGAAAACCGAGTAACGGTTTAAATCAAAACTTCTAGTGCTCAAGCATAACCGCCAAAAATCAGCTAGACGAAACCCCAGCCCCCTCACATGCGTGTGACCAGACTTATGGTTTTTTTAAAGGCGAGTGGTGTACAAATGTACGCCGCACGAGCGACAGGGTTAATGACATATACTATAAGAATTACTCTTTGGAGACGAAATTGTTTAAAGCAATCATAGACAACTTGAATTGAGCCGAAAGTGCCGATGATTTTGTGTCATTGGAGGATGACAGTGTTGTTTTTATTTTATTTCCGCTCAATATGTAAGTATGTATTGTATGTATGTATGTAATAGTGGAAATTATATCATGAAATCAGCCGAACATGTTTCTCTAACATTTAGTGAATGGAATTTCATCATAGTGTTGAATATGGTGGGGATATTTTAATAGGTTCACCCACAAAAGACGAACGTGCATGCTATCAACTACTACTACACGTCCGAAAAGTAGATATTCTATCGAAACGTCACCAAGGCATAGAAATGCAGGAGGTGTTGACGCGCCCATGCCCCTGGCGGGGTCAAGGCAATAAACAACAACAACCTACAAAAAATGGTATTCCACGGAAAGGGTAATCACAATTAAAAAGTCTTTTGCTATGAAATATTACTTTCAGCAATATTATTATACAAATTATATCATGAAATCAGCCGTACATGTTTCTCTAACATTTAATGAATGGAATTTCATCATAGTGTTGAATATGGTGGGGATAATCTCTAATTCTTTGTGCAAGATGTTTCGCATCCTTTCTTCCGATATCCCCACAGCCTCAGCAATATCACTCACTTTCATTCGCCTATCGTCCAACACGATATCATGCACTTTTTCGATGGTTTCCGGTGTGGTTGCGGTTTTTAGCCGTCCTTCACGTGGGTCGTCTTCGAGGGACGTGCGATCACGTGTAAATTCATTTGCCCACTTTTTATCAGTTGACATTGAAGGAGCAGAGTCTCGTAACTTTGGATAATTTCCTTAAGCCGAACATACACCATCCGGAATTCCTGTCCGGAAAAACTGATCAGGCCCGGCCTTGAGGAATTCCGGATGGTGTATGGTCGTTTCAGACCGCCTTCAGGCGGCCGGATTGGCCTTTCAAGCGGCCGGAAGGAAAATCGTTCCCGCCAGGCCTCCACCACACCGGAATTTTTCTCCGGAAAAACTGATCAGGCCTGGCCTTGAGGAATTCCGGATCGTCAATGGCATGTGCAGACCGCTTTGAGCCGGAGGGATTGGAAATCTATCTTATCGCCATAGAATGAAAGTATCCATCCATTGCATTGAATTGTATCGCATTTTACTTTCCATAACGAAGCTTCAGATACATTCGTCTATTGAAAAAAACTGCAGTGAAAATTCATTCTAGTCACGCGGCAGGACAGTTCGCCTTGAGGCGGCCGGATAGGCCGCCGGACAGGCCTTTGAGGCGGCCGGATGGATAATTGCAAATCGATCTTATCGCCATAGAATGAAAGTATCTATCTATTGCATTGAATTGTATCGCATTTTACTTTCCATAACCAAGCTTCAGATACATTCGTCTATTGAAAAAAACTGCAGTGAAAATTAATTCTAGTCATGCGGCCGGACAGGCCTTTGAGGCGGCCGGATGGATAATTGCCTGTCCGGCCGCCTCAAGGCGAACTGTCCGGCCGCGTGACTAGAATGAATTTTCACTGCAGTTTTTTTCAATAGACGAATGTATCTGAAGCTTGATTATGGAAAGTAAAATGCGATACAATTCAATGCAAAAGATAGATACATTCATTCTATGGCGATAAGATCGATTTGCAATTATCCATCCGGCCGCCTCAAAGGCCTGTCCGGCGGCCTCAAGGCAGCCTGTCCGGCCGCGTGACTAGAATGAATTTTCACTGCAGTTTTTTTCAATTGACGAATGCATCTGAAGCTTGGTTATGGAAAGTAAATTGGGATACAATTCAATGCAACAGATAGATACTTTCATTCTATGGCGATAAGATGGATTTGCAATTATCCATCCGGCCGCCTCAAATGCCTGCCCGGCGGCCTCAAGGCGGTCTGAAGCAGCCATACACGATCCGGAATTCCTCAAGGCCGGGCCTGATCAGTTTTTCCGGAAGGAATTCCGGATGGTGTATTCTATATTCAGGCAAACCGGAAGGCCCGGCCTCATCAGTTTTTCCGGACAGGAATTCCGGATGGTGTATGTTGGGCTTTAGGGGTTAATTTATCCGAAACCAAGAATTTTATGACTGCATGATATCCAAGTTTTTCCATTTTATCGAAAAACATGTAAGACGTCTACTCGTATGTCGGAACCAACAGAATCGAACCACTACGTTATATAGCTGTCACAGTAACGAAAAGTCCAAGAGTTTTTTTTATGAAACTAATTTCTTCTCAAGATATCTTTACCAGCAATAAATGTACGTTCGTCATTATTATTAACAATCTTTTTATACATTTGTAAAGTACTTAAATGTATGTACTTAAATGTGTGTACTTAGGCATGACCAACTAATACTCGTATCGAATTTTGTTCAATGAGGAAAAACTTGTGTTAACTATGACCATACTTAGCACAATTATAGATGCACTTTTTAAGAATTCCGCCTCTACGTTTGTCGGTGCAAACATGTAGGTTCATACTTATTGAATCATTCTTCACACTAAACCCAATTAATCATTGGGTAAATGCTAAGCAATAGACATTTTCTCGTAATGCGCAAAGTGCATCATTTTAACAGCCAATAGAAAAGCTATACTATCTATGAGATTTAAATTTCGTCTGGACTCTTAAACCCTTCTTATCTCAAAAACAGTACTTCACGCGATGGAGATTATTTGTACCTACTTCTTCCCCACTATCGAAGAGGATCACGTGCTGACGCAAAACACTACTGACAAGACACATAGTTGGGGAGCCACCGACAGATTCTGATTCATATTACGATATATGTAAGTATCAAAGCTAGAACTTTCAGCACCGGTTGTTTGTAATACAGGAATAAAATAATGAGAAGTCTGGCAAGCCTCCTATGGTGGGTTTGGCGCTGGTAGACCATTAAAGTGTTCAGAAGAACGTTAAAATGATATTATTTTAACAAGGCTGCCGCTTTGTGATATGAAAGATACTAATGCTCGAGGATAACAAAAAAATGCCAGTCATTTTGCAGGGTGGAAAGTGGGTGCCTGACGGAATCAAAGCGACCCAAAAAGTGACCCGGTTTACGTTATAGGTAACATAGCTGAATCTTATTTTATATCTACGGTATGATACCCTTCACGCTTTGCGGTTAACCGTTTTCGAATATTTTCCAAAAAACAAACAAAAACATAGTTAATTTTTGTTGCTTCCCGAGTTTTTGGCCGAAGGTTGTACGTAAAGAGTGGAAATAAAATTTTTTATTATTTTTTTTGTGATCGTTCATTTGGTCTCGGCAGTTTTTTTTTCGCTATTTTTAGAAAACCAAAAACGTAATTTTTTTTCTCGTGGTTATCTCGAGAACTTTTCAGAAACGAAAAAAACTATTTAAATTTTTTTATGAGTTTCCTGAAAATCTTTCAGTTTGTATCAGAACTATTTTAACTAGGATCAACCGTTTTCAACGTTTTCAAAAATACGAAAACGGTTCTTTTCGCTGTGTTTTTTAGAGACTCTGCCGATAGTTTACTTCATATTCACAAGCACTTCCGGATAATCTTCCTAAGCCTGTTCGGTTATTCAAAATAATCGATTATTTTATTTTTTAAAATTGCCGGAAACAAAAGAAAAACAATAGTTTTATGCGAGCAGTTTCATAAATCGAGAAATTTTCCGTATAAAGGTGGATTTCCAGTATTTTGTGTTTTGTCGCAGTACCAGAAATGAGTGCATCACAATAAAACGAAAGCGGAAAGTGAAAGGCTTCGCCTGCATTCCGAGGGGTTTTTAGTGTACGATGCCAATAGGAGATGTCTTACGCCAAGACCCCGCCCAAGACCCCGCCCTTCCCCAATTAATCTTGTTAAATGAGTACCCATTTAGTGGGGCAAACAACTCGGTCAAGCGTGCTGCTGATAATACACCTCAACACAAACGACACCGTCAAGATCTAATGAAAGAGATAATGTTAACTTATCTCGAGACTTTGGTTTGAAGTTGGACTGTAGCGCCAGTTATTTATTTTATATTTTTAAGTTAAATATATCTTATTACGCACACATTATTTATGTTAAGAGTTTGAGTCCAAGTTCTCGTAGTCTTGCAGCAAAATCTATGTGTTGCTATTCCGGAATTTTCGCAATTTCGACTTTACCTTAAAACTACCTCCTATTAGTTTTTTTCAGGAAGAGTCGCCGTGTTTCGAAAAATAGGGCCACTGTTCAGGATACACATATCCTTATGTTTTCGATTTTTAGCAGCTTTAAGTTTAAATTTGCAGTTAGCGATCTTCCGTCACCAAAGGATCCGGGATAGCATTTATACTACTCCACAGCATTCGCCTCTTCACCCCGATTCTTATGACACCCATCTTGCCTATCCGCTCCATCGCCAAGAATGTCCTGTTCTCCCCACCAAAGGACTCGAAATGCAATTTAAACTACTCTAGAGGAATCGCCTCTTCACCACGTTTCCCATGATATCCATCTTGTCTATATTCCACTCCATTTCTAAGAATGTCCTTCTCCTTATTAAAGGATAAGGAATGCCATCAACGGTAGTCCACTCCATTTCCATGAAGACGTATGTATGTATATTCAAAAATCTTCATTGCATAGCCACAACCTGTGCGTCATACAATACATACATCAATTTCATGCAAAAGTTCTATATTTCAAAGCCACTCATATCGCAAACACAGACAAGATACATTGCCTAAAAAAGATACATTTTTTACACCATTGGCTGCCGTGCTCAATAATCTTCTCACCAAAATAATCTACACCTTTATTCGGAAAAATAAGATTAAGCATAAGTATTCTTACCATCGAAAAAACACGATTAATCATATTTTTATGATTAACTGATTGAGCATATTTTTTCGACTAATCGATTAATCGCATAGTTTCGATTAATCGTATTTTTTCGATTATTCGAAATAATCGATTATGGTACGATTAATCGATTAATCGCACAGGGCTAAATTTTCCCTGAACCCAACTTAAAAAGTAGAGAATAACATTAGAAATTGCTTCAAGTACGATAGCGCGTATAGTCATTTTGACTGGGGTAAAAGTTTTTTCCCGTCTGGCACCCACTTTCCACCCTCCAAATCATCTGGCTATTTTTGTTATTATCTTCGAACAATAGTATCTTTCATATTAATAAAACGGCCGCCTTGTTAAAATGACGTAATTTTAACTTTTTTTGCACACTTCACCACCCGCATTACAAAGAACCGATGGTGAAAGCTCTATCCTTGATACTTACAACGTAACAAAACCGTCGTTGGCTCCTCAACTAATACAATTCACCTTTACCTCTGCGTTGAGTGGAATTTTCCAATAGAGCTACGTAATCGTGGCAATATTTACATTCAGTTGAGTCAGCAAATATTGGAATGCGAAGCGGAAGAGAACGTTTTATCTTTCGGTGTTCTTAACTTAAGTAGTGTTACCGGTTAAGGAAAAAGACAAAATACAATACATTTGCCTATTTCAATGAAAAACACAGAATTATGAAGCACTGTTACTATACTCTAAGTTTACTATTACTACAAATTCTGTTAATGTAACTGTAACTCTTGTAACTGTACTATTTCCATTTATGTATAGGGTAGTGAAATAAAGCTAATTTGGATGCTTTGTAGGAAATATTAGGAAAAGATCTGGAAATAACGTTAATCTTTTCTATATATCCTAAATACATGGAAACTGAGTTTGCACGGTAGCAGAAGGCTGGCTTAACTTTTAGCAATTTGAACCCTTACTTTAAAATTTTCGTTATCATTTCGGAATGGTACCTCAGATCGAAAAATTTTATAGAATTTAATGAGCGTTGAATACTGCTTTGATAAAGACAGAGACTAAAAATAGAAAATTGTAACAACACTGGTTGAATTAATTGGTGTAGTTTAAGATTATTGATATGTTGTATGGAGTAGGCTCATTATTGAACAATTCGAGTTGTCTAATTTGCCACCATTTAGAAAATAAAAAAAAGTTAATACTTTGACTTGTACCGATTTTTCTTAATATTTCCTACATTATCCCATTAAACAAAATGCATTTAGAAAATTTTTTTGGGTAGATGCGACATTTCCAGCATTTGCTGGCAAAATTCTACCGGTCGAGCGAGTCGATCATGTCGCATGCGGAGCGACTGAGTGTGGATCCTCCCATTTGATACTGTGTAGTGTGTATCTCGACTTGTAGATGCTGAGTCGTTGCGAATGCTTGTCGTAAGTCTGAATTTTGCTTTAAGGTCGCCACACATGATTGCGCACAACCACGACTGAACTTACATCGAACCATCAATTTCATAGAACGGTGGAAATAGGGAAAAACAAATTTCCGCACGTTCTATTAAATGGATGCTTTGATGGAAGTTTGGTCGTGGTTTTTGCGATCATGTGAATAAACCCTTAAGGTTATGACACACGGGACGCGTATACGCGGTCGCGTGATTTTTACCCGAATCGTGTAAACGCGACTAGTGTTTGCATCACAGCACACGCATGCATATTGGACTTATGCGTACTCCCCGTTGTGAATGCGCATGGTGCCTCCAGCGTGCGAAATTTTCATTAATTAAGGGTTCCGGTTAGTCGATCGAATGGTGTATAGATTAGTGTGGCCGTCTACTGGAAGTGTATTTAAACGACAACGTGCTCTCGGGACACAAGCGTCAGCAAGCTTGCAATGCGTGCCAAAGTTCAGGATGTTTACGAACATGCATCCACTGCAAGCGGGTTCGAGCGAAAGGGCTATGAGTGCGAAGGAGACTAAATACTTACACTTGTTACTTACTTCTGCGAAAAAGAATCCGGAATAATCTAGATAACGCCACTGTATAACCTTGCAAGCCAACAATTCTTTATTAGTGGATCTGATTTGATACACACTCATATGTTAAATCAATTACTGACTATCTAATAAGCCTCCAATTAGAATAGGGAAATGCAACCCAGAATCTCGCGATTTGATAGTCGGCACAAATGCATAACCAATTGACGTGTGCATGTGAAGCGTTGAAGTCAACTTTCGAAGTTTTTCGATCTGGCGCCAAGCTCAGATACGGAAAATCTCAATCTCAACAGTGTGAATTCTTTTATGATGCCATTATTGGTTAGTAGTGCATCGATCGATCCGTCGATTAAACATTAGCGACAAATATGTAGCTCCAATTCAACTTCTAGACATTATGATTGGACTCAATTCGATCGACCATGGATGGAATATTCCATATATTAACATTTGTACTCTTAAATTAATCAGACATGCTTCTTAACAATTTTGCTTCTCTAAATTATAGTAGTTTTTCATAACCAAGGCACACTGCGCTTTGATCAAAATCGGTTTCATATCTGGCACTTTTAGCCAATGGCTTGTTTATGAATGCGTCAGAAAATTCAAAATACAGGATAAAAACCCATCGCAGGACCATTAATGCAATTTCAATGTTATTCAGTGAAATTTACAAATTCTCCTATTTTATAATATCAATGCAATGTTTGGAAATGGTGACCACGTTCTTTCAGCCTCTACTCTATCGATTTTCATAAATCGATTTATTTGCAGTTGAGGGTTGTGTTCGCTTATGCGTGGAGCGAGCGAAGCCCACACAAGCGACTGTTGCACACAGAGCGAGCAAATCGAGCATTAATTTTTGTGTGAAATTTAGAGTTGTGATCCCCTAAGCGCGGAGCGAGCAGGGCCCACAAAAGCAACTATTCCGCACTAATAGTATTCACAAAAGAGACTTTAATTATTTATTGCAAATCTTGCAAGCACACACAATAGACTATAGTAGCAGAACAGTTTCTTGTGTGGACTCCCTACGCTTATTCCGCGCTTAAGGTATCACAAACATGAACGGTCGCTTCGCTCGTTCTGCGTGCAACAGTCGCTTGTGTGGGCTTTATTGTAGACAACTCACTCTGAAAATTCTCTCTAGTTCGATAGAGAGAATTATCTCTATTGTTGCAAATCAGGAATGTCCTTTAGCGGCAGGTTGGGAAAACTCTTACGATGTTTGCGAGGAAAAAAATTATTTTACTCATTTTTTTTTAATTGCAAAAGGAAAACATTCTTTTGTTATGAAAAATTAAAAAAAAAATATATATTCGAAACGAGTCACTATTTACTTACTCATAATTCGCAAAACAACAATAATTTTGTGTGTTTTCCCCAATTATGTTTCTTCCTTATCTGTTAAATGTTAAATAATTACGACTAGCGACCATCTGGGGTATAAGTTTTTGCATGTATATATATATATACATTTTTTACATAACTCGTATATCGATTGGGTTTAAATATGTGATAGAATATGGTTGCAATATTTGGTAAGTATTCGAGATCCACATTCGTTAATTATACTTAATACGCGAACCATTGTCAAATCTACGAACCAATTGATGACGATCTGCAATACCGACAATTTCTGATGAACCGCGCTTCTTTGGTCCAGAACAGTGCAGAACAAAAGTAAAAGAAACACAATAGGAAAGAGTATGTCTTCGGTAAGTAAGACTTCAAACTTCAATTCAAATTTTAAAGCAAGACTTAAATTCTGATTAATCCTCCGTGAAAATACAATCTCACAAGTTTTATATATTTTTATTATTTTCTATTTTATTTTATTCTATGTAATTACAAAAAATCAACATTTTATTGCAGCATTCCTGACACCGAAATTGCATTATAAGCAATCACAGCAGCAGCAGCGGCGCTCACATGTGTAATTAAAAAACTTTTACCCGAACATCAGAGTGGATTTAGAAAAGAGCGTTGCTGTTTGGACAATATTTCCACCATCAGAACATTAATCGATAAACAGAATGGAATAAAAAAATCATCACTATATGCTATGTATATTTATTGATTTCAAAGGAGCTTTTGACAGTATTGAGCACAATTTATTATGGCGGCACTTAGCGTCGAATAAAATTAGTACTCAGATGATCGAACAAATTCGCAACATATACAATGCATCTTCAGTTTCAATAAAAAAAGATACAAAGTATCTACACTGCATGCAGATACATCGGAACATGGATATGTCTATGACTACCGACTGCGTGGAACCTGTTGTGTTGAAGATATCGACGTAAGTTTTATAAAGATCCCAGTATAGTTATACTGGATGAAATCATTCGAAAAAACACGTCCCACGCTTTCGGTAGGCATAAGACATATCCTTGTACCCATGTATCTGGTGGCAGTGTAGATACTCGTCATAAATTCTGCTTTGTTTTGTCCTGTCCGCTTGGGCTCCTTTCTCTCGCGGGATCGTTTCGTTTTCGTTTGCATCGCGTGTGTGCAACATTCACCTCCTCTGGTGCACTCTGTTCCATCTACTTGTTCCATCTACCCGTTCGGTACAGTTTGCAGACTGCAGCCTATAGACATTTCTCTGAGTACTTTTCTGCTAATCGCAATCACGCTTCCCACCATCTTTTCCCAATCGGACGAGTATTGTGTTTGTCTATCTATTGCAAAATCGCTCCCACACTATCCGTCTCATCCCGCCCCTTTAATCAACAGTCCGGGTCCGGCACACACAATCCGTTTCTCAAGTAACGCGTGCGACTCTATGCGATTGTGTCCGGCAAACAGAAAGGGAAACTAACAAAAGTAAACAAAACATTCCAACACACGCACAAAGAGAATGCACAAGAAAAATTTTGGAATTTTTGCAGAAGGGGGGGGGGGGGCATTAGATCTTCTGCAGACCTCTGAATGTACATCATGTCACGATGAGCTGCCCGGAACTATAACATCCTGCGACGAATATTTCTCTATTTCGGGGCTTGGGAGATTTTAACTCGCGCAGTACGAATCCGCCATTTTGTTTTATGATATGTTTATTGCATGTGTGGTGGGGGCCCACATTGTGGGCCAGCCAGACCTCAAATCACCGCCATTGTAAATGCACAACCATTTGGATAGAATGAACTTCATCGGCGATGGCTCTCGCTCCCGGGGGCGGGAACCATGTAATGTACATACACTCTCAAATTGCGTCTGCGCATGTTCAAATGTTAGTCGAACTGACTACTTGCTACTTTTTCTGGGACCCTATTGATTCAGATATGTAGTATAACGCGCGCTATTTTATTTGTTTGGATTCCAGCCATTTTGAACATTTTGGCATTTTTGCGGAAGGGGGGCATTTGATCTTCTGCAGACCTCTGAATGTACATCATAACATATAACATCCTGCGACGAATATTTCTTTATATCGGGACTTGAGAGATTCTAACTCGCCTAGTATAAATCCGCCATTTTGTTCTATATGTTTATTGCACGTATGGTGGGGGTCCACATTGCGGACCAGTCAGACCTCAAATCGCCGCCATTGCAAATGCACAAACGCAGTCGCTGGGTCACACGATTTGGCTCGAATAAACTTCATCCGCTCTCGCTCATCTTCGGGGGGCGTGGACTATGTACACTCTCTCAAATTGCGTCTGCGCATGTCCAAATGTTAGTCGAACCACTGCCATCTTTACTCTCAGGCCGGAGTGTCAGCTGATTGTCAAAGCACTAACGACATGACAAGCAGTCAACGAAGTGTGAACGCGTGCGGTCGCCCGGTGAAATATCGCGATAATTGTGTGTAAAAGTGAGTTTAGTGCCGGAATTTTAAGTGTAACTAAAAGAAGTGGCTATCAGTGCCGTGTGAAAGTGAAAAAAACGTGAAGTGCCGGGAAATATCGAGTAAAATGGTGTATTGAAAAGTGCGAGGTTAGGAAAGTGCGACACGGGAAATTTCGCATTTTTCGTTTATTTTCCGGCAATTCGGGAAGTGTGAAT
Organism: Chloromyia formosa; assembly: GCA_964017055.1. Classification (NCBI taxonomy): domain Eukaryota; kingdom Metazoa; phylum Arthropoda; class Insecta; order Diptera; family Stratiomyidae; genus Chloromyia; species Chloromyia formosa. Next base: position 131,082,275 of record OZ024814.1, read on the forward strand.
GGTACAGCACTACTCTGGGACGAATCCTCGGGCCGGTGAGTTTAGCGGAAACTCCCGGAAGTGCCCCAAAAAGTGAATTTAAAGTGGTTGTCAAATGACAACATTACAGGTGATTTCCGGCCTTTTCATCGGAATTCATAGGGTAAGTATGCGTTTTTTGTTGTGGTAGAATTTAAGTGGATTGATGCGCCCCAAAGTGTGGATTTTGACCACGATGTTGACGAACCGGACGAAAGTTTCACTGCTAGGCATCTAGTCCTGTCAGCTGCAGTGAAACTTTCGTCTGGCTCGTCAACAACGCGTTTAAAAGCCGTATTTTGGGGCGCATCAATTCACTAAAATTTTTGCACAACAAAAAACGTATAATTACCCTATGAATTCCGATGAAAAGGCCGGAAATTCCCTGTAATGTTGTCATTTGACAACCACTTTGAATTCACTTTTTGGGGCACTTCCGGGAGTTTCCGCTGAACTCACCGACCCAAGGATTCGTCCCAGAGTAGTACTGTACCATTCACACTAGCCAAATTACCGGGAAATTAACGAAAAATGCGAAATTTTTCGTGTCGCACTTTCATAACCACACTCATGTCTCGCGCACTTTCGAGCAGTTCATTTTGTTCGGAAGTTCGCGGCACCTTGCGTTTTTTTCACTTCCAAATATCAGTGACAAGCACTACTTTCAATTGCACTTAAAATCGCGACACTAAAATCACTTTTACGCACGAAAATCACCAGATTTCAAGAGGTCGACTGCACGCGTTTTTCACTTTGTTTACATATGGTTCACTGCTTGTCATGACGTCATTACTTTGACACTCCGGCCTGAGGATAAAGATGGCGGTGGTCGAACTGACTACTTGCTACCTTTTCTGGGACCCTAGTGATTCAGATAGTACAACACGGGCTATTTTATTAAATGATGAATGGGAATTGGCGGAAATTGAAGGTCATTGAAAGTCCGCCCGTTCACCCGTACACTATGTTATTTCTTGCCGTCCACAACGTCAAACTTTATCGCTATCAAATCAACATCCCAACATGTACACACAGGACCCCCGCAAGCGCACCGCCCGCGCGGATCTACAAGCAACAGCCATGCACAATGACCACTTCACTCAAACGACATGCACAACCAGAAAAGAAAAATTGGGATTGTTTCCTCTTCTGACCCCCGAGTAGAAAAACAGACATTTCGTGTAACGGACAGATTTTTAGGATGACCCCCAGCTATAAGACATATCCATGTCAAAATGGGCAAGAATATTCCGAAAGCGTTAAAGTAACGAAAGGAGTGCTTCAAGGGGATCGTCTAAGTGCCTTACTATTTAACATATACATTAATGATATAGAGACATTTTTCCAGAACCTTGGATTCAAAGGAGTCGGTGTCATTGACGGTATAGACATAATGATGCTTGCTTATGCCGATGATCTTGTTATATTCGCGAACTCTGCTACTGACTTACAAGACAAAATAGATAAACTAGAAACCTACTGCAATCATAAAAATCTTACATTGAACGTGGACAAAACAAAAATAGTAATATTTGAGAAGAGACTTAACAAAAAACGAAGGAGAAAATTTCACTATAAAGAGCAAGAAATCGAGATCGTGTCTGAATTTCAATATCTTGGTTGCACACTTTATCGAACAGGAGCATGGCACAAGGAAATTGACCATAGGAAAAAATCCTCTGCTGCAGCGTTGGCCAATCTTGGAAAATTATTCAACAACAACAAAATGGGATGGAATGCGCAAATGAAGCTTTTCGATGCTATGGTGGAGACAGTCGCGCTTTATAGAGCTGAAATATGGGGAATGAATGCGATACAAAATCTTGAGAATATTCAACAGGATTTCTTAAAGAGATCACTTTATCTGCCAAGGAACACATCAGCGCAAGTAGTGAGAAGAGAATGTGGCCGCGTTCATATGAAGGTAAAAATTATTACGAAAACTCTGAAATTGTTACGAATGGTATCAATGTTACCTGATGGACGATATCCTAAACTATGCCTCAAACAACTAGAGATGGAAGTGGAATAGGGAAACTCCTCAAACTGGTTAGGGAAAATAAAAGCCCAACTAATGAATGAATTGCGAGACTTTCCACAACTTATCAACAACTGTACCCAACAAGAAAATATGAAAGCAATAGCGATGATTTACGCAGCCAAGTCTACAAACAATGATGAGAATGGAGCAACTAGTAGCAACTCATCATGTTGGTTCTAGCTCATTAGAGAAGACCAGACCAAACCTGCATGGTACCTCCTTTAGTCTTTACCTGGACACCATCGCCGCTGTTTTGCGCAGATTCGGATGTGTAACAACTACAACCAACGTATTTACATCGCTGGAAACACCCATAAGTTTAATCTGGAAAACAACCGTACGCTATGCAACTTACAAAAACGTGACACAATTGAACACCTATTAAAAGAATGCCCAATAAACAAGCCAGTAAGAAAATATTACTTCAATAATACTAACGCATTAGAGCATATAATTGAAATTCTGAACACTAGAGATTGCAAAGTAATAAGAAAACTGTATATTTTTATACTGGAATCACTTAAACTACGAAGTTTTTTTCTGAATGAATAGTTTATTTTATAAATTTTATTATATTTAATGTACGTAATATTTATCCTTTTTAAATTAATTAGTCAATTTAGTAACATAACTTGCTGTATCAGAACCCCTGTAATAAGGCAATGCCTTCCGCAGTATATGAAATAAATAAATAAATAAATGTGTAATTAGAATTTACGCTCTGTGCTGAGAAAAAAAGTTGCTCAAACCATTTTATTTCCTTTTTCGCAAGTTAGAGTGCCAGTGTTTTATTGGCTCAGGTAATTATATTGTACATATAACATAAATTATATAATTATTATTGTAATAAACAAGTTATGTGTCCTGCCTGTAAATAGTGAAAACTTTTGAAAGTAATTCATTCATTCATTGATAATACCGTCATAAGCAACACAGTATGCAATTTGAGTGAAAATATAGAGAAAGGAAAAAAAGTAATATTTTGGTTTTGGCGCGAGGAAATCTATCTAGTCGCGATAGGTGAAAGACTGGGTATTTCTGAGCATACTGTGGTATGGTACTTGAAGAAATTTCGGAGCGGAAGAAAGGCTCTGGACGGTGAAGAAAAATACTCCAGTGGTAGCTCGCTTCGTACTTTTGCAAAGCCATCGGGACCATTTCAAAAATTCATCTGACATTAGGAACGATCTAGTTCGAGCAATGGGTAAGCAAATCTCATCAAATTAGATGAGCAAAAGGCTAGAGAAAACTGGCTGGAACTTCCTCCGTGTTTTCATTCAAACTGCACTTTGTTGCTTATTACGGTGCTAACAACTGAAAGCATTTCTTTCAAAAAGTTTTCACTATTTACATATAAGCAGAATACAAATACATAATTTGTTATTACCTGATCCAATAAAACATTGGCACTTTAACTACTTCCAAGAATTACTCCCTTCTTCGCTTTTGCGAATAAAATGGTTTGAGAAACTTTAAACGTCCTCACTGATTTTTTAATACGTGTGTTAATTTTCACTGTAGTATATAAACGAGTAATTGGTTTTACGAAGTATGTAATGAAATGACACAGTGATAGTTCTTTGTAGCAAATATGTATGTAGATACTGTTTAATTGATCACTCCTACGTTTTGATATCATTCCCTTAGTAGCATTATTTTTTTATTTTGCATTGTTGTTACATATTATGGTTTTGACAACATGCATATACCTCTTTCGACACTTATGAAATAGCACTGTCACGTAACAATTTTTGTTCATACATATATGTATATGTACTTGTCAAATATCCAGGTATCAGTTCGCAACATCGACCAACAAACAACAAAGTGTCTGCTAGTGAATTGTTGTGATTTTTGGAATATTTGCACATCCATGGGGTAGAACGAAGGTGAGTACATATTCTCCAATTGCACCTTATGCTCTACTGTAAACTAATATTATAACTAGTTTTGTTCTTCAAGTCAGATAGCTCAAATATTTTATGAAAACTCAAATCTGCAAACGTCAAACTATAATTAGTGGCTATTTCACCCAAACCGGAATGTTCTTCACTAAAGCAAACATAGCGTTCGTTACATCGAATAATAAACAGGTTCAATTTTAGTTTTTGCTCTATCATTCAAATGAACAATGTTAGTTGGACTTGGACTTACCTTTTAGTGGTCCATCACGAAATCGTAGTATCGCAATCATACAATGACGAATTTTAGTCCCCAATACTCGTGTCAAATCTAACTTGTTTGTTGGAGCTTCGTTGGAAAGAATCGCTGGTATACGTATATGTTGCACGTTTCACTCTTCTTCTTCGACTGGCGGTTGCCACTGAAACGAACACATTTAAAATTAATTCATACTATTCGCAAAAGACATTATAATTTTCTCGGGAAAGTAAAAAAAAATTAAAATACATAGTCATAGTTGAATGAACATATTCTAAAAAGTGCAAATTTGATATGTCTCACAAAGTATCAAATAGTGCAGGGTCAGTACCACTAAGTTATGACGACCCAGGTTCATATTTGACCTTGCACTTCACGCTTGATATTTCATCCGACAATTTCCATTAGGATGGCCACACACTGTCGAACATGAACATGGTACAAGTGCCCTCCGAATGCCTCAAGACGCACACACTACACACAAATCTGAAGAAAACCGGTGCAGTTGTGTTCGAGTTGGTATTCGACAGTGTGTGGCCAGGGTTCTATTAGTATCCATCTGATACAGGAATGTTGCTATATATATAGTCTGTGATAAGTCATCTGACAAATTATACATTAAGTGGGTTAGCGCATGTTGCGCAAACTGTTTGAATTTTTTTTTGTGCTCTCACTGCCGATCCACTATACTAGTGGAGTATGTACTCGTAATTGTTTATAGGCAAGAATTGTTACCTTTTGTATGTACTCATCATAGTATATTTTGAACAGGCTAGTACATATAATTAAATTTCTGGTGATTGTTTATTTTGTTCAATCGTTTCTCATAACTGGAATTTTAGTAAAAAAAAATGATGATAAAAAGTTTTTATTTCATTGGATCTAATTTGCATGCAGGCAACATAATTGTATTTAGTAATAAAAGATGTATTTTGATAAACGTGTATTGCATTAAGTAAATAAAGTAGTAGTAAGCATGGTTAATTTGGGTTCATTTCATAACTCTGTTGGATTTTGTCAAGTGTTTTATGATTTATATATGTATATAGCCGAGTCATCACGTGCTTATGGGAACTGACCTAAAGCAAATTGTGGTGCAGTTTTTGTGTTTTTTTGGGTGCTGACTACGAATCTGAGGTTTACTACCACCATTGTCTTGTGGAAATTGAGTTATAGTCAAAAAACAACAAAAACATTCTTTTTTTTTTAAATATATTGAAAACCGTCAACCCAAGCAAAAAACTTTGTAAGCTATAGTAAAAGATCTTGAAACGCTCAACAAAATATTAGCGCTACTTTTTCCGTATCTTTAGTAGTTTTTGAGATATTCTCAATTGAAAAATGCACCCGATAACAGAGATTCCCTCTTTTTAGCCTTTTCAAGTGCGAATATCTTGAAAACTGTTGAAGATACGGAAAAAGTTGCATTAACCTTTTCTACTTATCTATTCAAGATATTCCATTTTGTCCCCAAAAAGTTTTTCGCTAAATTCAAAAGTATTTTCAAAAACAAAACAAGTGTTTTTTTTTGTTTTTTTTTGGGCTATAAATCCAATTCAACTCAGATTCCTAATCAGCACCCCAAAAAACACAAACGAGAAAAGAATCAAAACCACACCACAATTTGTTGCCCTCCGGGAAGTTTTCTTTTTTTTTGAAAAAGACGTGCTAAGCTAACATAAAATATTAGGTTCCTTTAGGCCGGTTAAATTAAATTTAACTATTTTCTATTTTTAAGGTAGGATATTATCTGCGGTTCAGTCTTTACTAGAATATTATACTACCTGGTATAGTTTTTGAGTTATTGCGGTTTAATTAAAAAAATAATCGTTGATTTTGCAAAGGATAAATAACTTTGGTCAGTCAAATGGTTATAGAACTGGTTGCTTTAATTAGGGTAATTTCGCTTTTTGATATATTGTTTAAGTTGGTACATTGTTTAAAAATTCGAGTTTTCTATGCTCCCCCCCCCCCCCCCCACGACCACAACGGACCCCGCCTCCATGTTGAAAAGGTGCGTAATAGTTTGGCTTGTTCAGTTTTTTTTTAGTATCTCCAAATTAGCGTTATAAGAAACCTTCCAAAACTTTATTAAATTAGAGTAATTTATACAATACAATACAATTTGAGACTACAATAAAACTTCTAGCTATTTATTATATTTTACTTACCGAGATAGAGTATTTAAGGTATAAGTCGATGATCAGGCAATTTTTAATTTTTGCTCATAGCTACTTTAAAAATGGGCCGGATTGAAAAATATTGGCCACGTTAGGCTTAGAATCAAGTTATCTTCTCATTTTCCAAATAAGTTTTTCAATTTGGAGTATCTGTTGCAAAGATCTGTGAGCTTGAAAAGTGATAAACTAGGATTTTTCTCCGAAATCTCGAAAATTGTCGTTTTTTGACTATCGATTTTGACTACGCTACTGAACCGAATTTCAGCTTTGAGAATTCAACGCTCTTTAATTTACTCATGCAGGCGTTTTTTTTTTCGATTCGAGGCACCGTTTAGTTATAAGGATAATATTTTAAAAACTGGCTAAAATTTCTCGGATTTTCGCCCACCAAAAGCCCACATTTTACGACCGAGCAAACTCAGCTCCCATGTATTCAGTCTCTATAGAAGAGATTAAAATTATTTCCAGATCTTTCCCTAATTTTGATTAAAAAGCTTAATTTTACTGGTCTATTATTGTACTTTCAAAAAAATGTAAGTTATTTGGATGCGGACCACAAAAATTAACAATTTATTAAATGATGTTTAGATTTTTTTTCAGCAGTTAGTTTTTTAAGAAATTTGTTTTTTTTTTTTTGCCAATATCTAGATAACCATTTTTTCCATGTGCATCTCGCTTATTTCATGAAAGGTGATTAAGATGTCAACAAATTCATCCCTTATCACTTTCCTCGTAGGATTTATAGTTTTTCATATTTTCCGAAAAATACATCAGAAAACCATGTATTTTTTTCTTTGTGTCAATTAAAGCTAACGAATAGAAGCATGAAAAATAGTCAAATCAATAGTGAATAAGGGAAGTACCCCAGGCGGATGGTGATTTCAGAGTGCATGCCAGGCACCCTCTGAGATTATTTTAGAAATCGATAGAGGCTTAATCGGAAAGCTTAGAAAGCTTAGCTGCACCACCTAAACATTTTCTAATGGTTGTAATGAACCACCTGCGATGGACCATATGGTAGTGCTGCTCCCACCGGCAGATCGAAGCAGCACCTGATGAGTAATGATCTGTTGGTGGTACGAAACCAGAGGCCGAGGGTCCCATTACATCCGGACCCAGGTGCGACCGCGTGGGCGTCTGATCCGTCCGCCAACTATTACATCCTTGTCAACTATTTTTTTTTTCATTCCCCATTTTTACCTTCCCTGTTTGTGTTGTCTTCCCCAGGCCTATGAATTTTTGTTAATACGTAAGGGACAGGGGCAACGAGCGGCGAAAGCCCCGCCCACATCTCCCGAACTGAGCTACAGCAAGCATAGGCTGCTGCTTGACTCGTTGGGGGGCCTTTTTTATCGCCAGATGGCACGGTTTGACCTTTACGGTCAATTATGCGACCTTAAGCTCCGTCCCCACGGGCATCTTCGGATGCCCATCAAACCGTCCGTTACATGGTACTTATGAAGTGTTTTCTCTTGTTATAGTTTTAGCTTAGTTTTTTTGGCTTCTTTCTTCGCCCACGTGAGTTGCATGATCAAAAGTAAAATATTCAGTTTTTTGCCATCAAATTATGTTCAACTTTTGCCTACAAATTGTTTAGCTTAAACTAATACGTAAACAGTCACAACACGCCAAAACGATTTTCGAAGCGTTTTTTTTTGCAAATAAGTGACGAAAAGTGGTAAAAATTCGAGTGAAATGTCTTTTCCCCACCCGGGCCTCGGTAACTAAAAGGTTGCCCCATTACATATTTTCACATAATACCCTTTGCGAATGCTTCAGTGCGTTTACTTTATACCTCTCTATTAATAATTGCGGCCAAGGCCCGACATCGGGCTGTCGCGCCACGATGATGATTAATAATTGCACTACCAAAAAGAGATGGACATAGCGTAGGGAAGATTTTATTAAAACTCCAATGGTTTGTGTCTATCCTACCTACTGTTTGAAAGCTTGCGACATTTGGTTTGCTATGTAATTAATTAGAGTTGTGAAAAGTCCGGAACCAGGCGACTCAAATAATTCAGATTTGGACCGTTTGTTACGACTAGCAAATTCAAACGACCGCCATACAAATTGGGGCAAAAATGGGAGCGAGTTTGTTGAATCCATCCGTATCCGACACTGAATGGTATGGCACACTGAACGATATGGGAATTTGATTTCGTTTTGTTTCATCTAAAGTTGGCTTTGAGATGATACATAAGACGATTACTTGTATGAATTTTAGAATGCTGCGTGTTTCTTTGGGTTGTTTTGTGTATTTAGAGAATCTTGGGTGTGCGGTGCGATGTAAGTGAATGATTTTGGATTTGCACATGTTAGGTATAACATGTGTTATTGTGTATATAAATACGAATATAATACATACTGCATATCATCTTATTACTGATGATTGATTATGAATGGGTTTAGTTGGGATGGGGGGATATTGAATTGGGATGGATGGTGACATGGGAATGAATGTATTTATGTATGTAATGAGAAATTTTGAATGAACAAGAATTGTGTATGCCTTGCGTAGTATTCATGAGGCCTTGGAGTAAATTTCATGTCGGGGGATACTGCGTGTCATTTTTAAATTGAACGATCTGACAGCTATGTCACTGTGCCGACTGCAGTCTGTGGTGTACTCATCGATGAAATTATCAACACAAAATTTATCATATCTCCCAAAAATAGCCCTGTTGTAAAAATTCCTCCGCCAAGAAAAATTTCTCAACCGCGAAGGGATTGATACGGTAACATATAGTCCCGCCTAAAGGTATGTTCGGCGCTTCGTGGCTCGATTTTGGAAGTGGATTCAATATCCACCCGGCCTAAAATCGTTAATTTTGTTAAACTCTGTTTGGCGTGGAGCTTCATGAACCGATGCCAAGTGATGCCTCTTCCCCCCGAATCCAATTTTAAAATCAACCCGCTAAACAGAGTTTATTGAAATTAACGGTTTTAAGCTAGGTTCAGTATGTTCATCTACAACCTAGGCGCGAACCGCCAAGCTTACCATTTTGATGGAATTATATGCATATCAATCCTTTTCGCGACTGATAAGTTTCTCTTGGCGGGGGAATTTTTACACCAGGGCTGCTTTTGGGAGATTATACCTAAAAAATAGAAAAAATAAATAGATAAATTTCCTTTTATGTATCGGCAGTCACCCTTTCTACCTAATATGCTGGAATCAGTATTTAAAGGAATTAAAAAAGTCCTTTTGCAGAAAATTTAAAATTCTATAATCTAAACTTGATTTTTTGTAATATGTATACAATTCAAATGCGTCAAAAAATGCCATCACAACAGACGAAATAACAGTATTCTGTATGTAATAAAATGGGGAGAAAAATAATCATTGAATAATGACGTCTGCTTTTGACAAAAGGACTCGTCCATATTGTTATTGTTTGACGCTACCCACCCAATGATACCAGTGTTAATTCAATTGTGCGAATCCGATTCGATTAACACTCGTATAAGAAATGATATGGCCCACTCTTCCGCCTATTATGATTCCATATCCAGATTTCAATTGCGCAAAAATTGAGTCTGATTGTATACTACGTACTCGTGGAAACTATTACACTCAACATTCATTGATGGTAGGTAGAACTAGCCACCGAGTGTGATGAAAAGTGGATCATCAACAAAAGTATGCATTGCAGATAGAGAAGTATCTGTAGATTGTGCTGTGGGCAATAGTTAATGTGGGCTCAGAACAAATCACTTATGATAACAATCTGGATTGGAAGGTGTTGACCGAGAACAAATTGAATGATTAGATTCGAAAATTGGATAAACCGTCATAAAAGATTTGCTGCTGTCTAAAATAACTGTATAGGGTCAATGTGATCTTATCAGACATGTTTTAATAAAAATTTATGATGCTTACATGACGTTGTGAATCTTTGGAAACGAGGGCTGCGATGTATAGTATGTATCGATAAAAAAAATTAATTTCAGTAACTGTATTTATCAATATCTATCTATTTATCTTCATTCTTAAACTGGTTTCATATGACCAACTATTCACCCACTCATGAGCTCACCTACTCATCGCCTGATGGATTTTAACCATCATAAGCCCGAGCGGGGTACAGCTGCACCCCAGACATAAATTTCTTAGGATATCTTCTGAAAAAAATTTCCTATGAGATACGTTTCTTAAATATACTTCTTATATCCCAGAAAAAAAGTTGAAAAGTTGAAGTGTGTAGCAACACTCTAACGACTTATCGTTAATTATGCTCGTTGCAGTACAGGTAATCTTGAAGTTTTCGGCACAACCAGTACCTGAACGTAGATTATAGCAAAATCAGAACCGTTTGCAGTAAGTGTGGTAGTTATTTTTGTACTACGGATATCACGGTTTCGTAATTTCAGTTTTATCTGTAGATTATTTTTCAAAATATAGAATTAAAATACTTTGTCCAAAACATTTGTTGTCCTTTATAAAATACAAAAAAAATTGGGGTGCATTTACACCCCACTTGGACTTTAACGTAACTTTTCGAGGTCGGTCCTATGAACGTTAACATGGAGTGCATGAGTCGGTGAGCGACTCACGGACTTATCGTCTGAAAGCGCTTACTTCGCTCTATAATAATGTAATGATATTGGGATCCTTCTAAAAGCATTGAGAACTCATCGACTCATTGTGAAACCACACCAAGGATACACAACATCTTCAAAGCGGTTTAAATAGAATTCCCTATTGAGTTTTACAATAACGGAAATATACCCCAAAACATAACTGGTTTCATCAATTCAAAATGTTTCCCATTTATGCATATGTGCATGGGCGCAGCCAGGGTGTTGAAGGACGTTGATCTGACATTGGTTTAGATATTTTCATTGATCATCGTAACGTTTTCGGTTTTTGAAAGCACGAATTTCTCTAACCAGGTATAATTCTCTGAGCCTTGACCTTTTAAAATTCCTCGGGATTTTTTTTAAGAATTTCGACGTTGTCCAACAATCAGTTCATACTTCTTTCTGACTGATAAAATTAAACAATTTGCAGATTAATCGACTCGAATGAAGTACTTGAAATAAATTTGGCAATATTTTAAGGAGATTTTCATTGATTTCTGAAAATTTGTACGGTTTGTAATTGTTTTAACTTTTTAACAACATACGGGTGGTTTTTAAGTTTCTGATCACGCGCATTTCGCGAAACTGTCTCGGGGGAACTTTTACGGCATTGGGAACTTTGTAAAACTTTTACAAGAGACTTTACTGCGGTTTCGCTTTCTATGATAAAGCACCTCGAAGAATATTGTTTAGAATTAGAATAAGACCATTTTACGGAGGTACTAAAATAGTTTGGCCCTACGAACAACTCACCTCCACTTAAGATTCAGATTTTTTTTCCGAACGAGTTTGTTAGCAGATAGAATTGGGTAATGGGATATTCCACAACACAAACACAAGTGTGTCAAACTGCGACATATGGCACACATTCCTAAATTTTCGCTACCCAATTTAGCTTTCTATTCAGAATAAGGCTCTGGATGGATGTCAGGATGGAGTCTCTGTTTCATTGTGGATTGAAAAATTTCGATTTTACGTAGCAGACAGAAGTTACGAATCATTCCGTACATTGATTCACGAATAACGTTTTTGGAAAGGCGGTTTTCTGAAGAGTATGCTTCACATTTGCAGAGGAGCACCCTGCGCGAGGTGCACTATCGAATGATCCTTCTGCTACTCGCAGGATAAGAACTTGGCTATAATCAAAAGATACTGAAATTAAAATTTTCGGACTATTATAAAGCGTGTGCGTAATGGGAGGGTTCCAGAAGCGAAAGTTAGAACCATGGCAAGCTAGTGCTGAAATAAAGTTATGTACCAGTAGCATTGCAGGTTCCATTGGCCCTTCAATTACTCCGATACGCTATTGCGTTCGGTTTCAGGATTCAGGTCAATTCTCGTAGCTCCTAGATGTTTTTCCCCCAATGACGCATATCATCGGCCAGTGCAATCAGCGCCTCGAGTTTCTAGGACATTGAGCATTACATCCGGGTAATTATACTCTAGATGAAATCTGAGAGTATTATAAGTTTGCCACAAAGTTTGTAACGCTAAGAAATAAGGCTCGCAGAAAAAAATGAATGATACAGAAGTTCATATTATCACTCGAATATCTCAAAACCGGATGTCCGTCTGTCCGTCTGTCCGTCTGTCCGTCTGTCCGTCTGTCCGTCCGTCCGTCCGTGACCTCTCTAGCTCGAGAACGCGTTGAGCTATGAAGTTCAAATTTTGCACACGTTATTTTTGACAAAAAATGAAGGCTAAGTTCGTGAACGGGCTAAATCGCTCCACCCCTTCTACCCCCTCCCATACAAAATGACTCATTTTTGAAAATGTACAATAATCAGATTTTCTCAGAAACTATAAAACATATTGCTTTGAAATTTTTAATATATCACTTTTATGATAATTGTAACCTATGTTATAAAACTTATTGTAATCCTCACCCTCCTTCTACCCCCTCCCATACAAACTGCACTATTTCATGAAATACGTTAAGCCAATTTACTCAGTACGTATACAATTTATCGGGCTGAAATTTTGTATTTAACACTTAATTAACAATATCAGTTAGATTCAAAAAAATTAATCGATTACCCTTACTCCGTCTACCCCCTCCCATACAAAATGACACATTTTTGATAATTTTCAATAATCAGATTTTCTCAGAAACTATAAAACATCTTGCTTTGAAATTTTGAATATATCACTTTTATGATAATTGTAACCTACATTATAAAATTTATTGTAATCCTCACCCTCCTTCTACCCCCTCCCATACAAACTGCACTATTTCATGAAATACGTTAAGCCAATTTACTCAGTACGTATACAATTTATCGGGCTGAAATTTTGTACTTAACACTTAATTAACAATATCAGTTAGATTCAAAACCAGGTTCAAATTCATCTAGAGTATTGCATGATTGGGGTTTACCCCAATCGTAGTTCTTTTATGTTTTTTAATGTTATCAACTTTTAAAATAAAGTCATTTTTAGTGCATACAGAAACTGGGTACGCCCCTGCATATGTGTATGTACTCTCCTATATTTGAAAGTGTTTAAGATTGGATCGGAATCGATGCTAAGTATATGGATTGCAATCCTATTTCGTTCGTGCCTACAGCACGGAAATTATGTAATTGTCCATAAAGCTTATTGTATCTTAGACACATGATCAACTAATTTCCAAGTGTACTCACACTGCCCGTCTTTAGCTGTTCTAGTCTGGCATGTTTTATATAAATCATTTGTCATAACATTTGACCGTGATATTTGTATTCATTAAGAATAAGCTCGTTTAAAAGAAATGTTTTTGAATGAATTCATTTTACATAAATGTATTCATATGTATTCAAAATGTATTATGACTTTTTACTCGTATCTAAAGTATGTAGTATAACAATTTGTCGGTAAGTTTAAGTAATTATCTTATCAAATGACAAAGACTATTCATCAACGACGTCTGCTTTAGTTCTGGCACATCAAAATTTTGGCTCAAAGACTTTAAAGGTTATCTAATTTACCTTAAAAGCACAGTTGTCTGATCAAAAACTAAGTTAATTGCCTTGACCACTCCAGTGGCATGGGCGCGTCAACATTTGTTGAAATTTTATCTAAGCCTTGTTAATATTTCGATAGTATATCTACTTTTCAAAAACGTGCAGTCGCTAGCATGCACCTCCTATCTGCGCCGTATTTATGCTAACAAGCTCGGAGCGCAATGGAAGTTCTATTAGTACCCACAGGCAGTGTTTTTTTTTTTCTTTATTAATAATAATTAATACATATTAATAATAGGATCTGTATATTACTTTTAAATGCATCCATTTACAGTATGTACTGGGAAATTCTAAGTAAATACCCCCTCTGTGCATCAAATAATATGGGTACATTCATTAAGTAGAACAACTTTGGAACACCACGCCTCATATTAAACATGAAATGCTTATTATACTCGTATACCAGACCTTATTGTATATAAGGTACCAGATGCCTCTCGTGGTCAATATCTAGCTAACTGAAGGAGCTCGCTTCGTTTGCTTTTTCATCTAGGTTTCACTACGCTCAGCATTATGACTATTTTGGACATTTTTTCAATGCCATTAAGGGGATTGATTAAGGAAGCGTCAGTGCGTTGACATTATGTGAACACTGCATTAACAGCATGTTAAAAGTGAGTTAACAATATGTTAACAGTGCATTAGCAGTACGTTAAGAGAATGTCAACAGTCTATTAACAGTTAATTAACATTATTTTAGCAGTCCATTACCTAATTAAGGTGAAGTGTGAAGTAGCAGTGCAATAAAGTCAACAGTGCATTAATGGTTTCTATGAATCCGAATTGCTGAATTACATATTTTAGGCTATGTATTTTCACAACACAGCCACCAAGAATTTGCAATTCAGAACAAAACTATAGCCTGCGTGATATAATGAATCATTGTGCAATTTTGCATATCATTCTGTAAAGTGGTTTAGAGAGTATACAGTATACGTGTTTGTACATACACACATTCACTTATGGGCGACCGGTATCTCAGTGCGTAGAGGTGTCAGTCTCATGTCTGACTACGGTCGTTACTGGTACAAGTCCCGTCCATGGCGTTCGTGGCCATGGATATGTCGGGAAGAAACAAAATAAGCGCCATTAGCCTCTATGTCATTCCTTCACTGACCTATTCATTCGGGATTGTGCCATGGTCTGCTACCGAACTGGAGGCAGTCCAACGGCGAGTTGGTGTAACAATGACCAAATTCCGAATGTTACACCCGAAATCGGCAGTGGAGCGAATGTCTTTACCTCGAGACATCGGAGGTAGAGGTTTAGTCGACATTGAAGGTCAACACCATAGGCAGATCGACTCACTTCGCGCTTATTTTTACGGCAAAACATCATCATCTGCATGACGCTGTCTGCAAGGCGGTTATATTTCGCTTATCTTGAAGGATCAGTCATTTGCTCTTTTAAGTTTGGTGAAGTTCGACCAAGTGCGAATCGACGAGTGGAAGGCAAAGGCAATGCATGGTAAATACGTGTGTTGCCTATGGCAACCATTTGTCGATCTACACCTGTCAAACCGATGGCTTCGTGCAGGGTATCTCTATGCCGAAACAGAAGGGTTTATGATTGCCATTCAGGACGGCGCGGCGTGGTCCCCACCCGTGCATGTCTTAAACATACGAGTATATGCAAGCAACGGGTGGACGATGACCGACGCAGAATATGTTGTTCGGTGCTGGAAACACTAGACCATCTCATTTCTGGCTGTTCTGCAATGGCACCGGCAGAGTACACTGATAGACACAATGCGGTTTGTAAGGTAATCCATCAACATCTTGCATACAAGCACGAGCTGATCAGTGAGACACCTGTACCTGTACACTCCACAAGCAGTGCTTGACAGCACTCGCTTTACGATGTACTGGGATCGGCAGATTATTAATGATTACTCTGTCGCCCACAACAAACCCGATGTACTCCTAGTCGATAAGACGAGTCGCTCCGCATACATAATCGGTATTGCTATCCCCCATAATAGCAATATCGAGAGAAAGCATGCGGAGAAGAGGGCAAACTATAGTGCACTGGCTCAAGAAATCAAATTGCTTTGGCGTCTTGACCATGTGGAGATAGTGTCTGTAATATTGCCGTCTGCCGGTATAGCACCTAAGGCCCTTCTGACTTCCCTTGACAAACTGAACCTACCGCACAGCATTAACGACACAATGCAGAAGTATGTTATTCTGCATACTTGTGCAATGGTACGGAAGGTGCTTGGCAACCTTACAGATTTAATACGTCAGGATATCGGCGGAACATCAGCCAAATGCGTCCGAGCCCAGCAACTTGGTGCTTGCACCCGTTGCGAGTAAAATCCGGTCAATAGGGCCGAGATTGTGCCAACTCGGTAAAAAATTATAATAAAGATTGATTTTTTATTATTGTTATTAGCATAAAATACCTTAAAATTTATTTTGGATAGCTATATGTACTTTAATATTTATCAGAAGAACGGATTTGATTCAGTTCATTATGTGGACGATTTCAAATAAGCAAAAAATTCTCGACATGTTTTCTGGTAAATTTATTGACTTATTGGCATCACTTTTAAAACAGGAACTTGCAGCTGTTCCAAGCTGGTCTGCGGGTGCACTTTAGCCAGAAAGATAATACGAAAATTGTTGCAATCGACAGTATTGCTTGCTTCAGAGATTTATTTATTTATTTATTCATATTTTATTTTATTTTATTTTATCATATTTTCGAATCAACTACCGTCTTTTAAAACTTTTTTTTATTGATTAAGAAATCGATTGCTTTTTGAGCATCTGTCCATTTTGGTGTGGCTGTCAAATTCGTACAACAAAATATTTGAAGTATTATTGTCTGTAATCTCCCACTGGTTCATCTATTCTACAGTACTAATTTCTAAATTACTAACGATTTCAGCTTATTTATTTTCAATAAAAATCGAATGTGCAATAATATTCATAAAAAGCTAGTCAAACACCAACAGGAAACTAACCACATAATGGACTTCGATAATACTAAAATAATAAATGCGGATAGAAATAAAAATAAATTACTCATTAAAGAAGCACTATACATAAATAAATATTATGATGATTCTCTCAATACAAAAAATGAAATTGAATTCAAGGTCAATAAATATACAAACCTTTATTAAATGTACTAGTAAAATATCAGTAATAACCAATGCGAAAATCTCAACATCATGGTTTACAAAATAGCTGAATATAACAAAGCGAAAATTGGCAATGAGACATACTGTCAATAATGTTAAATGTCAAACATAATACCGCATCTAAAGTAACAGAAATTGTACATAGTTAGAATTTAATAAAATTGGAAATAAGTAAACAAAAAGTGATAAAGGAATGAAAAAATAAGTATGCATACAATAAGCAAAACAAAACATTGTAAATAGTTCCAACTATTATGTTGACTTCTACTGCAATATATTTGTAGAATACAACCTGATGATGGTGGAAGGTGAAACGTTGTTGAAGCGAATAAATAAACAGACATTGGACATAAACAAGCTGGAATCGTTACAAATTTAGAATTACCGTAAAATATTTGAAGCTCTTTGTGATGATGTCCACTGCTCCAAATATTTCCTGGTCGTATAGTAATACAGTGGCTGCAGTTTTCACCGATTCTTCTTAAACGCAACCATTTTCTATCAACTGACTCATTACGTTTCGAACCAAACAGGAAAGAAACTGATCTTACACCTTTTTAAAACAAATTCCATTTTAGTCGACTTATTTTATTGTTATATTCGATGTCTCCCTCAGGGTGCTCTTGTAACATGTAACATTTTACATGTATTCCAGTCGAAGGTAAAAGGTATCGCACTAGATCTGGAAAGATTTGCCCGTGATTTGACGCGTCAATTGATATCGTGATACAATTAGGCCCTTTCAAATTTGCTTTTAATTCATCAACGACGTCTGCTTTAGTTCTGGCACATCAAAATTTTGGCTCAAAAACTTTAAAGGTAATCTAATTTACCTTAAAAGCACAGTTGTCTGATCAAAAACTAAGTTAATTGCCTTGACCACTCCAGTGGCATGGGCGCGTCAACATTTGTTGAAATTTTATCTAAGCCTTGTTAATATTTCGATAGTATATCTACTTTTCAAAAACGTGCAGTCGCTAGCATGCACCTCCTATCTGCGCCGTATTTATGCTAACAAGCTCGGAGCGCAATGGAAGTTCTATTAGTACCCACAGGCAGTGTTTTTTGGCGCCGAGAATGGAACCCACATTCTCTAGAGTCTAGAGTAGAGCGGTGGCCGAACGAACATGGCCAGCGATATATTCTGTGGTAAACCCAAACACCTTCAGCAGCAGCACTTTCCGAATCGTTTGTATTCTCTCAGTTTGTATAAGTTTTGAAAAAAAAAAATAAAAAAAAAAAAACAATGATTGAAGGTTTTTCGCTTGGTATAGGCAAGTGGGGTATCGTAACAAAGGTGCTGTCGTGTACATTCCATTTTTTGCATTTTCTTCAAATTTGAAGAAAGGAGAAAAGAGTGAGAGGGGAAAATATGTAATCCAAGTTTGTCCCCCCCATAGAAATATGAAAATTTACAGAAAAGCGGCATTTCACCAGCATAGAAAACTAAAAATAATAGATTAATAAGTTGATTGATGATCACTGGTATATATACAATTAATAAAGAATTATATTCACTATCCAGCAATATTAAATTATTTATTTTACGATGAAGACAACGTTTCGCATTATATATGCATTTTCAAGTCTTTACATTTATCGAGAAAATATATAATAAAAAACTGTCCATAAAAATTAAAATAATTATTATAATGGTAGTTGAAATTATTAATTTCAACTCCAACCCGAAACGCCGGTAGTCAAATATGAGACTGATGCTTCAACACGTTGCCCTACCGTTCGCCCCACTTAAAACACGTCCGAGGTCAAAAGTACTGATGGCCAACGATAACCAACCCCGTACGCAATAAAATGTCTAAGTTTCGTTACGATCATGTAATATTTAATAATAATAAATTCATTTAAATTTGGGCATTATGACACTATCCATATACACAAATAATGCTCCTATTGGCCTCCTGTATAGGTGCGAGTAGTACATACTTGCATATTGTTTTTCGTAGAGCGAATTGTAGTTTAACCATGGCTGTAAGGGTAAAGATTGGTGTGAGAGGAGGAGGAGGGGGGGGGGGGGGGGGCAGGCTGGTCGCTGGCTCTATTATTTTTATTTTTATTTATGCAAGTTTGCAATTTGCAATGGCGTCTTAACATGAATGGTTGAGCATCTCGAAGAGTAGGACAGTTTGTCTCGTATACTCGTACATACATATCTATCTAAAGTACAGCTTCTCGTATTAAAACTATTAAAATACTTTGACAGTGACAGATGAAGTATTTTTTTTTTACGAATTAGCATGTTAGATATGTAAATAAGCGCTTCATACAAAACTCTCGGATTGCGGGCGTAGCCCTCTATATTCCGGTTTCATTTATTTGTTGTCTGTCTGTCGAACGATGATTTTCGATAGAATTAAGCTACCGACTTGTAATTTTCGTCAAATGTTTGAAGAAGGATCCAGTCGGTTGCTATTGAAAATGGTCATGATCTAACCCATGAAACGACCACATCCTTTAAAATAAACAACTGGCGCAACAGTTCAATATGGACTAAAGCCTCGAGATGAGTTGGCATCATCTCATTTACTAGATCGCAATGGTGTGTTTTGTGCAGAGGTGTGTGATCAGCAACACGCTCAACCAAATTATTTACCCATTTAGCCCAATCAGCTCTTAGACAACTGGCGCAACAGTCCTGTATGGACCAATGCTATAGTTATTTATTTAACAGCTGAGTGGGCTCATAGACCGACAAGTAAAACCTTTTTTTTTTAATCAAAAACTATTGCATTCAGTAAGAATCGAACCGGGAACAGCATGTTCAATGTTGAAATAACCACTGCCTTAATTTGATTTATCATCATCATTGTGGCACTACAGCTAAAAGTCGAGTCATGGTCGTATGTATCATGGCTTCTAATTCTCTCGGTCAAGTGACCGCGTCCTCCGATTTCGGTAATACACATGCTATATGCATAAGTACACTTTTTTTTGCTTTAATCATTTAAATTGCGTATTATAAATAGGATCAAGGCGTTGACACGCTTCAAGCTATTTTATTCTAATTTTTATATTGTTCTGGTTTCCACATCAAAGTAATTTAGTAAGAATTTTCCGGTTTCAGCAAATCTCGCATCAAATGTATAATTTGAAATATTTTAATCAGAGATATGTTGTCTACTGTCTATCGTTCTTCCATTTAAAATAAAGAAAAAACATATTCGCAGATACTACAGCTACTTTGTAAGTTCTTTAAGTCACGGGATAATGCTACAATTGTAAGTCAAATCGTGTGAATTAAATTGATACTAAACTAAACTAACCTCAGACACACGTTTCATTACTCTTCGACCCCATGTCCCAAGCATATAGTATTATTAATGTTCATATGCGAAAAAACTTGGATATTATACTTAATACGAGAGCTGTCGAATAAAAGTTTTAGTCGCTGGCAATCAGTCAACACGTTGAAACCGTATTTAACTTTTATGACTCGGTATATCTAGATAACTTTCATTTATATTTCGAATAAAAACTGCAGACGGCATTCGGACGGTTGTAAGCCCAGTTACTGTGCTCTATCCCGTATAAAACAAAACTTAATAGAACGGTGTTTTAGCCTTGCGCACATAATTCATAATTTATAATAATGTTGCCGCATCTATCGATTTAGTTTGGTTTTAGTTGTATTTTGTGGAGTTTAATCGGGCAATTTGCATCTGTGTAAACATATTAGTTGTATGAATTATTTGCAACATAAAAACGAAAACGTAAAGCGACCTTAAAACCCCCAAAAAATTGTTGTGAAAATTCGTGAAGCTGTAGTTATTTAGAATACTTAGTTACTCCTGTTGCAAAGTGGATATTATATCCGTTTTACTACAATCTGTATCACGGTTCAGGTAAGGCATATAATTCTCTTTGAATCTATTTCAGATTTGGATCGCAGGTAGTTAGTTGAGCTAGACTCATTTCACTATTACTATTTCGTTACAATTTTCCGATTTGAAATTTGATTGGAGTCAACAAGTGCCTAATGTTGATTTAACATTATGTGTGTTTATCTCACACGAAACCATGTTTACAATCTGATTTATCTTTTTTGTTAGTGTTTGTCCCTTTATGGATTGCAAAAATTCACATAAAATTAACCCGAAAAAATATTAAAAAAACACTAATTTGTTAAATTTCGTAATTTTTATTTTTATTCTTTTCCGAAGTTAAAATTATAATATTGTATGCATTTCGAGGCAATTAACACCTCATCCTCAGCAAACGCGTTGCTAACTAAAGAAAATTCCAAATACAATTTTTAACGAAAACTAGTGGAAAATATAAAAAATATGAGACATAATACATATATAAAAACTAAATAAAAAAGAATTTAACAAGTTAGAGCGAGAAGCGCTGAAAATTTATTTGGCAAATTAAAACAAATGTGACGTTATATTCCCGTTGTCTGTATTCATCCGATTTTTGCATTTATATATAAGCATTGCTTCACACGCATCGAGTGTCCTATAGTCCGTTGTATAGGACACTTTAGTTAGCAACGCGTTTGCTGAGGATGAGGTGTTAATTGCCTCGAAATGCATATAATATTTTATTATTTTATAATTTTAATTCGGAAAAGAATAAAAATAAAAATTACGAAATTTAACAAATTAGTGTTTTTTTTTTAATATTTTTTTGGGGTTAATTTTATGTGAATTTTTGCAATCCATAAAGGGACAAACACTAACAAAAAAACCTAATGTTGATTTTCCCCACATAATACAATAATTTACTGTAAAGATTACGATTACGATATATGTATACCAGAATAATTCAGCTACAAAAGTACAATCCCATATGTATGAAACAAAAACTATAACATTGAGTTAATTTTACATTTAAACTTACTGACCAAATATGACATGAGCTGGATTAACAATGGCGCATAACACTTTTGAGTAGTGGATTTGTATGATTATTGCTTAAGTTAATAATATAATACTATACTTCACACAGAAACACAATTAAAGGGCCACTTTAAAAAAAAACGTCGAACTTTTCCGTTTAATGCGAATAAGAAAGTCTAAACTGTAGTTTTTGGTATTAGTGCAGAAAGAGCGAAACATAGCACACATTTCAAAATTTAGTTTCATACATAATGGTAGATTTGGCTTCATATAACTAAACAGAAAGGGTCACTTGTTTTTTCTGCCGTTATTTTCGATACCTTTTTCAGTTTTCACCGGTCCGTAGTAAAGATTTCTTTAAAGTTTGCTATTGTTTAGTAAATGATGGATCCTCCGCAATGTGTCTGAACCCATTTCGACGAATTTGAAGTGTGTGGGATTGCGACATTACTAGAGAAAAGAAATCTATTCCGGGAAGTGAGCCGCCGGCTGGGTACCCTCATCCTTCTCGCATCGGTGTTACTTCGTCGCTGTGATCGAACCACTATTTTTAACTTCTGTGTGTTTTTCAGAACGTCACCATACATCTTACAACTTAAAACTATTAGACACTAATCTTTACCATTTTGGGCATTTTATTTATTCTCATTCCTGGGGGAAGAAGAGAGTAGCGGTTGGGGGGATTAGGGAATGCTACCATTCATTTCAGCGATCCCAAAAACCAATAGTTTTGATACTCATCTCGGTAATTTTGGTCATTTTTTTCACAGTCACCCAATTGCGGGGAAGTGGAGGTGGGTTTTGGGAGTGTCAAGATAATATACATCTTGGTGACCCGAAACTATTAAATCGACACCAATATTGCTTATTTTGAACATTTTGTTTACGGTTACTTACCCGCGGGAGTGAGGAAAAGGCGGAGAGGTAGCGAGTTTCGGGAGTGTCACTATTCATCTCAGCGACCCCGAAAATTAATGTCTGACACTAATCTCTGTCATTTTGGAGATCACTTTTTTAACTCTTGCTCACCCCCATGTGGGTGTCGCAGCCAAACCGTAAAATTTAGAATTTAGAACATATTCTGGATTTATGAAATTTCAATTGAAATCGATTGAGCGATTTGGCCGCAAAAAACGAACAAACATAAGCTCCATTTTTATATATATAGATTGCTTACTCAATGATAGATGAATACGTAGAAAGCATTTACTTTTCACATTAAACTTGCAAAGCTGAGCCCGAAATGATTTTTGCTCTACCAATTACTTTATCCCACAAAAAAATAAATGCAAATATAATTATTTCAGAGACAAATTCAATGGTCTGCACAATAATACTTTTCTGAACAACGAACATTGGGACATACCTAATCAAATCTAGAAATTTAGAATTTATTTACGAAAACATTATCTGCAGTTTAAATGATTAACTTCCCTGGTATGAAAGTCGACCGGATACATTAATTTAAAAATCATAGGTACTCGCCTTAAAATGCCTCAAAACTCATTCACGGTTGTAGAGCGCTAAATGAAATGAAATGATTATCTTAAAATTAAAATAACATGCCACATTATTTTTTGGATTGTATTGTATCAAACATTTTCTAGAAAGATATGAGGAGATCTTTGTGGTATTTTATGTTAATTACCTTGACCTCTCCAGGAGCATGAGCGCGACAACATCTCTAGCATTTCCATGTCTTGTTGACGTTTCGATAGCATATTTACTCGTACTGTTCGGAAGTGCAGTTGCTGGCATGCACCTCCTATCCGCGCCGTCTTTATACTGACAAGCTTGGAGCACTGTGAGAGTTCTAGCATATCTACTTTTCGGACGTACTTTATGGCTCAACTTATAATAAATGAAAACGTTGGTGTTGTCAATTGCATTGACCCCCCCAGGGGCATGGGCGCATCAACATCTCTAGCATTTCCATGCCTTGTTGACGTTTCGATAGCATATCTACTTTTCGGAAGTGCAGTTGCTAGCATGCACCTCCTATCCGCGCCGTCTTTATACTGACAAGCTCGGAGCACTGTGAGAGTGCTATTAGTGCCCACAGCCGGATTAGTATCGTATAGCGGTGACTGAACGACCACGGCCACCGAGCGCGACCAACCAAGAAGTTGGTGGTGAATACATTTAATCCGATTCAGGACAAGGTACGTCTAATCATATTTAGACTGAGTTTGAGGTTTACTGCTTTCTCATTGACTAAGACATTGCTAAGACCCTAAGACTTATTCAACTTCCTAATCTCACTAACATACTCGTAGATAATTTAGGTCATGCATCATGTTAGCGCAGTTCTTGTGGTTTCGACGATATCTATAGGGCATGCAGATATTTTCGATTTTTCTTAAAGACTGCTTTTCTTTGAAATAAAAGAAGATGATCCATTCCATCCTTTTGTCACCTAATCAGGTCTTCATGGGGAAATATTAGCAGTTTCCTTACCAAGGTAGATCTGATATAGATATTGCAAATTAACCTACTTTAACTATCCGTACAAATGGAAATATTAAGAAAAC
Organism: Chloromyia formosa; assembly: GCA_964017055.1. Classification (NCBI taxonomy): domain Eukaryota; kingdom Metazoa; phylum Arthropoda; class Insecta; order Diptera; family Stratiomyidae; genus Chloromyia; species Chloromyia formosa. The sequence goes on from OZ024814.1 coordinate 131,106,798, forward strand.
AAATAGATGCGGTCTGCGGTGTGATCAGAGGGATAAGAATAAACACAGGTGCCTGCCGGGTTCGTCAACTTTTTTCTTTCTTGTAAAAATCGTATACGGTACGGTACGTAATTACTATGGCTATAAGTGTATTCTTATAGCGAATATACTTTCCAAAAAAAAAATTATCATTGTTTATTTATTAGTATTAGAAACACATTAATAAAAAAAAATAAAAAAAGAAAAATTGTCAAGCCTATAATTTCGAAAGTGTTAAAACGAATACGCTTTTTTTGGGCCCCCTCCAGGGGGAGAATTATTCTTAACAATTCTAATAAGAAGAGTCGACGGAGCGAGACTGCGAGGACGACCGAGATCTCGTTGGGAGAGCTCAGTAGGTGTGGACGCCGCGCAGCTGCTGGGCTCCCAAAATTGGAGGACGCGGTCACGTGACCGAGATAATTGGAGGACAATGATCCAGGCGGCCAAGGCCCGACGTCGGGCTGTCGCGCCACGATGATGATGATGATGAATTCTAATAAGAAAGCACATTACCCAAGACACAGACGATGGTGCTATGCTTTTGCAGGCAATGAAATTCCCGCATAAGCCTCTATCGATTTCAAAAATTACCTCAGATAATACCTGGCATGAACTCTGAATTTACCAACCTGGTGTAAATGGAAAAGTGATATGAATATCATAGTATACCTTTAGCAAAGATCTATGAGTGATCTGGATCTGCCTGGATCTAAAACTGGTCAGTTCTTTTGTATGGAAATCCAAACGTAGCGAACCCACCTGTTATTTACAAACATAATTTGACGCGATATTCGCATAACGCAAATGTTTGTAATAACAGTGATAGCATCAATCAAATTATCGAAACTTGTGAAATAGACATGGCATGGCGCTCATCGACTATGCTAAATCTGATATGTATGTGCTGTTCACTTGAGTACTGATTATAGTTATTGCCAAATATTTTACTGCTTATTATTATGATGAAACACCAAGTAGGACAAATAATATTTTTCCCGATTCACCGATAACTATTTATGGCCAATTTAAAACAATAACCGTCAACGTAAGTGACGTAAATGCAATTGAAAGGCACGTCTTTGTTGCATCATCTCCAATCATTAAACAACGAAAATGTGGCCCGCGGGTGTATTACTGGATAATGCCAAAATCCGAACAATTTATTATTTTTCAGATTAGTAATAATCCTATTCAACTTCGACACATAATCCAATAATTCGGCAAATATGGTGCCTTATTCTATGTCAATTACAAATAATGAATAATTATCTGCTAGACAAAAGTGTAATTTAGTACAGAGTGGTTATAAAGATAAAGTTTCCTATCCATTAGTAAGCATTTTTAGACAGGTATGCAAAGTTGTATGGATATGGTAATTTACTTGCGCTAGGTAGCCATGTATGTACTATATGCATATGTACGTTGTGTTGTGGCTGGAAATGCGATCATTTATATTTTTTTTTCTTTCAAGTTCAAGAATGCAATTTTATGTTACGATACCAACATGAATTTCATTATTTTGTTTTGTAAGACAGACTAGTAGATTTCGTTTGTACTTACAACTGCAGACATAGCGAATTAAAGAGCAATAATCTAATTCAGTAACTCACTAGACAGGCGGTACACCCATTTTTTAAAGTGGATACGCCCTGCGGTTCTGCGTAATTCCAAAACAAGCTAGCATTTAGGCTGGACACTATAACTTCTAAAGTATTAGTCCTACGATAAAAAAACTGATAGATTGATATTTTTTGTTGGATATTTTGCCTGCTTTACTTTATTTCCAGGAAGTTTTGCATTAGGATTGGTATAGTTTCAGAGATATAAGCAAAAACTCTACTTTGACTAGATTACCCCTCACCAGGTACCAACCAATTACCATGCCAAATTTCAAAACTTTGGGATAAATTTTACTCAATTTATTTAATTAGCTGCTGAATTATACTGGACTAATAATTAACATTTCGAAAATATTTTTTTAACATAAACATGTTAATGCAAATGAAATGTTATTCACAAAAAATTATGCTATGTGAAAATCTGATTGTACGCTCTGTATCTTTTAAAGTATTAGTCCCACGACAAAAACGAAGAGCACCGTTTTTGTAGAAAATATTGTCTTTATTCTGTTTTTATAACATTTATCCCTTCAATCATCCAAAATTGGCATTGGCACTTGAAAAAATGTTGAAAAACTAAAATCGACAACACTAAATTCAAAAAGGAGGGAAGTTTGTCCGTCGGTCAAGTTAAACAAAATCGGAACCTATCCAAAACGAAGCGAAGTACAAGGGTTTAATCACGTATCTCAAATAGAAGATAATTTAATTACCTACAAGCTTTCTTCTGGCAAGTTGCTTCGAAATTTGCCAATATGCATCACCAAAATCGAAATTTTTCGGAAAGTATTTTCAACGGTTTAACTGTTTTTTTTTTTTCATTAAAGCATTTAAGTTACACGTAACAGACCCTCAATAACAAGGAAATCGCATTGTGTGGTCTTCTTGACATTGAGGGGGCTTTCGATATTATTGGTTGGTACCACAAATGGGCACGATCCGACTAAAGGTACGCCTACCTGCCCTACAAATATTAATTTTGCAAACTTACCACTGAATAGGCAGCAGGTAGGTCAAATATAGGTGGATGATTGCCTTACTACTCTCTTCTCTAAAAACTAGCTCAATCAGATGAGAACGAAGGCTACTTTCCCTACAAGGTTGTCCTTGTAAGTTAATATTCATGGAAAACTCCAAAATTTAGTTCGGCACCCTTTATCCTATATTTCCGCGCCCCGTATCGGCGGGGACTTCAGAGCTTACATTCAGGGGAATGCCCTCATTAACTTTGCAACATTTTAAAATTACACTATTTTTATCCTGGTTTTCTAGCGATGTCTACACTAGAAAAACGAAATATTCCTTTATCCTATACGTCCGGACCTTCTGTCAACCTGGACTATCTAAAATCTAAAAAGTAGGGTAGTTTTTATATGAAAGGATGCCTTGGTTTTCATCCGATTGAACTAATTTTTACAGAGGAGTCAGGCGGTCATCCATCTGAATTTGAGGTGCATGCTTTTATTGGGTGGAACGTAATGTTTGCCAAAATAGTGTTTGCAGGGGCCTACTTCCACTTTCGTCGTATCGTGCCCATTTTCGGTACCAACCAATTAGGATATTTGACCGAATTTTCATGTCGCTGACACTTTTTTTCCTCTCGGGAGTTATCGCGCCGTTTTATCTTATGAGGAAATCTATGTAATGTACTTTGATGCGGCCTTGGGACATGTTTTTTCCTAGTTTAAGTTTTCAAGACTATCAAGGAATCTGAGAAAATAAGGCCTTTGACCATCTATCCTCGAAGAGTTTGGAGAACATATTCAGAGGACTGTCCTGAACAATTAGACCCAATTTCGAAACTACACGATTTTTTCCTTATCAATCTTTTGCGGCGTTCTTGGCATGGACTAAGACTAGAGTACTCCATACGAACAAAGTCGAACTTTGAATATTGAAATATGCGTATGCGAGATAAAATTTGAAGTTTTTTTTAAATAAATTAGATGAATCATAGTCTCGTACAAAATTGAGTACATACTCTTCAGTACCTATATGTGTATTGCTATCTTTTTTTTTTAGTTTTCTGTTAAAACAACTTCTTAAATAATATGTACGAGTATATTCATACTTCCATAAACCGGTCGACCTTCATGCTAATACTTATATTCAATCGTTTGATGGTTTGATGATGCTTAAAACTGCGCATTGAATCAGATATAATATTTTCTCATCTAAGCTTATTAATAAAAATCACAACCAAAGACTATATTTTACCATATTTTCACAACCGAAGACGATGTGTATTACTATTTTGGCTATTATGTACATTCTGTATGATCGATAATTAAACAATGCGTTCACCAACACTGTGGTGAAAATTCGGAGCGTTTCACCCAGAAAAGGCTTTTTATAGAAAATGCAATAACGAAAAACTTTTTTTGTAAGGATCATCCTCCTTTATTTAGCAAATTTTAGTATTTTGCACACACACTATTTTATACACTGTTCGAGGAAATGATCAAATAGGAAGCTTCTCGTTATGTACTTCAAACTTAACTTACTTAACTAAAATTTGAATGTGTAACTTACCTTTCCTGTGTGTTTATTAGTTACCAGATACTGGTGATAAATGTTCACCAATGTGCACAATACAGAATTATTCTGATTTCTGCAGTCACGTATGACACTAGGCTACTCAAACGTAACTACTAATCGTATTAAGAAAAATGAATGCATTTCACCTTTCAATTACTTAACAGAATCTTGTACGTATCGGCACAATTATGAAACATCTTCCCGTGGTTTTACTGGCCCGATTACGAGCATTATCGGATAATTAATGCAGGAGTAAGTATTAAGATTAAGTATATCAAAATATGATAATTATAACGGCGTTAAACTATTTTATGGTAAACGATAATACCATCATTAAAGTATTGCCAGTGCCTAAATATCGATTGCTGAAGCGACTTAAACGTTTATATTTATTACGTATTATTACCATAATTTCCGTTGCAACTTTTGAACATAGATTAATTTAGACCTCGACCAATGCGTCACGAAAAAAAAATATCGTTAAAGCAGTGGAGAGCCGAATCCGAAGAAATTCACTCCGAAAAAAAAACAAAATAAAAAATAAAAATTCCTCTTCCATAGTCCTCCGCGTGGGCCCCCTGGAATGGCAGTGGTCTTTGACCATTGCAAACCATCAAATGTCAAGCCGCCTGTGATGGCGGTGCGATAATTTGGTTGAGGTTAACTTTCCCCCTGTGGTGTGGGGCCCCCGCAGGGGACACCCACTGGGTCGAAAGGCTTATGGTGTTTTGGGTTTGGCGAACCCACGGACCTGAGCTACGCAAGGAGGTGGTGTATAGGGTAAAGGGGCCTTGGCGCTGATCCCTATGCATGCCTTTGGGGACTGACGACCCCATGTACCTTAGTTATGAAGTTAAGGTGGCTGATTGACGGTCTCGCTAGTGGTGTCCGTCGTTATGATGCCACCGGTGTTGTGTGATGGTCTTTTGAGTCCGTCGTTATACGACACCTGGGGAGTGGTGCCCCCGCATAACGAACTACGAAAAGGGGCTATATAGGCTGAAAAGTATCTGTTATGATTCCTATTGGAGCAATCCTATAGGTGCCATGAAGCGGAAAGGTTGCTGGGGTCCTCCCAGTATTCCGATTCCTAGACTTGATGACGACACGGCTTGGGGTTTTCCCAAGCTCTGATTCTAACATAGGTGTGGATTGGTGGAAAGTAAGAGATACTGATTCCTATACTGCTTTGGGGCTTGACAATCCCACGTACCTAGTCAATTGGCTTCCTAGTACCTGAACATGGTGCCGACCTGTGATGCGAAAGGAAGCACTATCCCCGACTGAGGAGAATGCTTACTAGTACGTGAGGAACGGAAGCACATTCAACTCTCTTGGGGATAGTGGGTTTAACTGAGCCCGTGATGCACAACTTAATCAGTAAGATATTCCGTAAGGATATCGAACGGTGAGATCATTCCGGCTTTTGAGAAGTCAGTAGCAAATAATGAACCACGGGGATGGGTGTGCCCACAGTACCAAGGTACTGGCCCATCAAGGTGTTGGACTCGTGGTGGCTGTGAGTTATTGTTAAAGTCGACTAAGCTAGGTCGCAGCCTATAATGGTAAGGTTCTGAGGAAAGTGCATGTTCCAAAGTAGTCATCCTTCTGACTTCGGTCAGAGAAAACGCCGTCCCGCAAGGGAGGAGGTATGGCCGCTGGCTTAGGTACTCCAATGGCAAGCGTGCAGACGCAGACTCTAATGTGGTGTGGGGCGTAAAAATAATACCACGGCCATTCCTTTTGACGGCCTGTCGTTAAAACCGACAAACAAAGGACAGGAAGTGTATGCCAGCAACTTGCACTATCCGAAATATTCTATATGCTAACGAAACGTCAACTATGCCTCGGATAAAGACTGACTCAACGGTTACGACTTTTGGCTATCGTACAATGACGAAGATTGGATTCTGGAATGTGCGTACTCTCCTGGACATTGGATTAAAAGGTCCCCAGAACGCACAATTTCTTCAATTAGAGAGTGAATTTCTAAGGTGTAAATTAAACAGCAACAGGGTGACTTGAATGCAAAAGTTGGCGCTGATAACTATGGGCTCAGACATGTGATGGGAAGATACGGTCTTGGTGATCGTAATGACAACGGTGAAAGATTTGTAGAGTTCTGCAACTTTCATAGTCTCTTCATCGGTGGTCCTATGTTTGAGCATAAGGACCACCACAAAATCAGTTGGTCCTCTATTGATTGGCGCAGAACACAAAATCAGATCGAACACTTTCCCATTAGAAAAAGATTCAAGAGTTACCTCCTGGACGTGCGAAACAAGAAATGTGCCGATATTGGGATGGGAAGAGGGTTTATAAGATAATGGATCGCTGATGTTCGATTGCGTATTGCAGCCGTGCGCCGTCCAAGCGACGAAAGATCCAGGTGACGCAAATTCGACACCGCTCGACTAAAAAATTTAGCTGACTTACAACAATATAATGACCATCTTGCGCACAAAGCAGCTGAGATAAACAATGACCCAGATAGTGACATAAATGAAAACTGGGATGCCACAAAAAATGCGCACATTGACAGCGTAGATACCATCCTTGGCACAAACCCGGATCGCGGGAGTAAGCCCCGAATGTCCGACGCTTCATCTCTCAATTGCCCTAATCCCTTGTGGGGCATAGCGCGTCAACTGTTCCATGTGGCGCAGTTGACGTTTCGTCGGCATAAACTGGTTTCGGAGAATGCAGTTGCCAGCATGCACCTCCCGCACATCCATGGCCATGAACGTCGTCGTGGACGGATTATTGAAAGAAAAGAACTGACACACTTTAAAGCGACACACTTTAAAGTGTAAGTTCGTACTACTTTAGCGGAAATTCTCGGTGAAAACCTACTATGTACAACATAAAAATAGTTGCATATCGCATAATGTAGGTTCGTACTGCATAGTGCCTGCAAAATTAATTTCTGCTTTAGGCAGTACGAACCTATCTACTACATGCTCAAAAAAATGGTTAAGGTTAGCTTTCAACAAATTTGGCTTTATAACCCTACTTCGTATGGTGGTGTCACGCATGGTAGAATGGCATATAACAATAAAGTTTTATGCCTCATTTTAATGCTTTAAGGAGCTATATATCTTAATGGAATTATTGCATGTTACCGCTCTAATTTGTGACTTACATATTAAAATATACATGGGAAAAAGTGTTCGCATAGCCTAAAGTCATCATCACAATATGAGTTATGCTGGCTTGAAAATTAGGTATCTTGAAATTATCAGATAAGCGAAGAAATTCTGCCGGCATGGGAAACACATCGGTTAGTCAGTTATCAGTCGGTGATTCGCTCACTGTCGGTCTTATGTGAAGCGGCCATAAATTAATAAATTTAAAATGTTAATAAAAATAAAGGTTATTTCAATCGTCTGAAATGAGCTTTAGCATCTGTTCCACCGTAAAATTTTAACAAGCTTTTTCTTTTAAAAACATTTTCATTTCAAAATAAAGTTTCAAGCTCGGTTTCCGCATAAGTTAAACAACTTGTTCGCGAGTGCAGTGACACTTAACTTTATTCAACGTTATTCTTGATTATTTTATTATTTTTATTTACTATTTTATAGAAGCGTTACATTAGCATGTATCTATCTGACAATTCAAATTAAAAAAATTAGTGAGATTAAATAATTTGGCCCTATATTGGAAACATAATTTTATTCTTTTACAACTTATCCTTCCACCTAAGAAGTGCCAAGGGTAACCTTATTCTCTTGACGAATTCCAGGATCCCCACTCCACTGATTAAAATGTAGGTAGCATGAAGACATACACCCGTCCACGATGACGTTCGTGGCCATGGATGTGCAGGAAGTGTATGCTGGCAACTGCATTCTCCGAAACCAGTTTATGCCAACGAAACGTCAACTGGGCCACATGGAACAGTTGACGCGCTATGCCCCACCAGGGGTTAGGGCAATTGAGTATGAAGACATCAGGATTCTTCTTAGTACGATAAATGAAAACCCAAAACTTATATATCTATGCAATTTTGGAAAGAAGTCGCAATTCAAATTTCATATCGTGGGATAAAGTAAATAAAGTTAAAACCGGATTTATACCCTCGAAATTTTGGAGGTTTATCCGCCATCTTGGAAAATCAAATTGTATGTTTAACGGCACAGTACTTGAGAACCACTAAACGTAGGGTTTGGCGCTGAGCAGCATTTATTTTATTCCATCCTAATCGGTTCAATCAGTCAAATGATATGGGAATTAATTTTTTTATTTTACGTCAGCAGAACAGTGTTTTGTTGTTTTATCCCGATAGAATGTTAAACCATATTACCGATCACCATACAATTTTCATTTTGTTACTGTCAAGCAGGGGAAAACTATGGGCTATATTTCGAGCGCCCACTCCCCCGGGTATGAACAGGGAAGTTGAAAAATTTAGAAATTTAAAATGAAAATCTGTGCAATTTTTGGAAAGAAAATTCCAGTTGCATATCGCGGGGTATGTAAAAGTAAAGTCAAACCCGGATTGTTGTTGTTAACTTTCGGGAAAGTTGTATTTACTATTCAACATACATAGTTGCCTTCGAGGGCGATACACTTGGCATAGCGATTTTCCAACATTTCGATGCCCTTCCTGTACTACGAAACATCCAAGCCTTCGAAATACACCTCGGTTTCCGCGATGACTTCTTCATTAGATCCGAATCTCTTTCCCTGGAGCCACCGCTTGAGGTTTGGGAACAGATAATAGTCACTGGGGGCCAAATCTGGAGAATACGGTAGGTGAACAACCAATTTGAATCGTAATTGGTCTAATTTGGCTATCGTTTTCAAGGACGTGTTTGACGGTGCGTTATCGTGATGGTACAGAACTTTTTTCTTCGCCGTTCAGTTTGTCCAATAACGCTGCATAATACTCTCCTGTGACTGTTCTTTCCTTCTGCAGATAATTGATGAAGATTATGCGATGCGCATCCAAAAAAACGGAGGCCATAACCTTGCCGACCGAGCGTTGGTCTTTTGGCCGTTTTGGTCGGCTTTCATCGTTTTCCAGCCACTCTGCAGACTCCAATAGGCGCTCAGGCGTATGATAATTGACCCATGTTTCATCCAGCGTCCAAAATGTCGAAAAAAGTCTGATCGTCAACGCGCTCCTTTTTTTGGTCGACGGTCAGTAAACGCGCCACCCATCGCGCCGACAGCTTTTTCATCAAAAGATCGTGCAAAATGTATGCCGCCCGTTCTTTTGAGATGTCCACGGCCTCATCTAACTCTCGCAACTTCACTTTACGAACATTCAAAACGATTCGATGCACTTGCTTTATGATTTCCGCATTCGTAGCCTCTTTTGGCCTTCCAGAGCTTGGTGGGTCCACTGAAAAACTGTTGTTTTTGAAGGAGCAGATACAATGATTGTTCAAAAGTTTTTCCCTTCGGAACACAATGTTTAATCAAGATGCCATATTCCTGTTTTTCATTTTTTTTTTACGAAGGCGAAAGTATTTTAAATAAAAATAAAAAACTGGCACAACAGTCCAATTTGAACCATGGCCTCGAGATGAGTTAGCATCATCTCATTTTCTAGATCGTGACGGTCTTATGCAGAGGTGTGTGATCAGCAACACGCTCAACTGAGCTATTTACCCCATAAATAGGTACTCATTTAACAGCTGAGTGGGCTCCTAGTCTGACACGTAAATCCCCTTTTTCATCGAAAACTACCACATTCAGTAGGAATCGAACCGGGGCCCAGTGCGTAGAAAGTGAACGTGCTAAGCGTTGCGCTATCCGGCCTATGGCAAAAGTAGCGTCACTCAAATTACTGTAGCTTTGTAAATAAATGGACGAAATGTTACGAAACTTCATACATAAACTAGCGACAGATCATCATCATCATCGTGGCGCGACAGCCCGACGTCGGGCCTTGGCCGCCTGGATCATTGTCCTCCAATTATCTCGGTCACGTGACCGCGTCCTCCAATTTTGGGAGCCCAGCAGCTGCGCGGCGTCCACACCTACTGAGCTCTCCCAACGAGATCTCGGTCGTCCTCGCAGTCTCGCTCCGTCGATTCGTTCTGCATTCATTACTCTCTTAGGCATGCGATCATCGTCCATTCTTTGTATTTACATGCCCTGCCCATTGAAGTCGTTGTAGTTTGACGATTTTCGAGACTTGCAGCTCATCGTACATTTCAAACAACTCATGGTTGTACCGGATGCGCCATCCATCTCGATCGCAAACAGCCCCGAAAATTCGCCGTAGAACCTTACGTTCGAAAGTGTCTAGCATGTTTTCGGAGGCTTGAGTTAGGGTCCATGCTTCGCAGCCATAGCATAGCACTGGTCGTATAATGGTTTTGTACACGCGGAGCTTCGTGTTTCTGTGCACATGTTTCGATTTCATTATGGGGAGAACCGAGAAAAAAGTCTTATTAGCTAACTGTATCCGTCGCTTGATTTCGTCAGTTTCGTTGGCGTCCCTTGACAGGTTGCAACACAGGTAAATGAAGTTGTTCACGAACTCGATGTTGAGGTCCCCCACGTTGATGCTCGGTTGTGCAGGTGTCCTTGTCACCGATTGCATCATTATTTTAGTTTTACCCTCGTTAATACGTAATCCAACTTCCTTTGCAGCGGTGTCGAGCGTATGCAGAAGTTCTTCTGCGTCAGCCAATCTTCGGGATATGATGTTGATGTCGTCGGCGTACGCTGCTAATTGTGTCGACTTGATGAGTAGCGTCTTGCTGTTGTCCATATTCATGGCCCGAATAACATATTCCAGTGCTAGGTTAAAGAGCGTCGGTGCCAGTCCATCGCCCTGTTTCAAACCAGTGCGTGTTTCAAATAGATCAGTAAGTCTATTCTGGATCCTGACTTGTGAGACGGAGTTGGTCATCGTCATCTTTGTCAGTCGCACCAATTTTGCTGGTATACCAAATTGCAGCATGATGTTGTACAGTACTCCACGATCGATACTGTCGTACGCCTGCTTGAAGTCGACAAAGATTTGGTATACGTTTACGTTGTATTCCCAGCACCTCTGGAGTATCAGTTTGACTGAGAAGAGCTGATCGGTTGTGGAGCGACCAGGTCAGAAACCGCTTTGATATTCGCCAATGACTCGTTCTGCGTACGGTTTTATTCTATTTTCCAGAATTTTCGTCAAAATTTTATAGGACGTACAAACTAGTGAGATGCCCCTGTAGTTCTCACACCGCAGTTTATCTCCCTTTTTATGAATTGGACAGATGATGCTTCTGCGCCAATCGTCTGGGATCTCCTCGTTCTCCCATACTCGCAGGAGTAATTGATGTATGGCATCAACCAGACTCGTTCCACCGAATCTAAGCAGTTCAGCTGGGATCTCGTCAGCGCCCGGCGCTTTATTTCGTTTTAGTGACCGCAAGGCGAGATCAACTTCCTCTACTATCGGGGGTTGAATGGGTGGGCCTAGATCAACAATATCATCGAGAGCTTCCTGTGTGGGGATGTTAGATGGTCGGTTTAGAAGCTCATCAAAATAAGAGGCCCATCGTTTGTTAATACCATCGGTGTCGCTGATGATGTTTCCATCCTTGTCCTTACAAAGGCTAGTCCTGGGTTGGTAGCCGTTCTTAATTGTATTTACTAGTTTGTACGCTTGTCTGGTGTTCCTATTAGCTAAGTTTTCGTTTATGTTCAGCAACTGCTCGTCAAAGTATTTACGTTTCTTACGTCTAATTATTCTATTCGATATTCGCCGTAGCTCGTCATATTTTTCTCTTCTGGCTCTGGTTCCTCGTTGAATCCATTGTCTGTAGGCCTCGTTTTTTGCGTCAAGTGAATTTTTGCATTCTTCGTCGAACCAGTCATTTCGCGCTCGCCGGGCTTTATATCCCACGACCTTCACTGCGACATCCTTGATGGTACCCTTCAGTTCTTCCCAGAACCCATGGACGCCTGTGTTGCTGATGTTGTGTAGCATAGGTGATAGTTTTTCCTCAAGGGCGGTAGTATACGCCACCGCTGTAGCATCACTCAAGAGCTTATCAACCGCAAAGATTTTGGGAGGGCTGATTCTTGACTGGTGCACTGAGGAGATTCTACATCTGTAGGACGTCTTCACCAAGTGATGATCTGAGTCGCAGTTTGCTCCTCGATAGGAGCGGACATCCATGACACTAGACGTCCATCTCCTGCAAATGAGGACGTGGTCAATTTGGTTGACGGTATGTGCGTCTGAAGACTTCCAGGTCTGCTTGTGAATGCGTCGATGCGGGAAACACGTAGAGCTTACGACAAGATTCCTGCTGCAGGCGAAGTCGATAAGTCGCTGGCCGTTATCGTTACATTCTTCATGGAGGCTGTGGCCTCCAGAGGTCCCCCGATGCCAACTTTCATTCCCGACTTTCGCGTTAAAGTCTCCCAGCAGCAATTTGACGTCGTTTGTTGGAAGTGAGTCGAAGAGAGTTTCAAGGCGGGCGTAGAACTCGTCTTTTACTGCGTCTTCTTTAACTTCAGTGGGGGCATGCACATTGATGAGCCAGAGATTGAAGAATCGAGTCTTGATGCGAATCGCACACAGCCGTTCATTTATGGGTTTGAAGTCAGTAATATGCGGTTTGAGGTGATTGTCCACTATAAATGCTACTCCAAACTCCTTGCGGCCCGATGGTTTGCCACTTGTAAAAATTGTGTGCGATTTCTTGTCATTAATCTCGCTGCCAAGCCAATTTGTTTCCTGGACTGCAGTAATGCTCAGTTTGTACTTTTCGACCTGTTGAAGGAGGGCCTTCTCGGCCCCCGGTTTGTTCAGGGAGCGTACATTCCAGGATCCGAAAGAATAATCCTTTATTCGTTTGCGTGGTCGTCGTTGTTGATCCGTCCAATCCGAGGCTTTTGTTCCAGGTTTCTTGACATGGAGTGGTTTTTACAAGGACGAGTTTTCAGCACGTCGCTTAACCCCATTCAGGGGATGGCCTCGGAGATAGCTGCTTCAGATGGTTTAATAAACGTGCTGGAGCCCACACAACTATGTAGCAGGTCCAACTACGCAAGACATTCCATCCTACTAGACCTGAGACGCTTAGGTGTTTGTCAGCCATTCAGGCTACAGCTATCTGCCTTTTCCAAACTGTCTTATCGCTAAGACATTGGCCGTCAGCGAATTGATACACTGCCGTTACCAGGGGGCGCCCACGCGGAGGACTATGGAAAAGGTCTTTGCCCCCCAGCGACAGATGAGCCTCTCGAAATGAGTCATGTTCACTTTCTAGTGGTGCCACCTATTGAAAAATCCCGGGACTTTTCAGACCATGTAGTAATTTACCGAATAGATAGAAAAAGTACACTATCTAGCATCTGGTGTTGAAAGGAGCCGATGGCCAGTAGAAAGGCAGTTTACGACTTTTCCCCTTCTCGGAAGTTTCATGACAATCGGTCCAATGACTTAGAATTCTATTCGGATCAGATATCCAAAAAGGAAAATTAACACTGTTGTTGTTGAGAAATTCTTAAATCGCCATGTCTTTTGACTGAGTCAACCGATTTAGATAAACCAAAAACCAAGTGTTGCTCCGCGCCAAACCCTATGTTACACAAAAAAACTGCATTCGTTCAAGCGGTTTAATAACTCTGAATTTAAGCGCATGCTGAAAACAATTTAATTTTCCAAGATGGGGGACGAACCACCAATATCCCGGAACCAACAATATCCCGGAAATTTGGTTTTACTCGTGACTTAACTTTTACATATCCGGCGATATACAATTTGAATTTTCTATCCAAAATTGAACACATTTTTCTCCTGAAATTTCAAAATTTGATTTGGAAGTGGCAGTTTAAAGATAGCGTACGATTTTCTCCTACTCGACAGTAACAAACTGTGAAGTTTTCATTTAGCGTACCATTGGGATCAGCTATCCAAAAGATTTAACACTATTAACAATTGCCCTAACTACTTGTGGGGCATAACGCGTCAACTGTTCCATGTGGCCCAGTTGACGTTTCATCGGCATAAACTGGCTTCAGAGAATGCAGTTTCCAGCATGCACCTCCTGCACATCCATGACCACGAATGTCGTCGTGGACGGGATTCTAACCCGAAATGCCGGTAGTCAAATATGAGACTGACGCCTCAACACATTGCGCTACCGGTCGCCCTAAAAAAAAATTCACATATATTTCGTTTGGTTCAACCGATTTGGATGAAAAAATGACTGAATGTTGCTCCGTGCTAAACTTTACGTAAAGACACCCACCCACATCGGTTCAGTGGTTCTCAAGTAATGTATCTACATATAAATACACAATTTGATTTTCCAAGATAGCGAACAAACCACCAGAATTTTGAAAGCGGAAATCCGGTTATGGTTTTAGTCTTATGCTTCGTTTACACTTGAACATTGAGCAAAACACGGAACATTGAAAAATTGCACCGAAAAGCACCAACAACCAAAGATACCTTTTTTTTCTTATCGTTCGTAAACGAAGCGTTACAGACCCCACGATGTGCAATTTGAATTACGAATTCTTCCCAAAATTACACGTATTTTTTAGATTTATTGCACTTATTTGTTATAAGTGACTGGGTTTACTGTATATATATATCAGATTTGCATGTTTATCTGATTCCCGCGTTTGCTTACGAATATTTTCAATTGGTGTATTTTATGTGTAATTTATATATTTACTTATCATCCTAACGACCAAAAGAAAAAAAAAACACATTGAGCTCAAAATAACTAATAGTGGTCGTGCTGAATTTCTAAGCGAATTAATGTACTTTTGCACATTATGTGCATAAAGGCATGTATTCTTAATAAAATCAAACTTAAGCACGCACTGTAATCCTAAAATTGTCACGGTATTTTACCCAATCCACAATTTTCGGCGCATATACCAAACTTTCCACAACCTGGTTACAAATTTAACACGCATTGAGATTATGGTTTTTACAACGTCAATATAATCAGTAATTGTTGCATGCTAACTAACCAACGATAAAGACCACATACAGAGAACGATC
Organism: Chloromyia formosa; assembly: GCA_964017055.1. Taxonomy (NCBI): domain Eukaryota; kingdom Metazoa; phylum Arthropoda; class Insecta; order Diptera; family Stratiomyidae; genus Chloromyia; species Chloromyia formosa. Next base: position 131,121,954 of record OZ024814.1, read on the forward strand.
CGTCGGCCGATACATCGTCACAAAAATATGGCATATCAAAATTATATGGGACTATCAGCAAAATCGTCAACGATAGACGTACTTATACACGATGCAATGTATCGGGCGATCACAAAATTGTCCGATGGATCGCCTGACGGATCGCTGTGTGTATGTGGGTTTTTAGCAGGTAGTGGTATCCGGCATGGCTACTGTTCTTCCCCTTATAATGTATTTCGGGAAAGGATATGTTGCATATATATATAGGAAAGGTATTTACTACGCCGAAGCTAAGGCCAAAATGCAAAAGTATCATGTCTGATGGTAATTTGGTCAAGAAATTTGCAATTTTCTGTGTAGTGTGGTTTTTTTCGATCAGATAAGAACGTGATCTTCATAAAGAGTCAGTCATTAAATCAGAAAACAAGTTAACTGAGATTTGTTAAAGTCGTACGAGTACGAATTTGTTACTTAAAGGTGAAATTTGAAGAATCTGGTTATTTTGGGATGAATATGAGTTTATCACTGAATTCACAACGAAAAGTTGTAATTGTAAGAGTAATTTTCACAATTATTGATTGTTGACGAACTTTCAAAAAACCGCCCGCCCGTTCACTGGTCTTTGTATAGATTGATTCATTTTATAGATAAAAATGAAGTAGAATAAAGACAAAATGACCTGTAAAATGATATACGTAAACTGTAAAGCACAATAGACCGTTTGGCCTCGGTGCTAGTGGGCTTTTTGGTGCCTCTCTCTCAATCAAAACTGTATAAAACCCAACCAACCCAAAACAGATTTCACTGATTTTAAGAATTTCCAGACAACTTCAGTTCAAAGCTGCGTTGCGAATTTCTTGATTAATTCAATTGCTAAAAATTATCATAAAAAAAAATGCTGCACGGCATGTTTGTATAGGTATATACTCGTATACACATAGGTATATATGAAAATATATTTTAAATTCAACACCGCTTGATCTGAAAATGTCTTAAAAGCATGTAAATTTGTGTTTGCCATACAATCATTTGTATGTTAGGTTATAAATTATAAACTTATTGGTGTAATGCGAACACGTATTTGTTTTTACTACTACACACAGGTAATGTGGTTTTTGTTTTTGACCTTATTTTGTATCATCGTTCACCTTGAAGGGTCTACGATTTGCATTTGTGACAAGTCGAGCTGAGCCGGTTTAAACTAGTTGGTGACTTGATTTATTTATTAACCTGCCAAATAGTTGGATAACCCCAAACATAAGCACTTATGTAAATGTTTTAAAATAATAAATGTATATACTCGTATATATAATAAATTTGTTTAGTTTCAGAAGATACACGTTGCAGTTTAGAATCAAAATCATCATCATCATCGTGGCGCGACAGTCCGACGTCGGGCCTTAGTCGCCTGGATCGTTGTCCTCCAATTATTTCGGTCAAGTGACCGCGTCCTCCAATTTTGGAAGCGCAGTAGCTGCGCGGCGTCCATACCAACTGACCTCTCCCAACGAGATCTCGGTCGTCTAGGCAGTCTTGCTCCGTCGACTCGTTCTGCATTTATTACTCTCTTTGGCATGTGATCATCGTCCATTCTTTGTACATGCCCTTCCCATTGAAATCGTTGTAGTTTGACGATTTTCGAGAATTCCAGCTCATCGTACAGCTCATACAACTCATGGCTGTACCAGATGCGCAATGCATCTCGATCGCATATAGCCCCGAAAATTCGCCGTAGAACCTTACGTTCAAATGTATCTAGCACGTTTCCGGAGGCTTGAGTTAGGGTCCATGCTTCGCAGCCATAGCATAGCACTGGTCGTATAATGGTTTTGTACACGCGGAGCTTCATGTTTCTGTACACATGCTTCGACTTCATTATGGGGAGAACCGAGAAAAAAGTCTTATTGGCTAACTGTATCCGTCGCTTGATTTCGTCAGTTTCGTTGGCATCCTTGACAAGTTGCAACCTAGGTAGGTATATCCACACATTGATGCTCGGTTGTGCTGGTGTCCTTGTCGTCGATTGCAGCACTATTTTAGTTTTACCCTCATGAATACGTAGTCCAACTTCTTTTGCAGCGGTATCGAGCGTATGCAGAAGTTCTTCTGCATCGGCCAATCTTCGGGACATGATGTTGATGTAGTCGGCGTACGCTGCTAATTGTGTTGACTTGATGAGTAGCGTCCTGCTGTTGTCCATATTCATAGCCCGAATAACGTATTCCAATGATAGGTTGAAGAGTGTCGGTGCCAGTCCATCGCCCTGTTTCAGACCAGTGCGGGACTGACCTTTCTGTGAAATGCCACCTTTTGCAGGTGAAACTTTTCAAATTTCCATCACCGTACGTATTAACTTTCTCGTGTCAGTAGTAGTATCCTTGTGCACAAAACACGAAGCAACAAGTAAACAAATAAATAAGTTTAATCAATAGAAATTTGAATTTTTGCACAAATCTCTTCTATGTGGTGCCCTACGTTTCGCGTGTTTTTCATGCTGCACGCTCTGACCCCCTTTATTTTAATATGTGTACGTATACCCATATGCGTCAGTTCGAAAAGTCAATACGAGAATTAAATAAATTTCTAATCTAAAACCTGTTCAAGTGAATAACTGACCTGATTTTAAATCCTGAAGTTTGCATTACCTAAAATCTTAATATCTACTTCCATCCAAGTTTGCATTTCGAGTGCATCTAATTTAGGTCAATTAGAAAAGCGTTTTAAGACAATTCTTCTAGAATCAACCAAAGAGAATGATTGCAATCACTCTCACAATTAGCATAAATATTATACTATGTAGGTGTGATGGCTGAAGCAGCCATTGACATTGTTCATAATAGGCGCGTTTTTTCCCTATCTGTGCAGAGCAGAGCAAGTTAAGACCACACAATTACACTAAAAGTTTGATCTGAGTGGCTCTGGATAAAATGTCAGTGCAAGAAGGTTGCTCCGTTAAGTAGTCCGCGTTTTGAAATGCAGGCGGCGCAGATGTCGAAGTTTTCGAAGAGTTTACAGTTTGAGAAGCACATAAAGTTCATTTCCTGTCAATAAAATGATCATTTTATCTAATTATTTGGAATAGTAAACATACAAAATAATTTTGCTGCCCAAAAGAAAATTTGTCTGATTGTATATGTACTGAAGATTTAAGTTTTCTCTTGAAATTTGAGTTAACATTTGAACTCTAACTAAACCAAGACACACTCCCAGCAAAGACATGCCCCGTTTTCGTCTTCGCTACCTAATTTGCTATCGATCGTTTTTTTTTTTGGGCTTAACCTGCTCTTCTCTGCTCTGTACGAAAAAAAACTCGCCTGTTAGCGTACAAGTTTTAAAATATGGAAAAGAGTATTCCCCTGAAATGTATAAGAAAAAATGTAAACTTCCACTTAGGTTCAAGCCAAAATTATATTTACAACGTGTATCTTGTATCGGATGAGTTTGAAAGATGAAATAAAAACTTAAAAAAAGGTATTTCCTGTTTAGTTTTTGTTGATGGGTGTTTTTCGTGTTTTTTTTTTTTTTTGCAATTTAAAGACTGTAATTGCCCGAAATTAAAAAATTAGAAACGAGTGAAAAAAAACACTAGAGATTTTCATATGTTCTGGAATGGCTTAAGTTGGTACTACAAAAAAGGGTCGGCTATTGCGCCGCTCACGCTGGCCTCTAAGACCCAAAGCGGGATTGGTGTTTACTCGGAGAGACTGGGAATTAACTTGTCATTCCGACTTACCGACTTCTGTAATATACTACTGGGTTTCGGCAATTTTGGAAGCTCAGACCTGGCTGGGGGGTCATGCCTTGGCTGCGAGAAACATTAATATTTACGCTGACAGGCCGCAATTCGACCACTTCAATCCTTGTCAAACGACAAGAATGATTTGGTAGAAGCTTTACCCTAGCCGCTCTGCCACACTACTGTCATTAACATATTGGCAGGGTTGTGGGGGTTATTACAGGGCACTGCCCAGGCTGCGTATTCCTCACAATGATAATTGTAGGAGTTGTGAGGATGTGTATGAGGAGAAGAAATGGGTTTATGAATGTCGCTATCCGGCCTTGGCTGAGAGGTTCCTGGTTTTTCCCAGATCTGGACGACCTTAAGGATGTGAGCGTAACACAGCTCAATCGCTATATCGCCAGTACAGGGTGGTTTTGAAACCTAGGTTTAGTGAGTTGATATTGGAGATATTACAACGGACCCAATTGTGGTTTGTATGCTGTGAGAAATTACGGCAGCCCCTTTAGCTAAACTAAGCTAAGCTACATATGTAGATGCATTTTGCCCATCCCATATAGAAAATACAACGGACGGGCTTATAGTCCGATACATTAAGTACTTTTATTAGTTGGTTAGTTCATTTGTCCGTGCATTTCCCGTGTTCTGATCTTAACCAAATTAGGTATGAAGGTTTCTTATATAACTCTGAGCATAAAAGGGGGACCGCGTTTTTGATTATTGACTGAGCTTACTGTATATTGTGTTGTGTTCTAATCAGAGTTATTTGCCTAAGTCTTTTGGAAAGACGATGGCCCAGGCATCTCCTGAGGTCCGATTCTAACCAAATTTGGTATGTAGCTTCCTGAGTACCACCAAGGGATATTTTGGTCCTGTGCGTCAGCGCGAAAGGACTTTCTTGATCATGAAATGAAACCGAAACCAAACATGATAGATGTGAGTTTCTCCTGATTCGGGGTGATAAGACAAATGCACTGAAGTACTGTTGAAGGCATTTTGAGTCTTCTGATGAGGAAAAAGGCATATTCTTTTCAATGAAGTGATATCTAGGCAAGATGGATATCATGTAACTGTTATTGTATCGGGGTGACAAGGAAAACTTTTTCAAAGCAAATTATTGACAACTTTTTTTGTCATTAGCAATCAACTCAAAAATATTGGATGCCGTGAATGAATGCGAAGTTATTGCAAGTAAATACTGCAAACGTTATTATGAATTGTTATGAATTGTAAATAAGGTTATAGGATCATACGAGTACCTTATCATATATTGTTATAATACAATATTCTTATCCAATACCGAACTTACATTTTGTTCAATTTATTATAACGCTCTTATTGGAGAATTTGGTACTTAATAAAAATTCCAGAATAACTAGTCTAAGTCGATACATGTGCTGCAAAAGTGTTCCAATTCTCCTAATCGAAATAAGAGTAATTCTTAAGGCCGCCATAGACGATCCAGAATTCCTTTGCGGAAAACTGATCAGGCTTGGCCTTGAGAAATTCCGGATCGTGTATGTCGAAATTTCGCCTGTTCAGGTGGCCTCAAGGCGGCCTTGAGATAGTTTTATCAAAATGCTTGTTATCGTCAAAGAATATGTGACGTTCGAATATTTGAATTATGACCTTCTGTGCATCAGTATGTACGGACGAGCATAAATACATATATTTGTTATATCCAATTTTGTTCATTGTTTGTGACATTTTTTCTGTTTGAAGTATGCCATAAATGAATCACCAATAAAATCAAACGCCGCTGGAAGTGTAGACTTCTACCCTAGTAAATTCAAAAATTGGTTTACAGTAAAATATTTATTAACGTCATTTATTAGACTTATTTTTTAGAATGCTGTAAATGCAATAATGATCGGCATGAATATCATACGAAGCATCAAACTCTTCAATTCTCGCATATCGCAGTAGTTGAGTTAGGTAAAAATTATCGAATTGTAAAGTTAGTTGTTATCTATCAATAAATCGTAATTTCTTTACTTCATTGGATTTACTACTCAGATAATAAGCCGTTGATAATTTACTTGTTGAGTTACAAAAGGAGAATGGTTATAACTACTGACTATAATAAGTACAATAAATAGCTGTTTGGAGGTGAAGAACAAAATAAATTTAAAATGAAAAATTAAAATCAACAAATTAATAAATTATTATTCGTATGTGACTCGTATATGTAAATGACACGAGCATACTCTATAATGTTTAACATTATCCTATTGAAGTGCCGCTTGGTTAGAAAATCAGTATATAATTGAACAAGTCAGAGCACGAAGAACTTTGTAATATATTTGTGGAATATTTAGGAACAACCGCATGTCAATTCAAAGGATGTCTCTTATTGATGCGTAAGGTATGACCAGAGCTTACTAAAGTGGTAGAAATACTGTTATACGAGTTTGTATTTCTACCATTTTAGTATGGTCTACGTCGCTGCTAACGTCTGCTGACTGTTGTTGAAAAAAAATCCTCAAAACCAAAACCATTATAACAGAATGTCGAGAAAATGCAGAAATGGCAGGAATCAAGTACTGATCAAAAGGTTTTCAACTAAAGGCTGGTACTAACCTTTCGTGCGAAAATCTTGCACTTATCTCTCCCACGAAAAATGGACAGTGGAAGCATGCACAAAGCACATATCCGCGATGGGCTACACGACACATGAACGTCCCATTCTCACTCAAATGAGCGATCACCGCTGTGTGATGGCCGGTTTTCAAGCGAACTAAAATGCAAAGGAATTGTTTCTGCGTGGAAATTGCTCACAATAGTGTGGAGATTTTTTTCTATGTGTGCGGTTTTGTGTGAAATATGTGAGTACCGAGGCTGTGAAAATTTTCCGTGTGAGCGAAATTTTTGACAGTTTTTATATGGGATTTCGCGCGAAAAGGCAACCTTAGTACTATGCTTAAGGCTGAAATGAATTTCGAGAAAATTCTCGCAGTATCCACATCCACACGCTGCAGATATTGCCAACAATCGCCAAACACTGAGCCCGAGGCTGATTGCCGCCATTTCCGCATTTGCTCACTCGGTGAATCATTCGGCGAGTCACGGGTAATGTGATGTGGTATGGCCTATAGGCATCACTTTTAGCTTGCTCATTTGTTTTAGTTTAAGTCGGCCATACACGCTCTGGAGAGGTATACCTGTAGGGTTACCTGTGCAGGTCTGGTCGCCTGTGTGCACCATAACGTGATAACACACACGCTCTTGCGGACCTGTACAGTTCAACGGTGACGGTACAATAATATACCTTTCCAGTACACCAGAACATCTATGGCCGGCCTGAAAATATACTTTCGAATAACGATAACATAAGAGGCTGCCATGACTGCCATGCTTAACTTCCAGCGTCCGTCACGGGTAGGCACTTCAGGTGTCTTCCTGGTTTCACCAATTTTCAACCTTCGCCTTTCATGATACATTAGAAAAATGAGTGTCGGCTTATCGCTTGTCCAAAGGCGTTGCAAAAGACAGCCCTAGCGAAAGGAGTGACCACTAATTTAATTACAGACTGCTAGCCTCCCGATGTAATTAACACCTAACAATAGTCCAGAGAGACGAGAGAGGTCTATGTATTGAGTTATTATTAGTTAATTATATCTCAATTGCCTTTTACACCGTTATTTTAAATTGCCTTCTGGAGTCATCCTTAATCATTAGTAGGTCCTTTTGGTATTGTCGCTCTTTCTGCAGTAAATGCAAACAATTGATTTATTCACCCGAATTGTGACATTATTTATACACAATACTAGAAGTATACGAGTACTTTCTTTTCACTTCACTCACAATCAAAATGTTTTGTAATATTATAGTACATATAAATATATGTATATACATACGTACTATTTGGAATTAATTCTTTCTTACTTACTTTCGAGACTAATATTCAGTATCGTTCGAAAAAGACTCAATAGCTAACTTACGCGTACAATATACATATTTTGAACTAACAAGCAACTACTGACGAAATTCATTTGCCACCTCATTGATTTTTTTTTGTAAACATATTTAATTAAGAGATGTTCTCTTAAGTAAGATTCTTTGAAATCAACAATTGGTATTAATCTCTAAGTTGCATTTCCAACTATTCATATTAAGATAAAAAAAAATTCTTATCTTTTGAGTTAAGAGTGAAACAAATATGCAAATGCAAATAAGATAAATATGTATGATTTAAGTTTTTATGGAATCTTTACTGAAATGTTTATTGTTTCAATTCAGGTGGCAATCAAATAAATATAATTATTCGCGTGCTTTGCTCTAGCTCTAAAACTTGAAGAAAATTTCAACAAGTTGCAATTAAATTTAATCTTGAATCTTCAAATGCAATTGAAGATCTTTAAATGTTTATGTCTCAGTCGAATTTTTAGCTTGACGGTGAAGTGAGTGAAGTCCTTTTATAATTCCGGTTTATAGTATGCTATCTTAGTCTTAATAAGTATAATTTTGAGTGTGTAGTGTATACAGCAACAAAACATACATATATAAACTTGGAATGTGTGAATTTAAAGAAGAATGACTAATAACAATTACATGTGTTTTTTGACGTCCGGCTTGGTATATAGATATTTTTTTGTTTTCTTTGTGTAATAGTAGGCATTCAAACATGCGTTTTTTTTTGTAGAACTTGTGTTCGTATAATAATTGTAAATGTTTTAATGCAGCATAATGGTAATATTTTATCGATTATATTGTGAATATCCCTGAAGGTGTCCGTCGATGGAGTTGTCAGTTTTATTTTTTCATCAGTGATATAGCCAAAATGGACTGTGACCATCACATCTTAACAATCGGTAGTATAATTTTCACATTGAAACAATGCCTCGCCACAATTTAAGTTTACATTTTCTTATTTTACCTGGAATCGATGACTAATTATTCACTACCATTGTAAATGGTGAGAATGCCACTTTCTTCTAAGGTCTTCGACTTATCCGTTTGAAACACGTATTAAACACATATTAAATTGTCCGCTCAATTATTCAAGAGGTTTTGGAAATTTTCGAGGACTATTCCGTGTAAATGCGATTAATAAAAGTTTGGACAAAATTTCATTAGTCTGTGCGTTTGCAATGGGTTAAATTTTTGTGCTGCATATGAAAACGAGTGGCTGTCAATACTTGAAATGACTGCAATTTCGCAAAAGACTATCAATACAAAATTTGCAGCCTGAGGTGAGGGTTGGTCGCAATTCAAGTTTTTTCTTTGCAAAATGTCGAAGGATTTTTGTTTAACAAAAATTTTTAATTAAATATTGTCAATGTGCGGGCTTAGAAGTGCATTCTAGCAACTGCATCATCCAAAATCTATACGCTATCGGAACGTCAATAAGGGTTAGTAATGCAAGAGATATTGACGCTCGTCAATATGCCCCTGGAGGCGTCAAGGCAATTAACAGCAACAAGATATGTGCCGGCTTCATATAAGTATTATGACGCAAAAGCGACGTGTGGTGAGAATTTAAATTTTGTGTATACCCTACCGGTCTAGAGCTCAAGAATACTGATATACATAGATTATTATATAGATTTGTTCTTTGGTGGAACTCTACAAGATCGTGATCGTAAATTATTTAAAACAAGTATTTCGTCAGCTCACGGCCTCTTCAATTCGTCAGTGCCAGGGCCGGCAGAGCATGTTAAACTTGTGTGTTGTGTTTTTATTGAATATTGTGATATCTTCAAAATGAACATTTTACAGTTATAGCTTAAAAACGGTAGCCAAGGCCCGACGTCGGGCTGTCGCGCCACGATGATGATGATGAGTCCAAAAACGGTGGTTTATCCAAACGGCCGAAATGGAAAGCCTTGCAGAACTTATCTTTTTTGTATACCTTTATATTAGGCCCTATTAGGAGTTAAGGGAAATTAGTAGTATGTTGCACGAATTGAAATCCGGGGTTTGCCAACAAACATTAGGCTGGACAATTTTTTTTGTCAAACTTTCGAAGGTGATTTTAACATAACTATTTTATTGTTTTGACAAAAATATTTTTATAATGGTATTTGAGGTGCTTATTACGAATCTGATGTTTTCCAGTAGAAATTTTGACCAAGGAACCTTTTCCAGACCAAAAAACGAAAGAATATTTTTTAGGTGTTGTCTTGTTAAAGGTTTTTTTTTATTTTTTTTTGCACTTTTTACGGCTATTACTTGATATCTCACGAAATATACGCCCTAAAGAAGAAGCCGCTCTTACCTTTTTAAACCACTTTAAGGGGCTATACCAGTGTGACACTTTAAAAAAATCGATTTTTGTTTTTGGGCTTTATCAACAGTTTATACTTTCAAGAATATCCTGTAAAGATTTCAAGGCCGTGTCTCTAATACTCCCCGAATGGCAGCCTTCTAAAGAGCAACCGCTCGTAGGTATAAAATGCTCCATCTGCAAATTCTCTCTAAATGCAATAGAGAGAATTCTATTCAAAATTGCAAATCTGTAATATTCCAAGTGTGTGTGAAAATATTTTTTTTAGTGATTTGCCAATATTGGAGAAAGTCGTCCCTAGTGAAAAGTCATAAAGATTAAATTTGTTGCTAATTAAATTACCTATAACTATTCAAGATAAGTGGGAATCCTGTCAGTTTGTTAGTAAAATAACTTATTTACTTCGTGGAAAACAAATGTGAACATCCATACCTTGAAAAAGAGTCACTTTTATTTTTTGAAAGTATATTAAATTTGCAAAAATTTCACATTAAATTCTGCTTTCTATGTCCATCTTTCTACTATATTTTAAAACTGGTATAAATTCCAGCCGACTGCAGATGACAAAGTCTTTCTTTGCAGCGGGCTCCAGTACTAGTCCAGTACTAGTCTAAGAGACCGCGCAAGAAATCCTTGGTCATCTGTAACCGGCTGGAATTTAGACCACTTTTACAACATAGTACGAAGAATACGAAAATGTACGTCAGGCCAGTCCTGCCCGGGTCCGTGACCCATGTTGACCATCTCAAAAACACTCAGCATGGTCATGTGATACCCATCCTGCGTAGTAATCGCTTTTTTTCTAATAATATAATTTTTCCTGTCCAAAGGACTCAAAATACCTTCAACAGTAGTCTACTGCATTCGCATCATCAGCTCAAATAACATGATACCCATCATCCCTTGATATCACTTCTTTTCCAAGAATGCCCTTTTTCCTGTCCAAAAGACGCTAAATGCCATCATCCTGACCGAAGGAATCAAAATGGCTTTAACAGAGCTCCAGTGCATTGGTCTCATTACCACAATTCAGAATATAGCCATACCTACCAGCTTTGGTGTTTGTTTCATTTCATCTCACTCAATTGCCCCCTTGTGGGGCAAAGTGCTCCAACTGCTCCTGCGCACCATCGTACTATTATACGATAGCCAAAGTCGTAACCGTTGAGTTAGTCCTTATCCGAGACATAGTTGACGTTTCGTTAGCATATAAAGATTTCGGATAGTGCAGGTTGCTGGCATATACATTCTGTCCTTTGTTTGTCGGTTTTAACGACAGGCCGCCAAAGAGAAAGGCGGTAGTATTAGTTTTACGCCCCACACTACAGGGGGAAGTTTACCTCAACCAAATCATCGCACCGCCATCATTGGTGGCTTGACATTGGTTAGCAATGGTCGATGACCACTGCCGTCCCAAGGGGCGCCCACGCGGAGGACTATGGAGAGGAATTGTTGTCCCATCCGGACTACATCAAAACTACTTTTCACTTAAAATAATGCAACATGCTGCAATGATACTAGATTTAAGTTGGACAATTTGAATTCGAGTACATTCGATGCAATCAGAAAATATGTACTTATTGTCTTAACCCCTTGGGCGTGTCAGCCCAAACCTAACAAGTGAAATTAAAAGAATGAAATGTCAGCTATTTACATGTTTGTACATATTAGCTGCTTTTTTTCTCAACAGCTCAGATTGTTTGTATAATACGTGTTTGTTACCCTACTCTAGACATTATAGATACGCAAAAGAACGCGCCTCATAATCACGTTTAATTTGATTCTATCAGAACAAAGTTTCCATTGTCAATAAAAGCTGCATTTGCCATTACTAATAAGCTGTTGAAGTTCCCCGAAAAAATTATTTACAAAAAATAAACTGAAAAATTATCATCATTATATTTTTATTGTCGATATGAACAATTCATTGCCAATGAAATTCAAATTTTCTTCTATAAACGACTTATAAACAGTTCATATATTAGCCGCTTCCGATTCACTGGATCTTAGAGCATTTTCATACAAAACGATAGATCGGTTTTAATACAGGTTTCGTATGGGATCTCATCGGATCAAAGATGAAAGTCAGTAGGTTGAACGTCAACTTATTTCGCCTCCATCTAAATGCATATTGAGTCCGCAATTCGCCCCCACGACGGAGAAGTATCGAATCGAACGAAATCCAAGCGAAACGAACGCGGCCAATAAGATTCAACGAACTACTTTCATACATTATACCCCCAATGATTTTTTCATAGAAAATTTTATTTTGGAATTTTTACGAACGAAGATTGATGGCGACAAGTTTATTTGTTGCAAAACCACGAATTTTTCATTAATACAATTAACTTGCTTATTGCGTTTACTAATAAATTGCGTTTATTGGGCTTACATACGTTCTTTATTCAGTGTAGGTATACGAGTACTAGAAAAAAAAATTGTTTCTACGCTACATTGAAAAACTCGTGAATATGTTATATTTTTTTTTAGACAACGAAATAGCTTGTTTATCCACAATTCCATGTTGGTACTTCGCACTTAAATACTTCGGCGCAAACAGTACACTGCACATACTTAGAGTGCAGAGTTCCAGGATTCAATTGGAAAACTTATTTATGATATATTGTTTGGTTTACAGTAATTTATAGGATTTTTAAGGATTCAATTTCACCTTGTAATTTTACTCAAATTACACATATTTAGCTGGACTTCATCTTGTCGCCCTCTGCGTACACATCATATACCCCAACCAATAATTACGTGACGTGCAGTAATGCCATACGAATTAATGCTGTATGATGAATGGTGTTGTGACGCTTTGCGTAACTGCTAGTTTTTGCTCTAGTCCCTAGTGGGGTATAGCGCGTCAACTACTCCTAAGCGGTTTACTTGACATTTCGTTAGCATTTAACTGATTTTGAATGAGGCACACGTTGTTTGATTATTCTAGTACATGTATTTACAGTAGGCTTTAACTGTTTAAAGCGGAAATGGACTCTGTACCGGTACCCTCACTTAAAGAATTTCCGTTTCAGGCACTATAAAGCTACCGTACCGTGTACACTTAAATGAAATACTAAATGGGTACCAACAATTTCTCCCCCCATGTCCTCTCTTGATCATATATCGGTTTCTAAATGAATCGCTTATTCGGCGTACGGGTCATAAAAGCCACTTGACGTAGGCGAAAATGACAGATAGATATTACACGTTGGGTAAAGGCCAAAATTACACACCTGGCCAAAATTATGTAATGCAATTTATCATATGGAAATACATTAATAAACATTTGGAGTATTTTCAAAATAACAAATAAATAACTGGCGCAATGGTTCAATTTGAACCATGGGCTTGAGATGAGTTAGCATAATCTCATTTTCTTGATCGTGATGGTGGTTTGTTCAGAGGTGTGTGATCAGCAACACGTTCAACCGAGTTATTTACCCTATAAATGGATACTCATTTAACAGCTGAGTGGGCTCATAGTCCGACACGTAAATCCCCTTTTTATCGAAAACTGCTGCATTCAGTAGGAATCGAACCGGGGACCGGTGAACGTGCTAACCATTGCGCCATCCAGACTACAATTCAAAATGCATTTTAATAATAATTTATAAAATAAAGAAAAAATAAAGATAAAAAATAAATACAATATAAATAAATTAATAAATACAAATATAACTAGGGTATAAAAACTGAAATACAAAATTAGTCATCAAAATGCACAACAGTGCATCGACCTTATCAACCCGATACCAGTATGTCCTAGATCTTACTTCTTGCACTAGAAGGTCCTTTTATCCTGTTTGAACTGCAAGTCGTTGATTTTGCAAAAGTTAAATTACTTTGGTCAGTCAAATTGTTATAACACTGGTTGCTTTAATTACGGTAGTTTCGATTTTTGATATATTGTTTGAGTTGGTATATTGTTAAAAATTCGAGTTTTCTATTGCCCCCACCACTGCGGACGCCACGCCGCCGTAATTTTTAGTATTAAATTTTTATTTAACTGGCCTAATAGAAATAATAAAAAAGGAAAATATTTTCATAACTGTAAGTACTTGTAAGATTAGATATTTTTCTTATTAAAGTACACACTTCCATCTTCCACATCTGTAATTATTATTTTTAAACTGTACTGAAAAAGAACTGAAAATAATGATGAAATTTGCATAAAAAATTAAGTTAGCGAGTATAAATTAAAGCAAGTAAAACTTTGCCTGTGTTCCGACTTTCCGCGTAAAGTCGGGTGATAAGTGGGAGGCATGATAGGGAGGGATATGATGCAGTCATTAGTTAAGTGTTTGAGAAGGCTGATTTAAGTGGGGTTTACCATATTTTAAGTTTTCGACTTTTGGCCAAGTTTTTGGTGTAAATACTCCACTGTGCGGAGGGGGCAATATTCCATTGATCAGCTTTTGATCAATTATTTTTATTCGAAGTCAGTTTGGCACACACAACGTTTGAGCTTTTTCGCTGATTATGCAAATTTCACATAGACATCCCTCTTGTAACAATTTGTTGAAAGGAGCTGGTAAGTGCGTGCAAGAAAACGCCTTCAACTTTCGTTGCTTCCCGCTAAGTCGGAGTCGAGTCGACGCACACCATAGGCGCGTTTTTTTTTCAAAATCCATATAGAGCAGAGCAAGTTAAGACTACACAATTACACTAACAATTTGATCTGAGTTGCTCGCGATAGAACGTTAGTGCAGGATTTCTACTCTGTTAAATAGTTCCACATCTGAAATGCAGGCGGCGCAGGCGGCGAAATTTTAGAACAGTTTACAGTTTGGGAAGCACATAAAGCTCATTTCCTGCCAATAAAATGATCGTTTTGAGTAATTATATGGAATAGTAAACATACAAAATAATTTTGCTGCCTAAAGGAAATTTATCCGATTGTATATGTACTAAGGATTTAAGTTTTCTCTTGAAATTTGAGTTGACATTTGAATTCTACCTAAACCAAGACACACTCCCAGGGAAGACATGCCCCGATTTTGTATTCTTTACGCTAATTTGCTCTCGATCGTTTTTTTCGTCGCTTAATCTGCTCTACTCTGCTCTGTACGAAAAAAACGCACCTCATGTATGCATAGTTTATAATGGATATAATCGACGACGATCTCCGAAGATCTATTTTACCATGAGCGACTGTCACTTTCTCACTAGTCATAATCTTGTGAATGCTAAATCCACAAAGCAGAAAACTCTGAAGAATTCGCCTCATGAAGCAATGCCTTACTACTCAACGTCCCTCGCCTACAAATATATCGCGCTTTTGCAAAAATTCGTAAATATGAGCGGAACTGAGCGTAGGATCGTCAATCAATATGACCCTCAAGGGATTAAGACACACTTTCATAAACAATATTGAGCTTTTCGGTTCTTTAGCAACAGAAAAACACAAAAAAAAAAAAAAAAACCTTTTCAAATTAACTCAATAGAATAGAAATACGCCCAGGTAAATTAGTCAATTGAAAAGTTGCAGGAAAATCTCTTGTAAAAAACCCTTGCACATACCAACTTATACTCATATAGTACTATACAATAAATTATTCAAATGTTCAAAAAATAAAATATCCATCATCAGCACTATCGAATTTTAGTTAATGCAATACTTTTAAATGTTAAATTGTGTGTCTTTAGAGAGAGAGTCATTTGAAGTGATTTATGGAAATGTGATTCAATTGCTGAAGCCAAAAAATTTAAAATTGAATACTAAGCGAAATGAAAGTTGTGTCAATCTCGCGAATTTTGTTCCATAAATACAGTTGAGTATTTACAAACAAAATAGTTCATTGACATGTAGCGGGAACCAGTTTCTTTGGCTTTCAAGAGTTGCAAAAAGTTTTACATCAAGTTTGTTGTCAATGTACTATTTGCGAGTATGAATCAAGCCATTTTTGCTTTTAATACCACATTATAATCGCAACATTGGGAAGATTACAGCGTATATGCCGACAACATTTTATATTGGCTTCTGATCAGATCTGGTTATACTCATACATAGGCAAATTGGAACTTCGATTCAATTAAGAGCCCGCAGACGGCAAACTTTTTAGTTCGCAGAAAAACTAAATACATATGTAGTTTAGTCAGAAAAATAGAATGCACGGTGTTTTATGAGACCGCGCACATAGCGATTACTAAATAGTTTAGTTTGCTGTGTGTGCGGTCTCACAAACCACCGTTCTATTTATATTTGTTCTATTAATCTAACTAAACTATTTAGTTTTTCTGAAAACGAAAAAGTTTGCCGTCTGCGCGGGTTCTAAACTCAATTTGTGGACTGCATGCTTCCATATGGTAGGTTTCGGTTGGTTCAACAGATATTACTGGATAGAATATCTTTGACTTAAACCATAGATATACAAAGAACAGATAGGAAATAGGCACAGAGTGGGTGTAAAAATTTGAATAACGAGTTGTTGTTGACATATTCGCGTCTGTGCAGTGAAACACGCACAAAACGCATTAACATATGGCCGAGGGACCCAAGGGGCGAGGGGCTAAATGCTTCGTAAATGTCAAAATCGTGGCTGAGTGGCCGATGGCGTCACGACATTTACCGAATATATAGCGACCGCGTGCAAATGGGTAGCAGTGCGCATCTGCGAATTTGTTCGAAAATAACCAGAAGTACAGAGTGGGGATGGTAAAATACTATTAGCGATCTGTTCTTTGTATATCTATGACTTCAGTTAAGGGCCCAATTGCATCATTGTCTGCAATTTCAAACTAGTGTCTCACTTCATAAGTCAAACTTATAATAAATTTAATGAAAACTTCAAAAATTTATTAGTCATTTAGTAAATAGAAGCCTTCCGTAGATTTTCCTACCCATATGTTTTTCTTATGTTGTTGCTTTTTTTCGCACTATAAATATGTACAATCTAGTTTAATAAGCAGGCTTACTCTTTGATGGTGTTATTGTAAAGTAGGCTCGGAGCATACTTACAAAAGTAATTCTTCTTGCCACTAATGAATGTTAACCAAATTTCAAAATATTCATTTTAATCCAGTTGTCAATTTACTTTTAAAATTTCCCATATGACTCAAAAGTAACAATACGTACAAGTATACATACATATGTATAACTCCAGCAGATCTAGACGAGGGTCACGACCAACCAGCCCATATTCGCACTAAAAAATGTATTCTCAGAGAAGATTGTTTTTCACCATTGGGTTCGAGTTGCATTCTACATAAAACGTGTAAATACTTAAAATGATGACTGCAAAAATGGGCTAAAAATATTATTAGTAAAGTAAAGTATGTTACCTACATGGTCTTTCACAAACGCAGACACCTTATTCATCATTCATCCGAAGCTTAGGAGTGTATTTAACATATTTCTTAGTAATACTGAAGGCAAAGAAATAAAAAAGTCTGAACCGTATATACCCTAGACCTGTACTTAGTGATGATACCAAAAGTACCAATTAGCAACGACCATATGCATCAAAAGTAAGTTTTATATATGTATGGTCAGCTTTGGGGGGCAAAGACCTTTTCCATAGTCCTCGGCGTGGGCGCCCCCTGGTAACGGCAGTGTATCAATTCGCTGACGGCCAATGTCTTAGCGATAAGACAGTTTGGAAAAGGCAGATAGCTGTAGCCTGAATGGCTGACAAACACCTAAGCGTCTCAGGTCTAGTAGGATGGAATGACTTGCGTAGTTGGACCTGCTACATAGTTGTGTGGGCTCCAGCACGTTTATTAAACCATCTGAAGCAGCTATCTCCGAGGCCATCCCCTGAATGGGGTTAAGCGACGTGCTGACAACTCGTCCTTGTAAAAACCACTCCATGTCAAGAAACCTGGAACAAAAGCCTCGGATTGGACGGATCAACAACGACGACCACGCAAACGAATAAAGGATTATTCTTTCGGATCCTGGAATGTACGCTCCCTGAACAAACCGGGGGCCGAGAAGGCCCTCCTTCAACAGGTCGAAAAGTACAAACTGAGCATTACTGCAGTCCAGGAAACAAATTGGCTTGGCAGCGAGATTAATGACAAGAAATCGCACACAATTTTTACAAGTGGCAAACCATCGGGCCGCAAGGAGTTTGGAGTAGCATTTATAGTGGACAATCACCTCAAACCGCATATTACTGACTTCAAACCCATAAATGAACGGCTGTGTGCGATTCGCATCAAGACTCGATTCTTCAATCTCTGGCTCATCAATGTGCATGCCCCCACTGAAGTTAAAGAAGACGCAGTAAAAGACGAGTTCTACGCCCGCCTTGAAACTCTCTTCGACTCACTTCCAACAAACGACGTCAAATTGCTGCTGGGAGACTTTAACGCGAAAGTCGGGAATGAAAGTTGGCATCGGGGGACCTCTGGAGGCCACAGCCTCCATGAAGAATGTAACGATAACGGCCAGCGACTTATCGACTTCGCCTGCAGCAGGAATCTAGTCGTAAGCTCTACGTGTTTCCCGCATCGACGCATTCACAAGCAGACCTGGAAGTCTCCAGACGCACATACCGTCAACCAAATTGACCACGTCCTCATTTGCAGGAGATGGGCGTCTAGTGTCATGGATGTCCGCTCCTATCGAGGAGCAAACTGCGACTCAGATCATCACTTGGTGAAGACGACCTACAGATGTAGAATCTCCTCAGTGCACCAGTCAAGAATCAGCCCTCCCAAAATCTTTGCGGTTGATAAGCTCTTGAGTGATGCTACAGCGGTGGCGTATACTACCGCCCTTGAGGAAAAACTATCACCTATGCTACACAACATCAGCAACACAGGCGTCCATGGGTTCTGGGAAGAACTCAAGGGTACCATCAAGGATGTCGCAGAGAAGGTCGTGGGATATAAAGCCCGGCGAGCGCGAAATGACTGGTTCGACGAAGAATGCAAAAATTCACTTGACGCGAAAAACGAGGCCTACAGACAATGGATTCAACGAGGAACCAGAGCCAGAAGAGAAAAATATGACGAGCTACGGCGAATATCGAATAGAATAATTAGACGTAAGAAACGTAAATACTTTGACGAGCAGTTGCTGAACATAAACGAAAACTTAGCTAATAGGAACACCAGACAAGCGTACAAACTAGTAAATACAATTAAGAACGGCTACCAACCCAGGACTAGCCTTTGTAAGGACAAGGATGGAAACATCATCAGCGACACCGATGGTATTAACAAACGATGGGCCTCTTATTTTGAAGAGCTTCTAAACCGACCATCTAACATCCCCACACAGGAAACTCTCGACGATATTGCTGATCTAGGCCCACCCATTCAACCCCCGACAGTAGAGGAAGTTGATCTCGCGTTGCGGTCACTAAAACGAAATAAAGCGCCAGTCGCTGACGAGATTCCAGCTGAACTGCTAAGATTCGGTGGAACGAGTCTAGTTGATGCCATACGTCAATTACTCCTGCGAGTATGGGAGAACGAGGAGATCCCAGACGATTGGCGCAGAAGCATCATCTGTCCAATTCATAAAAAGGGAGATAAATTGCGGTGTGAGAATTACAGGGGCATCTCACTAGTTTGTACGTCCTATAAAATTTTGACGAAAATTCTGGAAAATAGAATAAAACCGTACGCAGAACGAGTCATTGGCGAATATCACAGCGGTTTCAGACCTGGTCGCTCCACAACCGATCAGCTCTTCTCAGTCAAACTGATACTCCAGAGGTGCTGGGAATACAACGTAAACGTATACCAAATCTTTGTCGACTTCAAGCAGGCATACGACAGTATCGATCGTGGAGTACTGTACAACATCATGCTGCAATTTGGTATACCCGCAAAATTAGTGCGACTGACAAAGATGACGATGACCAACTCCGTCTCATAAGTCAGGATCCAGAATAGACTTACTGATCTATTTGAAACACGCACTGGTTTGAAACAGGGCGATGGACTGGCACCGACGCTCTTCAACCTAGCACTGGAATACGTTATTCGGGCCATGAATATGGACAACAGCAAGACGCTACTCATCAAGTCGACACAATTAGCAGCGTACGCCGACGACATCAACATCATGTCCCGAAGATTGGCTGACGCAGAAGAACTTCTGCATACGCTCGATAACGCTGCAAAGGAAGTTGGATTACGTATTAACGAGGGTAAAACTAAAATAATGATGCAATCGGTGACAAGGACACCTGCACAACCGAGCATCAACGTGGGGGACCTCAACATCGAGTTCGTGAACAACTTCATCTACCTGGGTTGCAACCTGTCAAGGGACGCCAACGAAACTGACGAAATCAAGCGACGGATACAGTTAGCTAATAAGACTTTTTTCTCGGTTCTCCCCATAATGAAATCGAAACATGTGCACAGAAACACGAAGCTCCGCGTGTACAAAACCATTATACGACCAGTGCTATGCTATGGCTGCGAAGCATGGACCCTAACTCAAGCCTCCGAAAACATGCTAGACACTTTCGAACGTAAGGTTCTACGGCGAATTTCCGGGGCTGTTTGCGATCGAGATGGATGGCGCATCCGGTACAACCATGAGTTGTATGAAATGTACGATGAGCTGCAAGTCTCGAAAATCGTCAAACTACAACGACTTCAATGGGCAGGGCATGTACAAAGAATGGACGATGATCGCATGCCTAAGAGAGTAATGAATGCAGAACGAGTCGACGGAGCGAGACTGCGAGGACGACCGAGATCTCGTTGGGAGAGCTCAGTAGGTGTGGACGCCGCGCAGCTGCTGGGCTCCCAAAATTGGAGGACGCGGTCACGTGACCGAGATAATTGTAGGACAATGATCCAGGCGGCCAAGGCCCGACGTCGGGCTGTCGCGCCACGATGATGATGATGATGATGGTCAGCTTTAAATCGCTGGATTCTACTGTGACTTACTTGAAGACACTTGCAGAATGTCGTACCTTAATCCTACTGATGGGAAGCTCTCCTAACATTACTCTTTGTTGGATTCCAGGCCACAGTGGCTTTGACGGCAAATGTAGGGCAGATGCACTGGCTCGCTAGGGTACTACTAGTGAGATCAGTGGTAGTTTCCGAATCTTTGTCATGCCTGTGGCAACTTGCAAATTGACTGTAAAGGCTGAGACGAGGGCTAACATCAGGTGGAGTACTGGTAACACATGTCACGTAGCCAAACAAATATGGCCTAGACTGAATCCTAGTCGCTCTTCGGCGTTGCTTTTGCTGGATAGAAAGCTCATCAGCAGTGTCGTGGGGGTTATCGCTGGCCATTGCCTCATTGGAGAGCATGCGAGGCGACTCCGAATACCGTACAATGATTACAATAGAAGCTGTGGGGACGAGGAGTTATAATGGACAGTTTAGTGGGCATCCAAAGATGCCCGTGGGGACGGAGCCCAAGGTAGCATAGTGACCGTGGAGGTCGGGCTGTGCGAAGAAAAAGGCCCCTCAACGAGCTAAGCAGCGGTCTATCCTTGCTGTAGCTCAGCTCGGGCAACGTGGGCGGGGTTTTCGCCGCTAGTCGCCCCTGTCCTTTACGTACTAATAAAAGTTCATAGGCTTGGGGAAGTCAAGACAAACATGGGAGGCAAAAATTGGGAATGATAAAAAATGAGGTGATCGCTCGCATCGTTGTCCAGGCGTAATGGTTTCGTACCACCGACAGATCATTACTCATCAGGTGCTGTCATAGATCTGCTGATGGAAGGAGCACATAATATGATTCATTACAGGTGGTTCATTACAGAGTGCGCATTTCATTTGCTCTGCGCCTGCCCTGCTCTCGCCGGTAGTAGGAAATCCACCCTTGGGTTTTATTACTTCACCGATCTGGACGACTGAAAGGAGGTGAGTGCGGATCAGATTCATAGGTTCATTGTTCACTCCGGATGGTTCGCGGATTAAGTACTGGTCGGAAGGGCTCTCCGTTGAGTGCAATTTAGTGGTATCACAACGGACCCAATGGTGGTCTATGTGTGCTCCGTATGTCGGAGCAGCCCATATAACCTAACCATATGGTCAGTCTGAACTGTGTGTGGATCCAATGAGAAGTTCCATCGTCCATCCATTCGGATGTTTTATATGTAGATATATTTGAACTATTATTTATACTGAATGAATGCCAACCTCCCCTAGGTTAGCCATTCTCAAAATCAATCAACTAGATGCCACTGCAAATATTAGACCAAAATCTCAAGTCACTAGCTTCATTTTATCAAAAATTATGGCTCATTTTAAGTTTTATTTGTAAGGGAGAAAGAAGTTCTAATAACTAACTAGATCCTACTTTAAACAGAAATTCAAAAGTTATCGTGTGAACGGACAGACAGACAGGCTAAATTGAATCAGGAAGTGATCCTGGTCAGTTATATGTATATGATTTAGCCATGTCTGTCGGTCTTTTTCTATTGCCATACCTACGCAGCATTATTTAAGGTATCATATTATATTTTCGTTGGGACGAAAACAATATATCCTTTACTTTATAAAGTCTAGGGTATAAAAAATATTATTTTATTTCTATCCGGGCACAATCTCTACGTAATCACAAGGGTAGAATGTACAAGAAATTAAATCTAGCGCCTAGTACGCGATTCTTTGAATAGATTCTTTTGCGTCTAGCCAGAATCTCGCCAGCCTCGACTTATTGTCGCCGTGAATTTTGTATATATTTTCAGCATTTTGCATCTTGCAATGAGTCGAGGCAGGCGAGATTTTAGCGAGACGCAAAATAATCTATTCAAGAGTCGCTGTATACATATATGTACTAGGCGTAATAAAGCGGATACGGATACGGTATAGCCAATAGGACATAGTAAAATAACATAGCAAAAGCAATTTATGAAACTTGAGTGGACATTTAAACTATTATCGCTGACCTTTATTTTCAATAGAATTAAAATAGCCAACGCTGCAGTCGGAATGCAGCTATGATTATGACTTATTTTTTATTTCATCTCTTGGTGAGCGCAAAGAAACTGTCAGGAAAAACTATCGATATTTATTTCTTGTAGAGAAAACCGACGATATATGTACATACTCTAAACATTCCGTGCTCAAAAATGGCAAATAAAGGAAAATTTTGTTGGAGTTTTTGGTATCTTCATGTTTTTTGGGTCGCTGAACACGAAATCTGAGGTTTTCCAAAAAATTTTCCGGGGAAATATCAGATTTTTTTCTGTTTTTGCAAAATAACTCTAGATGCTGGTTATGTTAAAATTAAAGAGGGTCGAAATTCTAACATTTTAAGAATAGGGAGTTTTTTTTTACTCTGATCAACGGTTTAGCCGCGAGAGTGTTGCAAAAATGGGTGCTGAAAAAACAACCTCCAAAAAAGGGGAACTACGACACTACATGTCGATGTAAAGCGAAAACTATCCATTTTACGCGAATCTCGACCATTTATATTCCATGGTGACCCTGACCAGCACTCATAGAGGGTTTTTGGCATCAGTGCCATTTTAGTGTTTCTGCAGGTCCGTGTCTGGAAAACAGGACTTTCTTGGGCAGGAAGTAAAACAGAAACCAATCCTTGTCAATATGGATATTTTCGGAATCGCTGTGATGAGACAAATTAAGATTTATCTCTGTGATGGCAAGTACGGTTTTACTTGAGATGGGTGGCATTTTATCTACATATTATACATATCTATTTATATGTACATATTTTAGGACTCCGCCCGAAAATGTATGTACTCGTATTTTTATGACAAAAAGAAACTTTCTTTGATCATAATTTTAAAAAGAATGCAATGTAAGTCTCTGAATACAAACTGAAGAGAAATGTGTTAACATTCCCAGTTGACCGGGCGATGCATAGTGGTTCGCGGATTTGGCTAATAATGGGTTTTAAATTGAGATGATTTCCCACTCCCCTTGAGTAGGCTCCGCGGCTTAAGGCCTCGCTACCCACAGTGTATTGCCCTAGAACGCTCGTATCGCTCGCTCCATACGATACAGCGGTAAAGCCAGTATTAAGCTAGATACGAACCACGATGCGACGTGTTGCCCGGAATATACCGAAATTTTTAGATTAATGTGAAACAGATTTAATCTCAAGACGGATATAAGAAGAAACTTGCAAAATGTTGGGTATTATTAGGAGCACTAGCCCTATTTGATATATGGGGCGATCGGTAGCTCAGTACGTAGAGGTATCAGTCTTATGTCTGACTACCGGCGTTTCGGGCTCGAATCCCGTCCACAACGACGTTCGTGGCCATGGATGTTTGTGTTGTCTTCCCATGTGGTGCAGGGTGTAATAATAAGCCACAGCATCTTCCAACTTGTCGCAGGTAGGTGGCTTAATGGAGGAGCAGGAGGTGCGTGTTGGCAACTGAATTCTCCGAAACAAGTTTATG
This sequence comes from Chloromyia formosa, assembly GCA_964017055.1. NCBI lineage: Eukaryota > Metazoa > Arthropoda > Insecta > Diptera > Stratiomyidae > Chloromyia > Chloromyia formosa. The sequence continues at coordinate 131,146,207 of OZ024814.1, forward strand.
CCAACGAAACGTCAACTGGGCCACATGGAACATTTGACTCGTTATGCCCCACAAGGGGTTAGGGCAATTGAGCATATTAAGACTGGGCTCATGATAGGTCCATTTGAGCAGTGCTACTGGAGTCTCGTCTGCAGGCGGTATGTTAGGTTAAGAGAGCCTTAGATGAATAGCGACTCATCGACACATATGTATATCGATGAATTTTAATATGGACACTTCGCTCCGGCTTTGAAAATCGCAATAACCAATAAAATATGCCTAGTGTCTGCATAGTTGAAATATTTTTTTTTTTTTCAAAGTCTTATGGATAGGTTGAATTAATTAATAAACTGTATACTAGTAGCTTAGAAATAGAATAGTTTAATTTGAATTAAAACAAATTAATTTGGATTGATTTGTAGATTTTTTCTTAAAAAAGAGTCAAACTTATCCCAAACCTATGAATCAAAGTCAATTCCCAATAATGTTCTCATGGATGTTAAAGCTTTGTATTCAAAGTTAAAGCAGATGCCTAAACGCTATCTATGTGTGTTAAGCCCTCGCGCATCTCAAGATAATCTGCAGACGATGGTAGCCGACCAAGTAATGGCTGTAATCTGGTGTGTTGCTACTTCCAAGCTGGTGTACAACCTACTACGATGTACAGAAAGATAGATTAGTAGTTTCCATCAGCTATCATCAGTTTAGGCCTAGAAGCGATGGAAAATGGTAAATTTCCACGCTATGTTTTCAGCGTTTAGTCACAGCACTATGTTCACCTGTCCTCGTCAATCTGCCATATATGTCGCGAGAATTTCTTTATACTGAGACGCTAAGCGTTCAGAGAAAGCTCTAGCGGAATTTTCCTCAGATCAATCTTATGAAATACTACTAGTACCTACCTACTAGTCGCACAATCTTTTTCAAATGCAACGAAAACACATGTATATAGTGAGCAAGATTCATAATTGCTCGGGAAAATGTGCGTCTTTCCTAGCCAATAGATGCTCGTCCGTCAGTACATTATTATGTCAAGTGCGCGAATCTTTAAGAGTACGTACACCTTGCGCGATGATTTAAACACGAATATATTATCTTCCGACAATACTCGTTACAAGTTCTATAGAATTGGACGAAAATTGCTTGAGTAAAAAAGTCGTAACACTTGCTTCCGTAGAGAATTTTGGCTGCATAAAACTCGTTCGCCACTTCGCCATCTATCGCATATCGTGCCCAACTCTGTGACCGTAAGGTAAGATAATCGGTCCGATAGTGTATGTGGTGTTTTAGTTATCCAGTATTGTCGGTGTTGGCCGTGAAAGCTATTACTATATTTTTTTGTAGTAATTACTCGTAAAGTGAAATAATAGTTAATAATTGACAAATTTAAGTCTTGTCTTTTTTTTCGTTATTTCGAAAATTGTTCCAGCATTTAACTTATAACCGCAGGGTTTTATTATCCGAATGAAAAAGTATCCGGATTTTTTAATAGTCGAAGTGAATTTTTTGAAATACATATTTTGTGGTTAATGTATACATATGTACTGTACATACTTGTGTAGGAGTATAAAGTTAGTGGCTTTAAAGTGTTTAGAGTACCCATATTTGATTGTTATACCTGTGCAGTTCAATAAGTGTCTTTCTCGAATACGGAATTTATAAGAAACACACAGTTGGCAGGAGGTTTATGAATGGCTGATTATATTTACACAATAAACTATACTCGTCCATGCTCATAGTGTAAGTGATATACGTACTATAAACATATACACTTTTGATCTAAAACGCTTATTCCAAGAGTTACATTTTCATAGTGTTTAGTTTTTGCAAGCTTTTAGAGGGGTCCTTAATCGACTTAATCGATCTTCATTCATAGGCCCGCGACTTCCATAAATAAATAAATTAGGATTAAATGATCTAAATACGACTTCATTCATGAGATAATAGAGATCTGATTTTTTAAAATAAAGCTTGTACATTATCCACGTGAAAATGCGAGAAAAGTAGTTTTTAATTTTTTAAGTAAAATTTTTTTTATAAAGGTACAAACAACAAACTCTTCCTTTGATTTTTATGAGATGAATTTTAAAAATTAGGTTAAAGTACTAGTTGAGATTCAGTGTTTATTTTAGAGCTTAGCTTGCGTAGTTTTCCAGTTATTGCGCTTCTAGTATTGTTAGGTCGGTGTAGTACTCGACGTTTCAATGCACAAAAAAAAAAATGTTTTTCTATATTTGAAGGAAGTAATTGCAAGAAATTAGGATAAAGTGATGTTAACGCGATTTTATCATAATTAAATAGAGAATTAATTTTTGAAAGAGGACAAGTACACTACATATGCAAAAAAATCAAAGAAAAGGTGATGGATTTTTTTTCGAGCAAAACAAAAATTTTGATTTTAAGAAGCTATAACAACCGTTAGTCTGACTTTCACGGGATAAATTATAAATATAAGAGCAAAATATTAGCTATAATTATTTGAGTGCTCTAGCTAGCGTAGCTTTTTAGATATTGTGTTTTTAGTAATGTGAAATAGGAGCTAAAGGGTTAAGAGTTCGAAAAAATTTCTAATTAAGCCGGCCATACACCATTCGGAATTCCCTTCCGGGAAAACTGATCGAGCCCGGCCTTGAGGCGGGCAGACAAGCCTTTCAGGCTGCCGGATCAACAATTAAAAATCGATTTAATCGCTAGAAGTTCAAAGTATCTTTATATCTATTGAATCGAATTGTGCGGCATTTTACTTTACATGGCCAATTTTGAGATATATTGGTACATTGAAATAAACTCTTGCAAAAATTTATTCTGGTCAGGTGGCCGGACAGGCAGCTTTGAGGCGGCCGGACAGGACTTTCTGGCGGCCGGATACACAATTGAAAATCGGTCTTATCGCCAGAGATTCAAAGTAGCTTTGCACCTATTTACTGGAATTGTACAGCATTTTACTTTCCATGGCCAAGTTTCAGATGCATTGGTACATACTTTGAAATAAACTCCTGGCCGCCTGTCAGGCCGCCTGTCTGAATGAATTTTTGCAGGAGTTTATTTCAATGTACCAATGTATCAGAAACTTCAATTCAATAGATAGAAAGATACTTTGAATCTCTGGCGATCAATTGTATGCCGTACAAGCCGATCGCCTCAAGGTCGCCATTCACGATCCAGAATTCCTTAAGGCCTGGCCTGGTCAGTTTTTCCGGAGCGTGTTTGGTGGAGGCCTTGCGGGAACGATTTTCCTTCTGGCCGAATGAAAGACCAATCCGATCACCTTAAACGGCCACATACAATCCGGAATTCGTCAAGACCGAGTCTGATCAGTTTTTCCGGACAGGAATCCCGGATGGTGGATAACCTGCTTTATAGTTTTTGCTCGGAATCAGATGGGGAACCGTTTGGCACACAGCTTATGCGGTGGTTACTGGATACCCTGTATTAATTACATATTAGGTAAATGTTATATTAACCATAGAATCCAAAACTTATACCGAAAAATAGTATTTTCGAGACAAAATTGTGGTCAGGAAATCTAGTAAAAATAATAACAAGATCACCTAAAATGTTTTTTTTGTGACTTCTGGGCAACGCGACTGCACTAGACAACGACACTTAGGAGATAAGTTTTTTTTTCATGTTTTTGCTTCTCTTTAAACCCGGCTACACACTTTCGAACGCAGAAGTGGAATTTTTTTTTCAGATTTGTGTGAAGTGTGTGTGTGTGTCTGGAGCCATTAGGAGAACACTTGTACCATGTTCATGTGGGGCGACCGATAGCGCATTGTGTTGAGGCATCAGTCTCATATTTGACTACCGGCGCGGCGTTTCGGGTTCGAATCCCGTCTACGACGACTTTCGTGGCCATGGATGTGCAGGAGGTGCATGTTGGCAACTGCATTCTCCGAAACCAGTTTATGCCAACGAAACGTCAACTAGGCCACATGGAACAGTTGACGCGCTATGCCCCTCAAGAGGTTAGGGCAATTGGGTAGTAGTAGTAGTATGTTCCAGTTCATGTTTGACAGTATGTAGCCGGGCTAACATATTTTATTTGAAAGAAAACATGGGTAACCCGTTTTGTCCTCATGGCCCGTTTTGACCCACCTTCTCCTACTGTTGACCCAGGTACTGACTGAATGCAGTGATGTTCGTGTATCGTCTAGATTTATTTTTCTTTTTTTTTGTATGGATTTTTCGATTACAATGTGCGCAAGGATTACTATACGTTAGTATAAATAATATTTTCAGCAAAAAAGAAAGCAACAATCGTGAACAAATAATTCAGGATTTTTCAAAATTTAAAACCAGAAAAAAAAAGCTTTTTATCGTTTTCCAATATGACATGTACAGACCCATGTAGGATATAAATATGCCTAGATTCATTGGAATATCTGATTTTAATTCAACAATGTCGGCTTTTCATATCGGTTTCCATTCCAGTACAATTTTTTAAAGATTTTTATTAGTTTTCCATAGAATTTGTTTCAGTTCTCAGTAAGATTTTTATCAGTTTTCCATAAGACTTGCTTCAGCTTTTAGTTTTCTGTAGGATTTTAATCAGTTTTCCATAGGGGGCTTTCCATGCTACAGATTAGTTTCGATTTTCTGAAATAAAGCAAACCAAAGTGAGATAATCATGCAGGTAGATCATGCAGAAAACTTCTCTGTTTTCTATTGCACTTTGTTTATTCAGGATGGTAGATCTCGTACCTCACAATGCAGGTTGGCGGAAATTGATAAGTTATATGCAAAATCTGGCGATATTCTTAGAGTACATATAGGCAGTTTTACTGGGATTTTATTCCTTGTTGAATAGGTAAATAAAAATATCGAATTTAACAATCAATTCACTCCTATTTCCTTCATGCTTATTTTATATCATGTAATCGGTAGCAAACGGCCTTGGCATTAATTTCAAAGGTACCTAGCGGGAATGGAAAACTCTCAAGTGCATAGTGTACGTATCATTAATAAAACATATTTGCTCATAAAATTAGAAATCACAAATAGTTACTTTTATTTTACTAGTTAGCAAATGTTGTTAGAAAAAAAACTGCCAGAAATAAAATCTAGTCTATGATTTGCTGTGCAATGTTCCTTTGTTAGTCGTAATGCCTATTTTTTTACCATACGTGGAATCCAATATATTTCCATATAAAATAAGATATAAAATGTTCACAATGCAATATATATTTTGTTTTAACCGTGTATTAAATTATATTCATAACACTGTATTTACATTCGTTTGGTGTTTAAAACTCATGACGAAAAACATGAATTTGATTTACATTATTAAGTTTCAATGTTGAATCTCACCGCAAAGCAAAGTTGCAAATGTGCGTTCGAGGGAATCTAATCGATCTTTACGAGTATTGCAATGATATTTACTATTGCAATAGGTCAAGCGCATGTGGCAAATGAAAATAGCGTTCTGAATTAGTTGTTACCTTTATATACTGTCGCCAGGCCTGACGAGAGAATGGGGGGAGGGGGGTTATTACACTTACTGGACTCTACTTTCAAACTGGGGACCCTAATTTTCTTTCAAATATTGTCATTTACGTGCCTGCAGTATGTGGTCCATATTTTCTATAAACGAATAAATTGGCCGGCCTAGTTCATTGCACTAAATTGTTTTGGGACCCTCAGCTACGACACAAAACATATAGGGGGAAATTGAGAAACGAGAGCATCGTCCGGAGGGTCCAAAGCTATAGCCCACTCGTAGAGGATGTTCTGGGAAGTCTCATCACCAGCTTCGCAGAAGGAACAGATATCGTCAGAGATACTACCCATATTTTGCAGGTTGCACCTCAAGGTTGAATGCCTGTGAGAAGGCCGCAATTATGATTCCAACCATGTTTCTGCATAGAATAATCAGGGTACGCTCTTTCACTATAACAAACTTCAATGAATTTCGACTTAAAAGACCGTTGGGTATTACCTCATGGACTTACATAATCTAGTTGAAAAGTCCGCAATTGCTGCCGCTGTACTCTCATCAGTTCTGGAGCCATAGTTAAATCACTTGACAGTATTCGAAGCGGGTGACGAATACCTCGTATTCGATTCTTCTCTGTCCCAAATTTCGGTAGAGAAGAGGTAGTTGAAGCGTAATGCCGATTTCACATTTTTCGGTTTCCGCCGGACCGGCTAAATTTCATCCGACCTTGGACGAGGCTGGAGAAAAATTCAGCTCCTATACTTATCTCTTCCATTTTACTTGAGATAACGAATGAATGCTCGAAAGAATCATCATCCCGGTCGCTATCCGGCCGCCGCGCTGGAAGAATAGGCGAAATGTCCGGCTGCTATCCGGAGATTTCTCGGTTTTTAGCCAGACCGGAACAATGTGAAGGGCGCTATGCTATTCTTTTCTATTCTATTCTTTTTTCTCTATTCCCTATTCTCTATTATCTACAAAAAATTTCTTCCGGTTTCCAGCCGGATTAAAATTAGCCGGTCCGGGGGAGACCGGAAAATGTGAAACGGGTGTTACTCTTTTGTTAAATGATCAGACGGCAAATTCAGCTCATTGTCTTCATGGAGTCATTTTTCCTCCTCTGAGTTGAATTTGAGTGTGGTTTGATTGGTTTTAAGTATCCCTAGTGCTTGTTTTACCTCCACCATAGATAGATGTGAAGCGGTGGAAGATGGAATAGCGCGTCAAGAGCAGAAATAGGGCAACTACGAATAGCACCCGTTACCGTGAGGCATGCTATCTTTCAAATTTTACTTAGTGTAATTTTGCCCTCCCTGGTGCAAAATGTCTTCCATAATCAATTCTGGGTTTGACGATTACCTTGCAGATCAATATACTACCTATATAGCTATACGAGGAATAGTTCCCCAAGTCTTCCCTACGAATTGTCTATAAATCCAGAGGGCATTGGTGGCCTTATCCGAAATAGTCCTCAAGTGTCCCGTCTAGAGTAGATCTTTATCCAGTAAGACACCGATGTATTTTGCAGAATCTGCTAAAAGTACCTGAGGATAAATAAGTATCAGTCTGATACTAGGCAGTTTCCATTGAACTAAATTTGTACTATGTTCGAGGCTAATTCGAGGATCTCCGTTATGATTCTTAACAAAATTCTCTTAAAGATTTATCACTAGGTCATCATACCTTTGTGTTCAATATCCCATAGTGGTAAGTTTGGACATCAAACTGTCTACTACCATGCTCTATAGATAGGAGAATGTACCTTGTGGGCTGATATAATCTGATGTAATTTGAGACATATGGGGTCGTCCGTGGTCCGTAGCGTCCCCATTTATGTACCGAGAGCGTTTAGGTGCTAATAATTATTAGTTAAAAAAAAACACGCAAATGTGATGCAGCCAGTCAAAATACATATATGTTGTTGGCGTTCCATTAAAAAAAAATCGTTTATTGCTTCTGCTCAACAGGGTAGTTCTAATTTTTCTAAACAAGCCTATTGTATCTTGAACAGATCAAAAGTTAGACCGTTTTGTAATTACTATTCAAATGACTAGATTTATTGGTACAGTCAGTCCACAACATACAAGTATGAACATATGACCGACTTACGTGAATTCTCACTTACGTAAATACCAAAATTCATAGAAAAATTATAACTACCCTGTTGAGCAGAAACAATAAGCAATCTTTTTGGAATGGAACGCCAACTATATGTATGTATTTTGACTGGCTGCATCACATTTGCGTGTTTTTTTTTAACTAGTAATTAGTACCACCTAAACGTGCTACAAAATGTAATAATACATATAACATATGCCCAATTGTTTCGAAACTTGGTTTTATCGTTTTCTCGGTAAATGTTGACGCTACGTCCCATATATCTCAAATTATATATCAGATTACCTACAAACTGTTCGGATGGTTTATCCCGACAGATAAATACATTGTTCGATATACAACGCTGAAATGAAGATTTTTTAATCGTTGGGGGAAATTTTTGAAGACCTGTTTCTCGCAACATTTTTCACGTATCAAGATGATTTTTATACTAAATTTGAGGAAATTCAATACTTTTTTAAAACTGTAGATAACACTTTTCCGTAGGACACATACTTTAAGTGATCTTTGCATTTTGTGTCACTTTTTTTTCCAAGGTGCTTAATTTAAGCAAATATTTTTTTTTTTCATTTTGTACATAACTATTATTCTTACGGAGTTTTTCGTAGGATGAGTACTTTTCTGGATATTTGACAATATGCATCACAAAAAACGCCATTTTCCACTTTTCGAAAGGTATTATCAAAATTTGAAGAGCTTCTTTTCAGAAAAGCTTGCATGTAAGGAGCAGCTTTATGTACAAAATTTTAGGAAACTTAATACTTTTTCAAATAGTTGTGATGACTTTTCAGCAGGACACATGTTTTAGGCGTTATTAGGCGATGTTTACATTTGTGTTTCGTGAAGTTCATTTATAAAGCAATTAGGTTCCTATTTTTCTAAGTAACTATCATATATACGGTCATCGGACTTATCCCAAACTAAAACTTATTTAGCTATAAAAAAATTGGTTCGATTTTTTTTCTCATCCGACTAGTTTTGGCCCGTTATTTGATGAAAATTTTCGCTGATGCCCATATTGCAATAATTCCATTGATGACCATTAATATTTTAATCGATGGCGAAGTGAATGCACACAAGCCAGTTACGTGCATAGCAACGGAAGTGTGCAATTAAGTGCATACATTTCACACAACAACAATACAAAACGAAAATTCTTCATGAGAACAAACAAACAACTGACAAAAAATGTTTTTTTTTTCGCAGTCAGATTACCTCGAAAACTATCGAAGATACCGAAAACCTCAGAAAGTTCTGTGTTAGGATTAATAGTTGCAGAGATAAAAGCAAAAAATAAAAAACAAAAAAACGAAAAGAAAAAAACTCCCCTTAAACCCCTATCCTCCCTCGCGTGGCGGGTGAGCTTGCAGTGAGGACTATAATATGATATACTCCTAGTACCACCCAAAAATCATGCCAAATTAAATTTGTTTTTAACTTTTTACACACGATTTTCACTTGTTATCTGGGGTATAATTGCTAGTTGCAATACGCAATTTTAAGAAAATTTTTAAATAGTTCTAACTCTTCCAAGATACAATAATGAATTTTATACTCATTTTGTAGTAAATTTAATTATCTACAAATCTTCCCTTATCATTCTGTGGTAAATTTAATTATCTACAAGTCTTGACAACTTTTCTCTGAAGTGGACAACAAAAAAAAGGAGGAAATAAAATGAGGTGAAATGATTTTCTTTTTAAATATGCAATTTTTAGAAGCAAATATCTCTTAAACTCTAAAAAATAAAAAAATAAAAATACGTAGGTCATTCTTATATGAAATTTAGTGCTCTATAATTTTATCATACCTACTCCTTTTTTCACACCTAGTAGGTCCGGGGACTTTTAGTAAGTTTATCTCCTAACTAGTCTAAACAAAACCCCATACTCCGTTTTTGTGTTACGGACATTTATATCTGGAAAGTCTTACTGATTTATAGAGTATAGCATGCGTCCGTAGTTTAGCTTAATAACGCCTTATGCATTTCTCGCTACTGGGAACTCTGTCATCTGAGGATCGCGCCTATAAACAGGTCAAATTTTCTAATTCTCGGATTTTTTTTTTCTATTTTTTTGCCAAGCATTAAACCAAGTCAAACAAGCTAATTTGTGCTAACAAATTTAGTTTTCGGAAAAACTGCATTGAGAAACATTTCTTCATTTAGAAACCCGTCAGGAAATTTCTACAATGAAAAATTTAAATTTGAATAAGTCTCCGCCATCGTTTCAGAACATAAACATATCAAAATTTGATAAATGTCGTATCATGAGAAACCTAAAAATATTCGAACATGCGAGTATTTTCGATATTACGAGTACATCAAATTCGCGGTAGAGCTAGTACAAATTACGAAATTTCGAAATGCTTGTAGCATAATGTACCTATCCATATACATACATATATTCATACGATGAACGATTTAAATATATCAGATACACTAAGTAGTATGTTAAGTGCCAAGTTCAAGATCTCTTTGCCAAGTTCATGAGATGACACTTTTTTAATTGCAATTAACTAGTGCGAGCTGCTAAAAATTGACGTACTCGTAGTTAAGTAGGTTCATATCATTTTTTCGAACGCGTCTTTCTATTCACCTATGAGTATTTACTGCATTGTAATGTGCTGTTTATACATTCAGTCACATTACGAGTATGTTAGTTATTTCGTTTACTTTTCACTCATGTTTTGTTTAAAAACATCAAATACTTGATAGTTTTATATCTTTTCAGATTTCGCATATTATCACAATAATAAGAAAACAGAATGAGTAAAGTTTACCACAATGCTGCCTTTGTTGGTGATGACGGCGAGAAATCCGAACGGGGGTAAGATAAACATAAAAGTGAAAAATTTGAATAATGACAGTATGATATGTACCCATATTACTTAAACAATTGGCCACTTAATATTATCTTTGGTAATAATTAATAATTATTGATAAATTGATTTTGCAGTAAAAACTCCTCAGAAAAACCACAATATGTGATTGAACTTACGGAAAAGGGAAAAATTGTAGCGGAAGTCGATTATGAGCCCTATGGTCATAGAAAAGTGGAACATCCTACCACGTAAGTGTATTAAAAATTTGCTTCATTTCTTTTCTTTTCATTTCATTTTTTTTTTTTTGTTTTTGCATTTGGGTTTGAACTCGGTGTTACATAGTAAAAAGCAAATAAATAAAGAAGAATATGCAGGTAATATTTTTTTTTGTTCCAGGGTAAAATCTTTAAATTACCACTGCAAAATTTCGTCTTCTCGTATATTTGACATGGGCCATAACTCCCTCGATGTAACTTCGATATAAAATTAAATAATAAATAACTGGTGCAACCGCCATAGAGTAATAATACATGTACAATGTACTCTGTGTCAATGCCTCGAGATGATTTAGTATCATCTCATTTACTAGATGTACTTAAAATTTAAAGTAGTCAAATATAAATAGTCCTGTAATGTACATTTGAAGATACTTTTATATTATACAGACAATACAGCATGTTTAATGTTCGTGTTGCGCATCCAATGGTCATCGCCAGCAGGCCTAAATGTTTCAGAAATCTGAACGTGTGCCGGGTCGGGATGGTAGAAAAATCGCTTGGGGTTTTTGCGTTGAAAAGCGCTTCAAATGTTTTCGTCATGTCTCGTTGTTGTTCGTTTGAAAATCTCACAAACAGACCGGTGATGTTCATCGGCACTATAGGCATGTCCCATGCAAGTACTATACATTTTAATTTTGATTCATTTGCTCTCAGGTTGTCTATGATTTGCTTTGAAAAAGGTTGTCGCTATCACCCCAATTCAGGAGATTTCCATATGTATCAGGCGAATGCAAGAATGTCTCTTTCCCTGACCAAAGGGCTCAACATACCATTAGCATTACTCTAGTGCATTCCCCCATGATATAAATGATACACATCTTGCCTATATATCACTTAATTGCAAAGAAAATCCTTTTTCCCCACACTTAAAAACGCAAAATGCCTTCAGCAGTTGTGTATTGCATTCGCTTCAACATCCCCAGTTATATAATATCCATCTTGCCTAGATATCACTTCATTGTAATACATTTTTCCACTGCAAAGGATTTAAAATGGCATCATTCCTTCCCAAAGGACTTGAAATGCAAATGCATTGGGGCGACCGGTAGCGCAGTGTGTTGAGGCATCAGTCTCATGTTTGACTAGCGGCGTTTCGGGTTCGAATCCCGTCCACGACGACGTTCGTGGCCATGGATGTGCAGGAGGTGCATGCTGGCAACTGCATTCTCCGAAACCAGTTTATGCCGTGAAATGTCAACTGGGCCACATGGAACAGTTGACGCGCTATGCCCCACAAGGGGTTAGGGTAATTCAGAGAGAAATGCATTCAGCAGAAGTCTAGTGAATTCGCCTCATGGCCCGAGTTATATGATACTCATCTTGCCTAGGTACCACTTCATTGCCAAAAATGCCCTATTTCCTCACTAACGGACTCAAAATGCCATCAGTCTGGACCGAAGGACTCAGAATGCTTTCAACAGTGCTCCAGTGCATTGGTCCGATCACGCCGAATCAGTAGATACCCATATCTACCAGGTTTGGTTTCTGTTTCATTTCATGACCAAGAGAGTCCTTTTCTCGTGACGCACACATGTAACTGGATCAAAATATTACTGACCAGATAATAATCCAAGGAAGCTGCGTACCAAATTTGGTTGAAATGAGACAACGGGAAATGCCTGGAGAAGCGATCTTTAAAAAGACTTAGTCGAGTAACTGTGGTTTGAACAAAACTGAATATACCGTTAGTCCAGTCAATGATATATGTACATAATTGTGGTCCTCGATTTGTGCTCAGGGTTACACAAGGAACTTGAATACAATATTTTTTTTAGCAATTAGAACGCAAAAAGTGCCCGGACAAACGAACTATGCATTGGGCTATATGTCCGTCCATTAAACACGCATATGGGACGGATCGCTCACTAACTCCTTTCGTTGCAAATACAGTTTAATGCCGAATTACATGCACACAGATGGACGCGACGAACTTGTAGAAGAGCACCTTATAGCATTCTTTCGTGATGAGAGCAATTCAGAGCTTTGTGCTTGCATTTACCGCCTGCAAGATGATTACTGATGAGAAACTCACTGTCGTTGATGGGGAAATAGATCTTCATAGATCGTTGTAGAACATATTTGGCCACAACAAACAATCCCTTCAGAAAAGAGGACTAATCGTCATTTTTTCGGGAAGATAGTTCGCGGACCCCTTTTAGGGTCTAGTTTTTTTTTAGTGTTTTGTAGTTAAAACCAAATCCTTTTAAAATCGTTGAATTGTCCGTCTGTCTGTCCATGAAATATCTTACGAACGGTTAAAGCTACATTCATGATATTTGGTGCAAAAGTGTAGAAATTTTATAATTCGCTGAGAAAGCGATGCGTCGTAATAGGCTAATTTAAAGGGGGGAAGGGATGTGAAGGTCAAAAATATTTTTTCGTCTGGTATAGGCAAGTGGGGTATCGTAAGAAAGGTACTGTTGAGTGCATTCCATTTTTGATATTTTCTTAAAATTTAAAGAAAGGAGAAAAGAGGGAGACGGAAAATATGAGATTATTGTGTTCCCACCCCACTTGCATTTCAAGACTGATACTTTTGGAAATATGAAAACTTCCAGGATAGTGGCATTTCACTAGTATAGGAAATAGAAAATAATGGAAATCTAATATTTCATTAATCATTAGAGTACGTTAATAATAAGATATTTCTACAGTTGCCGTTAGGACACCGTTGCATTCCTTAAATACATCCCAGGTAAAGAATATTAATGGCCAACGGTAACCATAGGCAAATATGTCATAAAGTTTCGTATCAATAACATAATTTTTAATAATAATAACACATTTATTTCAAGTTGGTCATTTTGACATTATACAACACTATAGATACCACAAATGTACCTACCAGCTTCACGAGGTACGAGTTGTTTTTCGTAGCGTTTTTTACTGAGTGTTAATTGAAGTTGAGTTCGGACGAATCAGATTGCAGTTATTAAATTAAACATTTTTGAAAAATGGTTCGGAGGGAGGTCTGTGATTCAAACTATTACTAACTTCATATACTCTTTTTTTGCCGCTGTAGCCATGTCAAAAACAACAAAAATTAAAATGAAACCGGAATATAGAGGGCTACGCCCGCAATCCGAGGGTTTTGTAGCAAGCACTTATTTTGGTACGCAAGCATCGGCTCCTTGCTGTTCTTGGTACCACTTAGATGGATAAAAAAACATAATAAAAATGTCTGACCCATCATATCATTAGTATTTTACATGCCCATTCATATTAAGTGATTGTAATGAAACTTAAAACATATTATTGCCTATGATGTTGGCTATCCTTGGCCTTCAGTACTTTTTATCTCGGACGTGCTTAAGAGATGCAGGGGTGCGCTAACTGTAACTATGGAAATAAACTATTATTAACCTATTTTGAGGAGATGGACAAATTCCATTATTTCCCGTTTTATATGCTATTCGGAACAAACCTTCCTCAAAGTTACGGTCTCGAAATGCAAGGGGGGACAAATTACGATCTAATATTTTCTGCTCCCTCACTGTTCCCCTTTCTTCAAATTTAAAGTAAATGCCAAAAATAAAATGTACTCAACATTACTTTTCTCACAACACCCGACTTGCCTATACTAGCCGATAAACAAAATTTGACCTTAATTTCGCCTCACCCCCTCCCCCGTTCGTTATAGTTGACCAATTACAACACATCACCCCTACCAATCTTTACCCTTTCATAAATGTAATTAACCATAATATGTAACAATAACTGCAATTCGCACTACGAAAAACAACATGCAAGTAGTACTCGCACCTTCGAAGCCGGTAGGTGTATTTTTTGTATGAATAGTGTAAAAATGCCTAACTTCAAGTGAATGTACTATTATTAAATATTACATGATCGTAATGAAACTTAGAGACATTATTGCCTATAGTGTTGGTTATCATTGGCCATCTATATTTTTGACCCCGGGTGTGCCTAGGGGTGCAGGGGTGTACTAACTGCAACAATAGAAATGTACTATTATTAACCTTTTTTGATGAGATTTTGAAATTCTACTATTTTTAGTTTTCTATGTTAGTGAAATGCCGTTTTTCTGTAAATTTTCATATCTCTAAGTGTAACGGTCTTGATATGCAAGGGGGGTTTTACTACAAAACCCTAAAAAGCAATTTGATTTTCAGATATGAGACCGATTTACAGTCTTCAACTACGAGACGAATATCTAGCACTACTTCTCCCTTGATTGAATACGTTCCTATTATCTAAAGATGCCTAGCACACCGTAGCCTTCGTAGCTGCAGACCTCTGAGCCATCGTTTACTTGTATTTCGATTAACTCTTTGTTTCTGTCTTATTCGTCATTCGTCAGCATCAATATTCTACGGGGTGAAAATCAGTCTTTAATATCAGTGGTACAGCACGGGTTTGATTATCCTTTTAATAACTAAAGAGGGTCGAATAATTTCTCTGATTTTCGAACTAGGTCCGATGTGTCACCCTTGTCTGCAATGTTCGTACCTAGGTGAACAAATGTACTCCTTAGTCTGCATTATTCGTTCTCCAAAACAAGATTGCAAAAGCACTTTTATCTTCGCCTTATTAATTTCCAGACCAACTTCTTCTGCTACTTGAGCAAGACTTGATAATATTTCCTCTACTTTGATTTCCAAGCGGTTATGGTTAATTGAAGTAGTGTTTCTAAACGGTATACGTATTTTTTTTTCAGTATGAGTCACTATATCATTAACACCGATTTACTAGCCACATTCAAATTCAAGATGATTACACTTTTACTACTCATAAAAGCCAGCACATTGCATTATCTTTTTTTTTTGGTATATGAAATTTATAGTTTATCAGCACATTTTTGTTATATTATTTAAATTTTCAACATATTTATTTTTCTACAACCAGCAATGCAGAAACAATGTTCCATTTGCTTAAGGGTTCTTTGGGAACTGGAATTCTTGCTATGCCAAATGCTTTCCGGAATGCAGGATATGTGCCGGGAACAGTAGGAACAATGATTATTGGTCTCATTTGCACATACTGTATACATTTACTTATTAAGGCCGAATATGAATTATGTAAACGGAAAAAGGTAATAACTATTTAATTTTTATTATTTATGATTCGCTCTAATACAATGAAGTAAAAATGAAATAATAGGAATTTTGTTTTATATTTTGACAGGTTCCAAGCATGACATATCCAGGAGTGGCTGAAGCTGCTTTAAGTGAAGGTCCGTTTTGGTCCAAAGCATGTGCACCCTACATAACGTAAGTGATATTATGTTTACATTACTCTCTCTCTCTCAATTGCCCTAACCCCTTGTGGGGCATAGCGCGTCAACTGTTCCATGTGGCCCAGTTGACGTTTCTCGACATAAACTGGTTTCGGAGAATGCAGTTGCCAGCATGCACCTCCTGCACATCCATGGCCACGAACGTCGTCGAGGACGGGATTCGAACCCGAAACGCCGCTAGTCAAAACATGAGACTGATGCCTCAACACACTGCGCTACCGGTCGCCCCATTACAACATTATGCAATTAACGCTCCATACTGAATTGTCTAGCTCCTCGACGCGGCGGTTGGCTTGGATACTGGGGCTGGTTTCAGACAACGTGCACGGTATTTGTGTTTTCGCCAAGTAATTGATAAATGCTAGCTGTTGAATATTTTTCTCAGTCGATGACTCGAGCGAGAAAATGCACATGTCTGTTGCAAGCTGCTCGGCATTTGGAAGGTTTCAGTAATTGGATAGTATTTGGCATTTAGTCGGTACTCGCCGAGTCGTGAGTGTGCTAGCATCATTCCCACATCCACGTGTAAATACCAAAAATGTCATTTTTGTAGCAAGAGCAATTCGTTGAAAAAATCCCATTGTTATTGCGACATAAATCACAGTGTGTAATTTTACCTCTCAATGCGATTTTTTATCCGATCATAGATGAACAAATGCGATCCGAGCACACCAGACTGAAGATCCAATGGGAGTAATAATAAAGTCAACTATGTAGCATGGCGACACAGATCACGTAGATCCATAGGAATCGAAAGTTACGACCTCTTCGTAACTGATGATATGACCAGTGGTGACGTATACTGACTTGTATAGAGGCCCTAAACTCAATAGGTCTGCCCTACGAAGTGCAATAAATTACAAACGTCATGTTTTCTGAAACATCAAATATAGGTGTACCATATGATATACAGATAGAAAAAGGAAGCAACTGGAGTTGGAGGCAGCTGGAGTCTCTGGACTGAAAATCAGGATCTTAATCCTTTGCCCAGCGTATTTCAATCCGAGATCCATGCCGTTGAGTCCTATGCCAGAGGCCATTAGTGCACTCTCCTCTCACAAGCTCTCATCGAGGCTGATGAAAGAGGACTTCGAGGCCTTCAATGCGTGGCAACCCCCAAGCAAAGTAGTTCTGTGAATTTTTAGGAGTCAAAACTCATTTGTGACTTTCGCTGGCTCTCAGCCAGAACGCTGGATAGGAACAATCAACCTAATTAGTTTTTTGTGTGTTTAACGACTATCCATGTAAATAAAGCTGGTTGGAGACTGCCAGAGGGATATCTATTTGGACACCACTGAATGAGATATCACCCCAGCCAGATGTCCAACGATACTGAACATCGGCTCTGTTTGGTAGACATTAATTTCACTAATCGCCTTGACTATTTCACATGCTGTGAAAAATATCTGGTATTCACGAAAACACTATTACTTCAATGCCACTGCGTGGTGGATAAATTTTCAGAACTCAAAAAATGTTTGCGAAATAAAAAATATCTTTCGGTTCTTGATATGTTATGGAAAACCAGTAAAATCCATTTGACTATATAATGGGGGTGCTTCCGTCGAACCTTCAATAAGCAGTGGGTTGAGCACAGCTAAATTTCGGTTCTCTTATCAGGGTCGATGAACCAAAAATTCTAGCGATCTGACCCTTTCCAGAAAAGTTTGCCGACCCCTTGCTCTTGACAATAAAATATTAAAGGGTACATTGACTTCATCATAAGGAAAAACACATGATAACTCCCGATAGAATGCAGTTAGGGACATAACAATTTGGTCAAACATTTTTAAGTTCTTATTGGTTGGTACCGCCAATGGGCACGATAGGACTAAAAGTTCGCCTTTCTCCCCTTTAAATATTGTTTAACAAACATACCAATAAAGCCCCATCTAATGAAAGTAGGCAGGTCAAATTCGGGTGACTGAGCCCTGGGACCTTTACTACACTTCTCTGTAAAAATTACTTAAATCGGATGGAAAAAAGGCTACTTTCCAGGGATGTCCTCGTATGTTAACATTGAAGAAAAACATCAAGATTGACTTTTTCCTACACTTCCGGATCCCTTTCACCGGGGACTTTGGGCCGTACTGTATATTCGGGGGCTGCCTTCATTAATTTTACAAAATTCGAAAACCACACGATTTTCCTCCTGGTTTTCGGTCTATGTATGAGCTAAAAAAATCTAAAAATATGGTAGTTTGGGGCGCCTTTGATGGAAATTAGCCTTGGTTTTCATACGATTGAACTTATTTTTACAAAGGAATATAGTAGGGTCCTAGGTCATCCACCCGAATTTGGCCTGACTACTTATATTCGATGGGGCGTTATTGGCATGAAATTATTAAATTTCCGACAAGCAGTTGTAGAGCAAATATGCTCATATTATCCCTGACTTTTCCGCATTCTTTTGAGGATAAATCAGTTCTGGCTCATCAAATCCAGTTAATTTTATAAAATTGTAGAGAATCGAATGAACTACGAAATCATTATTATGACACTTTACTCAGACATTCCCCGTTAACGAGTTATTTCAGAAAAACTGATTCAAAAATCGAATTTCTCAACTTTTACGTGCTGTAAAATTTTACGTACTTGTTAAAACTAAACAGTGTGTTTGCAAAAGCTGAAGATTATTTTACAGCGAATAATTGAATATTTTATTTTTAATTACTACAACGACTAACGAGGAGATAAAAGCAAAAAGAAAAAAAAAAACAAATCACCGCATAAGTACCGTTAGAAAATTTTTCAGGTGGTACAAATTTGGACTCAAGCTTTCTGACCCATAGTACGAGTATATGCACACCAGAAACCTAAATCTAGATAGATTTGTAAAATCCGAAACCCATGCACACCATCCGTTTTTTACTTCTCCTTCAACTGCCAAGATTTAGTTGTCAGTTGTGCTGTCATTCACTTACATCACGCATGAACATGCACGCACGTGTGCGTCCCTGAATTTCATAGCAAACAACTGTCAAATGGTTCATTTTTCTTCTTCTTTTTCTTAGAAAATTCACTAGAAAATATATCATACGTTGTTCAGGGGAAAATACGAGATTTGAGGCGAGATTTGTTTTAAATCTTGTTCCAAATCTAGATTAAGAAATCTTAATAAATGTATGGTCAATCTAGGAGATTAGGTGGTCCATTTACTTAAATCTCGAGATTTATCCAAATCTCCTACAGTGTGCATAGTCTGCAGCATGCACTCTGAAGCCGCTTTTCACGACGTACCGCCTGAAGTTATGGTGTCGGGTGTAAGAATAAGCCACTGCACATTTTGTTCGCATGTTCAGACTTCACCTTCACTTCGAGTTACAATATAATAAAAATACTCGTATTATACTTTTATTTCCCTTTTAACATACATCCATTCATAATTTACATTCTGGAAACCATTCTATAGATAGATATATTTTTTTTTCAAAATTTGTCAAAAAACCATTGATCCTTTTTTAGTATACGAGTATCTTCATATATAATATAAAACGTGATATATATTTATTATTATTTTCTCCGAAATGTTATAATTTGTTTAAATAAATCCTACGTTATTCCTCTTATTAACATTATACTGCAAATAGATATCACGTGGCAACTCGTGACAGGAAAGAAGTTAAATATTTCATTTTAATATGTATTATCATATGACAACTTAAATGAAAACCGCAATACACGTTCATTAAGAAAGTAACCTTGCATTCCTCACCACCTACTAGCGAAACTTGTCGGCTCATCATCAGGCTGGTGGGAAGAGTGTCTCTGACACGTTGAGTGCGACTCGCGTTATTTTCACTGCAATTGAATGCACTTTTGTTCATTAGTATCAGACGACCTTCTGTCTTCTTGTTGTTATAATTTATAATAATATTGAACGCATAATATAACGCAAGCACTACGACAAATGATTTTTTTTTTCAATTACAGGGGCGTCGTGAACACTTTTCTTCTAATTTATCAACTGGGCACATGCTGTGTGTATGTAGTGTTCGTCGCGACAAATATTAAATCAATCGCCGACTACTACATGGAAGACAAGCCGGATGTCCGCATCTGGATGCTCATCATATTGTTGCCATTGATTTTAATTAATTGGGTAAGTGAATCATGTATGAGATATTTGAACATACGAGATTGACAATGAAATCGAGATACACCAGAGCTTAATTGACGACAATCAACGGTCAACAATCCGTTCAATTGAATAGCTTAGATCAGATCAATTTAATTTTAAATTGACAGTAGAAATAATCTTTTATTAGTTGATATGCAAATGCAAATGTTAATTTTGGAATTCAAAGGGAACTTTATAGAAAGTGTTCTCATTATTTTCATAGGTACGAAATTTGAAGTATTTGGCACCGTTTTCAACAATTGCGAATGCAGTGACGCTGGTTTCATTTGGAATTATCCTGTATTATGTTTTCCGTCATCCGATTACATTGGAAGGGAAGGAAGCATTTGGTGAAATCAAAAATTTCCCATTATTCTTCGGAACAGTATTATTTGCTTTAGAGGCTATTGGAGTGGTAAATTGAACAGCTTACATTATTACAGTTTTGATTTTTTTTTAATTTGATTAATATTTGTTCATGCCAATTTCAGATACTCCCGCTTGAAAATGAGATGAAGTCACCACGAAGCTTCATCCAGCCCTGTGGTGTTTTGAATGGTTCTATGATTTTGATTGTCTTCCTGTATGTCGGAATGGGTTTATTCGGTTATTTGAATTATGGCGATCTTGTCGAAGGATCAATTACATTGAATCTACCTCCGGAGGATGTGTAAGCTGGTGTCTTTAAATATTTGTTTCCACTAAATATTAATCATTATTCCATTTCACAGTTTGGCTCAATGTGTCAAGGGAACATTGGCATTTGCGATTTTCGTAACACACGGGCTGGCCTGCTACGTTGCTATTGATATCACGTGGAATCAAATCATCACGAATAAGTTCACTTTGACATCTCACAAAATTATCTGGGAATATGTCTGCCGAACTTTGCTGGTCCTTGTCACTTGTAAGTAAATTTTAGGCCTATAGTTGAGCTTCATTTTGAGATTACAATTTTTATTTTATAATTTTATTTCAGTCGGTTTGGCAGTGGCTATTCCCAATCTGGAATTGTTCATATCGTTGTTTGGTGCCCTCTGTTTATCTGCTTTGGGCTTAGCTTTCCCAGCTTTAATTCAAATTTGCACTTTTTGGTATCACGTTAGTGGTACCCAGCGAGTTTGGTTGCTTTTTAGCAATTCAATAATAATTATTGTTGGTATTGTTGGTTTAGTCGTTGGAACGTATACAAGTCTATCGGAAATCATCGAGAAAGTTTTCCATTAAGATGTTTGAGAGTTTACTATGAGAAGCCCATCAAACAGTAAATATAAGCGAATCACTTTGACATTCCTTATGCAGTATGTGATATAGCAAAACAAGGTCCTGTATCTTATACAAATAATATAAAGATAGAGAATACTATTTAGCAAAAACAAAGAGAATGTACAGTTAGCTATTTAAATACATATTTGGAACTGCAAAGGAAACCGATAAGGGGATGTAAATATTATAGTAGATTCAGATTCAACTCAGATGCGTCTCCCCCGTCGTTTAAAGTTACAAAACAGGTAAAGCAAAATGCAGATAGTATTAGTAGATTTAAAAACATTAGTTATTTTAGTAATAATAATAGCGTTGTCTAGTTAAGATGTACATATATATTTGTGTTTCTGTATTAGAAGGCACTTGTTAGCGAATAAACACTAAGTGTAAAAGTGATTGTAGTTTTTAATCATTATGTAAGAATATTCCTAAAGCAAAAATACATGATGTACCAAACGAAATTATGTTATTTTAATACGACCCAATTCTGCTTTCTTTTTAATAGCAGGCTTTTTCCCATTCACATACTTTTACAACATATGGCATTAATTCTTAAAAGTATAGTATATAGTATAAAAGCGTACATTAAACGAATGATTGGCGAATATCAAGGCGGTTTCAGACCTAGCCGATCTACAACCGATCAGGTTTTCACGGTCAAGTAAATCCTGAAAATGTGCTGGAAATGCAAGGTTGACGTGTTCCAAAATCTCGACTTTAAGCAAGTATACGGCAGTATCGATCGTGGTGTACTCATACTGTATTATAATCATGCTGTAAGTTGGTAAATCAATAAAATCAGTACGACTAAGAAAGAAGACGATGACCAACTCCGTCTGACAGGTTAGGCTCCAAAACAGGTTGACTGATATTTTTGAAACATGTGCTGGATTGAAGTAAGGCGATAACCTGGCGACGACGTTTGTGAACTCGCTTGAATACGCCATTCGGGCAACGCATGCAGACACCAGCGGCATGCTAATCGTCAAGACGACACAATTGATAACATGCGCAGACAAAATCAACGTAATGTGCCGAAACCTAGCAGCCGCAGAAGAACTTCTACATAATATGGACACGGCTGCAAAAGAAGTTGGACTACGCATTACAGATGTACCGAGGATAAAACAAAAATAATGAGCAATCAAGAAAAAGGACATCGGCACAATCGAACATTGAATTCGTAGACAACTTCACATACCTGGGTACCTGTCAATGTACGCCAGCGAAACTGACGAAATTGCGCGATGAATAAGACTTTTTCCTCAGTCCTCCCAATAATGAAATCGAAGCATACCTATGCACAGAAATACGAAGCTCAGCATTTTAAAAACCATCATGCGACTTCTGATGCTATGGCTACGAAACCTGTACTCAGCTAAAAAAAATCCGAGACAAAAGAAGAAAGAAATGCATATAAAAAAAATTATCTTAAATTTTTCGGTATTTTAAATCTATGATCAGGCTAGGGGGTAACGTGCGACTTTTTTCTCTTCAAGGCGGTCGCTACGGCTGAAAGTTTGAGAGCCCCTGCATTAGACTGCTTCGTTCAATGAAAATAACATCAGCGCCTAAAAAAATTGCAATTTGTATCGTTAATATGTTGCATCCAGAGCGAATGAAGCGACACTAATGGTTTTGACTCTTTAACGTGTGTTTCGTTAGGCACACTATCGTCGTACAATACATTATTTGCGATTAGCGATCAACCCATAGAGCACGGAGCACTTTTTGTGTGTTTCTTTTTCATCGTCGTCTGCGATGGAGTCGGAGTGGTGCCTAGCAAAACGCATCTTTAATCTCATGGAGCCAGCGTAGCGATCAGAGCCCACTCAAGAGATTGTTGATTCACAATAATTCCTCGTGTAGGCGCCGTTCGCTCCGCGCTTAAGGGATCAAAACCCTCAGTATAGCATGCATAGGACTATTTGCCGGTCTATTATATTTTTTATGTGGAATGGACCAACGAAATTTAATTGTGCAAAAAAAGCTGGAGCTCAATATTCAATGAGTGAAGCAAACAGTTGAAATTTAGTTCTCTTTTAGATTTTCGTAATAATATAAATCTTATTTCATATTAATATGAACACTACCTACTTTCGAAAATCTTGTGCGTTAGTTACCGTTCCCATACGCAATGGAATTTTTTTTAAAGATTCCCCCTTATGATTTCAAAGCGAGCAACACAAATATAGGCGAATAAAATTAAGCCAATTTAGGAGCTTTTTAATAAAAATTAGGGACGATATGGAAATAATTTTAATCCCTTCTATAGATACTGGATACATGGAAACTGAGTTTGCACGGTCGCAGAAGGTGATCTTAACTTTTTGTGGGCGAAAATCTGAGAAATATTAGCCCGTTTTTTAATATTATCCTATAACTTCTAAACAGTGCCTCTGATCGAATAAAAAATTGTAGAAATAAATTAAAGAGCACTAAATTCCACGCCCATTGCACTGGTCAAAACTGTAATTCGGTTCAGTAGTACAGTCAAAATCGATAGTCAAAAAACGACGATTTTCAAAGCTTCGGAGAAAAATTTCACTTTATCACTTTTCAAGCTTACAGATCTTTCAAATTGATGCTCCAAATGGAAAGACTTATATGCACGAGTTGATAATTTAATAAGATAACTTGATTTCAAGTCTAACGTGACCAATATTTTTCAATTCGGCCCATTTCTAGAGTAGTTATGAGCGAAAATGCAAAAATGCCTGTTCAACGTTTTCAGCCTGAACAGCCCCTTTTTCTCACACATAAACTTTGATATCTAAATTTGATTTATTGCGGCCATAAATCCAATTTATATTCAATTTAAGACTATAGATTGAGATTCGACATGTAGAATATTCTGTTTTTCACGCTCTCTAACCCCCACATGTATGGCGAGTGGTTGTTAGGAGTAGCATCATCTAAACACTTCTGCTGAAAATTATTTTCGGTATAAAATTGCAGATTTTTTAAAGAGATTCGACAGGACAGGACATTTAATTTCTTTATTTTGAAGGCCAAATGTTTCATGGATATAAAACATCAAATTAAAAAAAAATAAGCGACAGGAAACCTTTTCTTAATTTTGACACATCTGCCCTGTAATAACAATAAGTTTATAAGTTTAAGTCAAAAATCGGTTGAAAATACAATATATATTTTACTTTTCAAATTTTTAAGAAAGTTCCCCTAATTCAAACAGCTCTGTCTCGGTAAGTAGAATAGCTAGAGGTTTCGTTTTAGTCTCATATTATAGATAATTTACTCTAGTTTAAAATAGTGTCGGAAAGTTTTTTTTTTTATCAGACTAATATAGGATATGTTTAAAATAAAACGAGACAAGCCTAACAATTCCATTTTTTTTCAATATGGTTGCGTCCGCAGCGGTAGGGCGAAATAAAAAACTCAAATTTTAAAACAATGAACTAATTTAAAAAATATATCAAAAACCGAAACTAACCAAACTAAAGCCACCAGTGTTATAAGAATTTGACTTAACAAAGTAACGAATTTTTGTTAATAATAAGGCAATAACTCAAAAACTGCGCCTGGTTGAACATCGCAGTAGAAATTAAATCGCAGCTAATACCCTACCCTAAAAATTTAAAATAGCCAGTAGAATGCATATTAACTGTTTATTAGGAATGGCTTTGGAAAATAAAAAATTGAAGAGCACAAGCAAAATTTCGCTGTTTTGTCTTACTATTCTTGAGTTTTTCCCAACATATTATACTAATTTTATGAAAAATAACAAAATACCGATTTTTCAAAACCAGGCAGGCATATCTGAAGAGGCATTTTTACATTTTCCCTCATAATTACTCTAGAAATGGGCCAAGTTGAAAAATATTGACCACATTAGTCTTGAAAGCGAATTATCTTCAACTTTTGCTCGAAAGTTTTTCTATTTGGAGCATCCGTTTCAAAGATGTGTGAGCTTGAACAGTGATAAAGTGTGTTGTCATTTTTGACTATCGATTTTGACTGTACTACTGAACCAAATTACAACTTTGAACATTGTGTATTGGACGCAGAATGCAACGTTCTTTATTTTACTCACACCAGTTTTTTTTCGATCCGAGGCACTGTTTATTAGTTATAGGAACAATATTTTAAAAAAAGTGCTCAAATTTCTCGGATTTTCGCCCACCAAAAGTTAAGCTCACCTTCTGCGACCGTGCAAACTCAGTTTCCATGTATTCGGTATTTAGACAAGCAATTAAAATTATTTCCACATCTTCCCCCTATTTTTAGTAATACAATTTAATTTTGCTGGCCTAATGAGGCTCTTCTCGAAAAAAAAGTGTATTTCATCTGGGAAATCTCGGCTCGGATAAAATCATTTCGGAAATCACTTTCCATTCCCAGTTTATTATCTCTCTCATCTATCATTCTCTATCAGTGCCTATTTCCAAGTGCGACAGATTTTTCAAGATGATAGAACGTGTACGTGACGACTGCTAGCATAATCAAGGGAAATACATAGAATATCTTCTCAAATTAGGTCAATAATAGTATATTTATATAGTTACGGCCAGTACACCACTGCATCCCTTAAACAAGTTCGAGCTCAAAAATACTGACCAACGATAATCAATACCATGAGCAATAATCTTTCCAAGTTTCGTAATAATCACATATCACTTAATAATAATACATCCATTTAAAGTTGAACATTTTGAAACTATCCATACATAAAATACAGATATGTACCTCAATTCATATGTATCAATCGTTCAATATTAGTATACTATGTTACATTCATTAAAATGCAATGCAATTTTTAGCCCTTTTTTGCCTATTTTGCTCCTTACTCCATCGTAGCTACTTCTAATTGGGGTAAAATACCAGAAATGGAAAGTACTCATTATTCCCTTTGATATAACACCCAACCCAATGAAACAAAATTTGACCTCCTTTTTTCGTCCTTTTCGGACCATTCCGATCAATATTTTTTGCTGCGAAATGAATTTTACACTC
This sequence comes from Chloromyia formosa, assembly GCA_964017055.1. Classification (NCBI taxonomy): domain Eukaryota; kingdom Metazoa; phylum Arthropoda; class Insecta; order Diptera; family Stratiomyidae; genus Chloromyia; species Chloromyia formosa. The sequence goes on from OZ024814.1 coordinate 131,172,459, forward strand.
TTCGACCCACTACTGATCACAAAAAAAAGGTCTTATAGCCGCCATACATTATCCGATCCGTCGTCCGATCGATCGGCCGATGGATCGCCACAAAATATCTGCCGATCTCCACTGCACACACACTGAACGATTTTCGTGCGATGCGATAATGAATGACAATTCAAATGAAACCGGAATATAGAGGGCTACGCCCGCAATCCGAGGGTTTTGTAGCAAGCGCTTATTTTGGTATATAAATATCGGCTCCTTGCTCTTCTTCATACCACTCAGATTGATAAAAAAAAACACAATTAAAATGTCTTACCCACTTACATTTTTACGAACTAATATTTTCTCCTCCCCCACTATTCCTGTTTCTACAAATTTCAGGAAAATGCGAAAAAATAGAATGTTCTCAACACTACCTTTCTCACGACACCTCACTTGCCAGTCGATTAAAAAAAAATTTACCTTAATTTCGCCTCTATGTGGACCCCTCCCCCCTTCCACCCGGTAAAGTTTGCCAATTACGACGCATCTAATCTTTACCCTTTCAAAAATGATTAATTAAATAACTGCAATTCGCACTACGAAAAACAACATGAAAGTAGTACTCACAACTATGAAGCCGATAGGTGTATTTTTTGTGTGGATAGTGTCGAAATGCCTAACTTTGAATCAATGTACTATTATTAAATATTATGTGATTGTAATGAAACCTAGGAATATTATTGCCTATGATGTTGGTTATCATTGGTCATCAATATTTTTGACCTCGGGTATGTTTAAGGGGTGCAGGGGTGTGCTAACTGCAACTATAGAAATGTACTATTATTAACCTTTTCTGATGAAATTTCAAAATTCTATTAATCAAGATTTTCTACGCTAGTAAAATGCCGCTTTTCTGCAAATTTTCATATTTCTAAGTATAACGGTCTAGAAATGCAAGGGGGGGGGGGACAAACTCGGATCACATATTTTCCCCTCTATCTCTTTTCCCCTTTTTTAAAATTTGATGAAAATACCGGAAATGAAATGTACTCGGTGTTACCTTTCTCATGATACCCCACTTGCCTATACCAGATGGAAAATTTTTTTTGACCTTCATTTCCCCTCTATGGGGACATCCCCTTAAAGTCAGCGTATTACAACGAATCGCTTTCTCCGGCGAATTATAATAATTGTACATACTCCCACAAATTTTCATGTATGTAGCTTCAGCCGTTCGTGAGATATTTCATGGACAGACGGACAGACGGACAGACGGACAGACATTTGACCGATTTCATAAGGGTTTTGTTTTTTATACAAAACCCTAAAAATAGGTTATGATTCACTCCCAATCCAACCTAGATTAATTTTTGTTAACTATTTGGATGTGTGTGGTATTTTTGTATACCAGATATTTGATATTTCAATTGCAGTGCCATTTAAATGATTAGAATCCTTGAAATTTCATAATTTAATAATTTGGTAATTTGACATTCACTTGCGATAATCACATACACTATCCAATCGATCGTCACCGATGGATCGCACGAAAATCGCACTAAAATATCGGCAGATCAAAATTGATCGGCCGATCGGTGCGATTTCCACATACACAGGCCGATCCGTCGGCCGATATCGATTTCGAGCGACGGTGTGTGTATGGCACGTTTTAGGTTAATTTTTCCAGGTTAAATCTAATTTGATTGTACAATGTATTCACCACCTATAAACCCCTTTTAAATATAATAAAAACGTTATAAAAATAATAAAAACGTTATAAAAACGATCAAATCATTCGCTTTCGTCGGGAATTCCCCGATATATCGATTTTTTTTCATTTTGATACATTTTCCGTTAGATGTCTCTTATCACTTTTTTTTTGCGCAAGTTCCATTTATGTCATCGTGTAGTCACCCCCGCGCCAAATGATATGCAAGCATTCGTATAATTGATAAGTGTTTGTGGCCGGCAAAATTGCAGTGGCGTTACTTTACATGCTAAACGCCTATTTTTCTATAAACATCAATGAAATTGAAAGTACAAATGCTAACAAAAAGTACTTCGAGATAGAGTTAGAACGGGGTGTTTGTAGTGTGTTTCGGAAAGTACTCCAACTTAATAGTATTACGTAAGTAAGTGTATGTATTTAAGCATTTCCTTATATCATAAGGAAGCGATGATGCAATTTAAGATTTCCTTCTTCAAGCGGACTGGAAAAAAGAAATTATACCAGTACCTCCATCATCAGTAGATATTTAGTAATTTTCAAATCTCCCACATACTTTCTGTTTATACAAGTGTTAGTTAGTGTTTCCAGTTATCCTAGGATGAATTTCCTAGACAGGACATCATGTGCTGTGGATGCGCATACAAGGCGCTCAAAGAATTCCAGTCCACGATTCTGAAACATGTTCGGAATTTACATTTTTTAGTGATTTATTCGAGTTTTAAGCAAAAGACACATAATACAATAGTTCTGATCACTATTCGTCCCTAAGCCCGTCGTTATACTGACAGAAGGAATATAAGGAATTGGTGTAACATGATTTGCCGGAAAAATCTTCGGAATAAAAGAGGACTACTGTGGAATAGTTTCCATAGAAAGGAAATTATGGTTCATTTTTTCGAAATTATGGAATATTGACATCTGAGGAATCGCAACGTTAAGAATAATCCATTTCTTTAATTATCGCCAATTCAAAGTACAAAGTACGAATGAAAGGAACAACAACTACAAAATATATAGGATAACTCCTCTCATCAGGACTGTTAGTTTCATGAAAAAATGCAACTTGTGATGAAATCTTCTTTCAAAAGTTAACAATAATAATAATAGTTTATTTTTTTTTATAGTTTTTTGACGGTTTACCTGTTAGATTCCAAGAAATCAAGAAAAGGATAGATGCGGTATGCTGGGGAATTACTGGATCATTTCTTTTCTTGAGCCGCATCGACGATTACACGCCTTCAACAACCACATCACAAGCGAACGTCGTGCTTGTCGGTTAGTCGAAGAGGTCGCGATGGATGTACGCCAAAATGCATAGTTGAATGGATGTTGATGACTTTTTGTTTGAACATGCGGGAGGCTTGCAAGCATGGGAATATTTCAGAGTCAAATGATATGCAAACACTCTGGAGGAAACTACTACATTGTACATACAGAAATTCAATTATTATGGAACGGTCATCGTATTAATCATCGTTGATATATCATTGACGGGCCATGAAAATTAGCCATTATGCCCACCATTCATGTTCTAGAACAATATCCTTCCTATTTGAAAAAAAAGTATTCGGGATACATTGAGTTATGAAGTTGAGTTCGGCAGGGATGCATCCTCTCACTGATATTGTTTCTCCTAGCGATTCGTTAAGTGTTGCAGGCATCTTTCCACGGAAAACGCAGAGGACTCCAATTAACTTTGATATCTTATTTGCGAATTGGTCACGCTGTCCAATATCTAGTGCTAAGATAAAACTGGACCTGTTCCACTCGCTGATGTTGTAAAAGAAGAATTCATTGGAAGTAACTGCAATTCTAACTAAAATTTCATCGTAGTTCATCGAATTCAAAAATGGCAGAAACACATGATTCGTTAGAGAGATACCCTGCAGGACATATCGGACAATGGATTCTGTTCTTCCGTAGAGGCCGGCAAAGCGGACGCGCTAGAATCTCGTGACTATAACTAGTGGACGATAAACATGGGAAGAGTTATAAACCGGACCGATCGCGACAATATAAACTTGACAAATTCTGCCGCAATGTGTTTTCCAATGATATATTTCTTGATACATTTGGATTTGAAAATTTTCGAATAATACATATTAGTAGAGAAAATAACATGGTCTGGAGATAAAACAAATTTTCTTTATCCTTGACTAAGCAGGTAGTTCACGCTACTAATAAAAAATAGGGAAAAAATCGTGTAGTTTTGAAATTTGGTACAATTGGTGTGGAGAGTCTTCCAAATACATAATCCATAGTCGCCGCTGATAGTGAGTCCGGAAGTGTTGGGTAGATGGAGTCTAAGGACTTTTTTTTTAGTTTGAGTATAACATAAATATATATTACATCATTTTATAAGAAATTTATATGTTTTAATTCGCCTTTAGAACTTTTTTTTGTAGAACGCCTAGTTTTAGAAATACTTAAAGAAAACTGAAAAAAAAGGACATTACGGGATCGTCTATCAACGAGAACTTTGGAGCATAGATTCAGAAGACTCTCCACATAAATTCTGATAAATTTCAAAACTATACGATTTTTAGCCATTTTTCATTCGTAGCGTAGACTAAGCCAAGATTGAAGTAAATTTGACTCATCTCCAGACCATATTTATTTCTCCTTTAATGCATATTATTCGAACATTTTCAATTCTCAATGTATCAAAGAAGTATACCGTTGGAAAGCTGATAAAATTTGGATATTTATCAGTCCAATTCAAAGTATCGTTGTAAAATTATCATTCGGATTCCCGATGAAAAATCGATTTTGAAAATTTCTTTAAGTTTGGATATTTGTATCTTTGAAGTAATAATGAATTTTGCAAACCGGAAAAAATGATTTTATATTAAATTTTATAAAGTTTTAGAAAGTGAAGTCAAATAACGTATTGAATGATTGATAAAGTGTTAAATCGTGATTTTTTTCGGCAAGTCAAGCTTTTTGACACAATTTGCAAAAATAGCCATAACTCTGTAAAAGTTAAAGACAGAAGTTCATTTTGATGTCAATTATCCGAAAAGGAACGGTAATAATAATAATAAATAAGGGCAAGCTAAGATACTAAGATAAGGTAGGCACTGCGACCAAAAGATCTATTGTGCCATAGCCTTGACTAATCCAAAAGACCTTCAATTAACCTGATGAAGGCCAATAGGTCCTTTGTAGGAGCACTCTTAATAACAGCGGAGCTCACTATTGAATCTCCAAGAAACGTAAACCTGGAGCGAGTGATCACCGGGCATTCACAGAGAAGGTGTTTGGTGGACTCAATGTCCTCCAGGCAAAGCCGGCATTCTGTCTCAGTGGACAGACCCATCTTGTTTAGGTGATATCTCACCCAGCGGTGTCCCGTGAGGTAACCAACGATTAACCTCAGGTCCGCTCTTCCCAGGCGGCTAGCTTCGTTCCGACTGTAGGGATCAATGAGATCTTTGGATTGCCGCAGTCCTGGGAGATTATTCCAGTATCGCAACCTTTCGTCCGCAGACCATACCCTCACCATCGCCTTGGCTGCGGTCCAGCTCAGACCGCAGAAGGGTTCAGGCCCGAAAAATTTCTCTGATGAGCCTTGTCTAGCAAGTTCATCTGCAGTTTCATTGCCATGGATGCCCCGATGCCCAGGTATCCAACAAAGAGTGACCTCGTTTGTGTTTGCGAGACACTGTAGGGTATCAAAACACTCTTTCACTAGTTTCGACGAGAACTTGTGTGAGGAAAGAGCCTTAATAGCCGCCTGACTGTCAGAGCAGATAGCAATGTTAGCCCCAGTGAGCTTCTTTTGGAGAATTACTCTGGCGCAGGTCTCAATAGCTTGGATCTCGGCTTGGAAAACGCTGGGCCAAATGCCCATAGCGATTGAGATCCTGGTGTTCGGTCCAAAGATCCCAGCACCAACTCCCTGTTCCATTTTTGACCCATCATGATATACCTGGAATCAGGACAAAGATTGCCAATATCCCATTCCGACCGGCTTGGGATGGAGACCGAAAATTTCCTACCGAAGCTAAGTTCCGTAGTCATGTAGTCTGATCTCGAGCAGATCGGTATGCAAAGAACCCGCTCCAGAATGCTCATGTGGCCCTGATTGTACACATGACCGTCATAAGTTAGATGCACTTGAAGAGCGCTTAGAACTGCAGATTTTCGAATAAAAATATGCAGCGGAGTAAGTCCGATAACTGTCTCTATGGCCGATGTCGACATGAGCGAAAAGATCCTGCCATACCAAGGCATGCAAGACGTTGAAGTTTGGTACACAACTGTATAGTACAACGCTGCTGCGTTTTGGGCCACCATACTAGCGCAGCATATGTCACAACTGGTCGTAAAAGCATCAAGTACAACCACTCAGTCATTTTAGGGGTGAGACCCCAGGTTTTTCCAAAGAGAGACCTGCAAGCCCCAAAGGAACGGTACTATCTGTCCTTAAAGTACATATTCACCCTGTATAGTCACTTTTAATTTGCATTGCAAAAAAAACCCTTACCAGCAGCAGGTTTCTGCAATTTGAATATGTATGTACGTATTATCATTTGCTAGATTACTGGCGCCCTATTAATTTACCCTTATACAAGCAAATGCGGGGAGTTGTAGATCTATCGCAATTGAACCAATTCGATGCTGTAATCAGAGCATATTCAAAATGGAACTTTGATAAATTGCACTGCATGCAACAGAATGCAACCGAATGAAAGCTCTTGATACTCGATGTAAGTTGATTTGATACTACTTACACATTTTCACCATAAGCGTTCTGAAAATGCTCTTAATTGCCACATCATTGACCGTTTGATTTAATTTGAACAATGTCCCCCACAATCTTGTTCTGGTGAAGATCACCAGATGATGCTATTACAGGCTCGTCGTACATCCATATGACGACAATCCAATTTAGAAAACTGCCCAACTATTTATTCTCTGGTCCATGCCATTCCACTGTATAATCTGCACTAGTTCGGTCGCTCAGACGCAGCGTTAATTCCAACCGTTAATTGTTTAAATTTGTTCAAGAGGCATATTATGGACACACCCTCTTATGGTGCCAAATACATACGCGTAGTGAATTACCTGAGGTGCACATATTATAAGTGATTGACGCATCAAAATCAAGCTAAATTAAAAGTGCGGAAAGTTTGATATCAATACCCGACAGAAGTTTATTTTGTAAATGTTTTTCGATTCTCTTCGTTTGAGCTGAATCCTGAAATTAGTTTGGGCTAATCAAAAGGTTCGCCTGCCTTAAATTACCAAATAAAAATTTTATTAATTGGGCAAAATTCAATAGGTGTGTTTTTTTGTACTGCGGTGTAGGTTAATTGGGGGTTATCCGGGTTAACTTACACACATTACACAAACAACATACCCTAGTTGTTTGTGTAATGTGTGTAAGTTAACCCGGATAGCCCCCAATTAACCTACACCGTAGTACAAAAAAACACGCCTAATATTAAAATAAAATGTTGAAATATGTATATAAGAGCCCATGAAGTTTACTTGAGTATGTCTCAAGAGTTGCAGTGGGGCATTATCGAAGGATGGTATAATAAATGTCTGATAGTGAAATTGATAGAATGCTGAGAAGGATTACAGCTGTTATTAGACCCAACCGACAACGGAAGACCTAAACAATAATTAATAATTATTTTACCTAAAGTTACAAAGATAAATTAAGTTTAACTTACAAGAGTAGAATTTGGATTTTGTCATGACATCAAAAATATGTTTTTATTTTATTTTTAATTTTTTTTCGTATTTTTGACCCCTCTTCTTTAACATTTTGCTCACAAAATCTTGTGCAGGAAGGAAGGATAGCTGAATAAAGACATAATTACGATTTTTTCAGATGTACCACTCCAAACTACGAATTCCGTGAACTCTCTGTGACTCTGCACAAAATAATGCTTGATTTTAACTGTTAAGACGGTGTAGAACCTCCATTGTGGGTAATAACAACTTCAACTCTCATCTACATCCTATACATAACATTGCTAATCGCGTTACAATTTCCTGAGCTCTAATCTATTTCTATGTTTTCTATGGGGTTTAGCTTGATGTTTAGGTTAATACATACTGCACCAGGTGGGTTATTTCAAAAGTTGACTAGTATAATACTATATAATATGTGCCTTTAAAAATATTGATGCATATAAATACATTTTCTACCAAAATCAAAGTACCACACTGACGGATCTCAGCATTCAAATTGTAATTGTATGCCACAATCAATCCCAGTTCATTAAATATTAGCTGCGTTTTTTCAACAGTCCAGAGCAGACCAGAGCAACCATTGCACGCGTTACATTAGCAAAATTGTTCTGGATTGAGCTGGTTGTTAGTGTAATACGTGCGATTGTTGTTTTGCACTTGATCTTGATCCGGACTGCCGAAAAACGCAGCTAGTATCATATAGTGCCTCCAATTTCGTATATTTGAACGCAGGACACACCCACCCCAATCCAAGCTTTCCACTGCCATCCGGCCAGTAGTTATCTTTTTTTAATGGAATGTAATTTAATTGGAAATTGTGGTGTCTCTAAGGCGGCTATTACACTATAAAAGTTCTTTTACAAATATCCTTGACGCACGAGATTTTAAAAGAACTTTTATGAATGATATTAGCCGCCTAAGGGAGAAGGTGTGCAAGCTTGTAAGAAAAGTACTTAAAACAAGCAACGTTCACGTCGCAAATTTTTTCTTAGTCGGCTATTTCACGATAAAAGTCCTTTGAAAATATCTTTTATGAAAGATATTTTAAAAGAACTTTTACAGTGTAATAGCCGCCTTAGGCCGAGTTTATAAGCTGCAGGAGCACCTGCGGTTTACAAATTTACATTGAATTTAAACGAAACAAACCGCTCAAGGCAGATTATGTTGATCTTAAACAGGGTATTCCAATAGTTACCGATTATTTAAAAGGCTAAGAACCGTTTCTTAAATCATTTTTTATATTTTATTTTTATGATACAACCAGGTGTGACAAATAATTTAATTAAACGGTTGTCGTGTCCAGCTTCACAAAAGCGAACATTCTGCATCAGCACTGGTGTTCCGTGAAACCACTCAAGTGTTCCGCGAAAAATCGTTGACCATATTAAGCCTTATCTAGTTAGATGCTTCATCAGAATCAAAACAATTTACATGGTCCATTTATATGCGATTTCCGATTATTGCCGCCAATTTAAAACAGTCTCACTTTACTTTTATACGATTATAGTATGTTTCCGTAACGCGTTTGGTTTGTGAAGTATGATAATTGCATGAATTGCACACTCGAGACAACGTCAATGAGTTTTTGTTGCCTCATCTACATTACCATGTGAATTAAAATACTTACCGAAATAATGCTGCATGTGAGGAATAACACGTGAACAAGAAATCCTAATTGCATATAAACAGAATAGATGAATTAAATTTGTCAAAAATTCCTACTATTAGAAATACGTGTGTTAGTTGTATACTATTAAATAGGGAAATTAGAAAAATGAAATGCTCTTCACACGCGACAAAAGTGTAACTTTGAAAAAATGTTCTTAAGGCTGCCCACATACTGGATCGTATATTTAATTGGTATTGTTTTTCACCGCCTCCCCCTCATCAATGAAGATGGTGGAAGATAGCCTGAACTCAGTATAAAATAAGCAAAGGTTGCTCATAATGCTTTAGTTGCGTATGTGTTGTGTTCACTAATCAATACACAATGGATACGCAGAAAGTGAAAAGTAAAGTCCTCCCTATACCATGCGATCCGTCATCAGATCGGTCTCACAATATTGTGATCGACACAATGATTGCACAGTGTATGTACTAACGAGTATCGGTGACGAATTTTTCTTACAGTTCCATATAACTTTGACCGTTAGATATTTTGTGGTGACCCATCGTCAGATTGATCCAACGGTTAATAGCCTTGTCAACTGACGATGAATCGCAAAGTCTTTGGAGATTTTATTTCCACGATTATTTGCAAAACGAAAGATAAATAGTTATATTTGTTATTTTGCGTCGTTGGCAATCCGAAACATGAGCGGAAATGCTCGAATGCAGTTGTGTATGACCAAAAATGGTAACTCATACATATAAAATTTATAAAGCTAATAAAAACCTTTGGGTTTTTAATCAACAGTCATGTGTTGTTGTCCCTATCACTCTAGAGGGTGGTTTCCTTAAAATTATAGCCATTGCTCCTAGAGTTATGGGACTTATTTGTATGTGTCGAACGATCTGCATCACGGTCTAAGCATTATATTGTACTGAGGAACTCTTTCTATTATTTCTCTATGGATACGCCATCAAGAGTCCTATGGGGTCTACCATTAAGAACGTCCGAACTTTGAAATTGAATAAAACAAAAAGTATTAGGCCAAATTTCAATCGGAAACCTTTATTCGATGGATAACTTTATGCCATTTAAGATTTAAACAAAATATCGTTCAAATGTCCACCTCGACTAATCTTGCACTGTGCCACCCTCTCCTTCCGACTTTCGATTACCCTGTGACACATTTCGGCTGGTATGCCCGCGATGACATCGCGGATGTTGGCTTCCAGGTCATGCAAAGGCGACTCATGAACGACACGTGGATTTTCAGCACTCCAATACAATTTTGCTTATTCACAAAGCCATTAAGCCAAAAATGAGCCTCATCTGAGAAGACTATTTTTCGATGAAAGTCAAGATCGGCTTCCATCTCTTCCAAGGCCCAATCCGCTAACTCCCGACGCAAGCGATGGTCATTGGGATTGAGTTCTTGTGCCAATACCATCTTATATGGGTGTAGACGCAAATCATTACGTAAAATACGCCAGGTTGTCATGGGAGGCAGTCCGAGTTCGGAAGAACAGCGAGAAACGGGTAAATTGCCGTTAATTTCAACACTTGCCTTAACGGCTGCGATATTTTCTTCACTGCGCGCATTTCGTACACGGACACGGGTTCGAGGCCTCTGGTCGTGAAGAGTAAATTCCGATTCAAACTTATCCACTAAACGGTGTATAGCTCGGTCGTTAGGCGCGGAATGGCGACCATGCTTGATGCGATAAGCCCTTTGAGTTTTGACAATCGAACACGAATTTCGATAATAAGTTTTAACAATTTCCAAACGTTGTGGGAGCGTGAACCTATTCATGGTTAAATGGCAGACCTTACTGAAAACAAATGACGTGAAATGTCAAATATTGATAAACAAATATGGCCACAGGGTGATATCAAAGCTCGAACATCCCTATTGGTAGACCCTATACAACTCATCTCAGCGACTACGTTTGTTTTTATAATGTTTGTTTATAGACATTATAAAAACAAAAGTAGTCGTTTTTTCGTGTTTTTCCCGAGAATCTACAAAAAGCTTACTTCGGACTTTTTGTGACTTTAAGGTCCGTTTTCTCAATGCCTTGTTTAACTCCCCGATGACCCTGTTAGTTATCGGGGAGTTTAACAAGACATTGAAAAAACTGAGTTTATCCAAGCGATAAACTGCCCGATAAATATTTCCATTTTCTCATACGCCCGTTAAGTTACCAAGCCAACATGTGTACCATAGCAACAAGAACAAAGCAATTAAGATTGATAGTAACGCTTATGAATAGGAAGGAAATCATAATATGCATATTTTTCCCCAAGAAATTGATTATATACGAGTACGTATGTTCATTCCTATCTATTTAGTGCACACAGCAACGGTCATGAACATTGATAGAGGGATACCAATTTAATACAATTTTCTATTTTCACTTATTTTCTGATTGTTACATTATAAGGATGATATTTTTAGAAGAACATGGACTAAGAGCAATTCATCTTCAGCCAAAGAACTTAGTAATAGGTATTTTTAGAAGAGTTGTGCTTCAGCTTCCGATTATTTTAGTTCTTCGTAATTTATTTCAGGAGCAGCGATTTATTGTATGACAGATACTGATGAAAATATAGTGTTAAAAACAAGCATTTAGGTGCATCAATATTTATGTGTGCATACTTGTATATGTAATCTAAAGATATTCCGCTCATAGGTCGACTCGACATCGATGCGATTGCTACTCGTAGCCTAAATACTCTCGACTTCCAATGTAAATGAGCTAAGATCTGTGCACGAGGAAGAAAGTTTATTTACCTCCAGTAGTTACTAGGTGTAAAATAAACTTTTAATCTCCTTTGCATCCTATAAATAACGTTATGCTATCTGTATATATTTTGATTCGTTTTGCTGGCGTCCTTTGACAGGACGAATCCATCTACGAACACGATCTTAAGATTCCCGATGGTGACGCTCGCTTGCATTGGCATAATTTCTTGGTTGTAACATTATTTTCGTTGTCTTCGTTGATGAGTAGTTTCACTTCTTTAGAAGTCATGCTGAAGTTATGTAATACCTATGTAGTTTTCAGTAGAAGGCAGGCATCGAGACATGACGTCATACGACGACTTAAAATGTAACGTGACTCTGATATTATCCTATAATATTTTGAAATCAGTTTCCAAATTCGAACACGCTCAGTCAAAATTATTCAAAAGTGGCTGAAAGTTAGAGTAACTGCAGTGGGTTCAAAAATGGGTAACACCAGACGTAGCCGTATCTAAAAATCAAAGCTAAATGTGAAAATTATAATTTACCTACAAGTAAACACCAAACATGAGGAATTAAGAGGAAAACCAAAGCTTTTATCATTTAGTAATTCAAAATGTGTCGCTTCAAAAGATCTTCACTTCAAGTGTAGACCAAAATCTCCGTTTATGTAAAAAAAAAAAACAGTACCTGAAAAATCGCTCTAAGTTCAACAACTATAGAGTTATCAAAATTTCAATTCCTCTTAAACTTGAACTTTTCGACAAAAGACGACTTTTGTCAGTGTTCTGATCTTCGAAACCAATATTTGATCCCTATTTTCTTAGCCTATATGGACTTTTAAATAAAATTACACTTTCCCGGTTGTAAGATTTAACCAAGGGTCCAAAATAATAACGCTTTAAATTCGATTCTTCATTGGAGAAATAAGTGCAGATTTTATAACATTCATCAAAATATAGAAGTTTGCAGATTCTCCGAAAAGTGCCCAAATAGTGTTTCAATGTCTTGGCTTTCGAATGGTATTTTATTTACGATAATTTTTATTGTTTTTGATTTAAGAAGTTTATAATATCCGTTTTCGAGTTGTATTTTGACCGTTTTTGAAATTTTTGACAAATTTGAATGACTTCTAGCGCCTTAACCATTCATTTGTATGGAATTCGATGTAGTTTTTTCTGTGCTTTTCACTTTCCACGAAAGTTAGCATTTTTGATGTTATAGGCAAAATAAGTGAAAAAAAAAGAGCACTTTTCCAACAGTTTTCTCGAAACGCATCACTTTTTCGAGGTGGCAAAGTTGAAATTCGGGTTAAAATACATAAACCAAAACTTCTGTATTCTTTCCCTGAAACCGATCTTAATTGGCACGAGTATACCGGACTATTTTTATTGATCGTGCTTTGGAATCGAAGCATAATACGAGCAAAGTAATTGTCAGTAAAAAAATGAAGGTGGGTCGCCTCTAAAGTTGACTAGTATAAATCCCGTTATTGAAGAAATGCCATTGTCCCTCAATTGATTAATTAGTAAAGTAGGGCACTTTTACGTGCATCGTTTTTCCGTTTTTTTTTTCTATTCAATTAAAGGGGTGACCCTTGTCAGCAATGCGTAATGAAAAAAGTACAAGAAACTCGTGACCATTAATTTAGATGTATGCCAGAAGTACACATTAATTGCAACAAGCTCCATAACGCATCGCGAAGTGCTGCATACCGTGGCAATTGTCCATATGTAGCACATTTTAATTGTATTCATTTAGTATCAAATAAATTTTTTGTTAAATAAGTTCATTGTGGAATGTATGCAAAAAATCACTCGATGACATCGGAAAATATGTACTATAGTACAAATACATGTTCAACTGTTCAATTTTCAGAATCAACTGCAACAGTTTGGAGATAAATACATGCGTACATACATACGAGTATGTATACAAATCGTGCTCACACATAGGTGGAGCATATGAGTCTACATTACAGAAAATGCTTTCTTTTCTACTCTCTGCTTAGTAAATTCTTCCCCAGTCCTATTTTATTTTTGTGGATTCTAAAAATAACTTAACATTAAAAACATTTTTGTAGGAAAACCAGAAAAGTTGAAGTTGGTGCGTGAATGGATCGTCTCTTTTATAGTTGCATATTTCATTTATCGAGATCGGAAAGTTTCGATTCGCATTTGTTTTTAATATAAATGCACCGCGCTCGGTACATAACATTGTTAATAAAAAATATAATATTTTTTTAAGTAAATCCTAAAAAAAAAGTGCATTTCCGAATGCACATTCAATTTTGCGTATTACCAGTGAATCCGTGAATAAAGCAACCGAGTGGGAGGTATATTAACTGCACAATTATGTTTCTCTTCATATGTATTTTATTGTACATTATTCTGAAATTAATAATTATGTTTCGATCACTGCATTGAAAATACAACATACTTGTTCATTGGATTAATTATCTTTATTGCGCCTAGTGAACTAAGGAACACGTTTGAATTTCTGTAACACTAAAATCGGTGTATTAAATATGCTTCGCTTATATTGTACATCGAAGTTATTTGTGGTACAATATGAATTGTTTCAAACTGACAATTAGTATTTTTGTGTAGTTAAAAACAAAGCAAAACGCAAATAAATTTGGCAATAACTCAGGGGTTAGTGCGTTGTAATACCAATAATTTGCCGGTATATATTTTAATTTCCAGTGCACATCATATGCCATCATACGGAAGGACAACAAAAAATTTGAATAATTGTTGCATTTTGAAGTCTGATGTTCTCGTCACCGAATATTTATTAAACAATATACATATTTATGCGTATATTATGCATTCGCTATAGTGAATCTCTCACTGTCTTTTATTAAGCATTCCATGCAGTGTACATTGCATAAAGACTTTGGGAAAGGAATAGGAAGATGTGGTCCAGTTGGCTCGATTTTCGCATATCCACTTATTACAAAATTTATTAGTATTTGTGGCAATGATATCATATTTTCAAACAAGTGGTTCTCAAAAATGAATGAATACGTATCCGTAGTACTCGTGCCGCCCACAAATATTACGTTTAAATCATATTATGCCCGGTTCACATTATTCCAGTCCAGTAATCCAGTCCAGCAATCCAGTCCAGTGCTGGACTGGATCATATCGTCTACAAAAAGTAGACCGACAATCCAGTCACTGGACTGGATTACTAGATTGGATTGCTGTCCAGTGCCGGTTCACATTATTCCAGTAGCAATCCAGCGCTGGACTGGATTACTGGACTGGATTGGTTACTGGAATAATGTGAACCGGGCATTAAGCTGCCTGCTTGCGTGTGTGGTCACACGAAATGTTTATCGGTACAGTGTTTAGTACTTGGAAAGGATATAATGCCCGTACAGAGTACTTAGCGTAGCTCGTGTCAGTGTCATAGCTAAGGTCGCGTTTAACCAAACTACGGGAGCCGCTGCGGTTTACAAATTTACATCGGATTTAATGCAATCTCGCCGCAATTTGTTCCATTTAAATTAAATGTAAATTTGTAAACCGCATGTGCTCCCACAGCTTCTAAACTTGCCCTAAGCTCGGTGACTTTTTTGCCTACACACTACGAGAAAAATAAACTTTTATGATAGAAGTAGTTGTGCGGTTAGTACTGAGTGGGGGAAAAGGTATGATAGAAAAGTTTGATTGAATAGATGTCTGTCGATGCAAATGCATCCTGTAGGATCACCTATCAACTATGTTGGATGGTGTGTGTGGTTCGCCTGGTGGAAGAGGGCAGGGAGAGTGTGGTAGTTGGTGGTTGCTAGTCGTTCTGTTGTTGTGTTTTAATTTTCTCTCATTTTCTGAATCTACGATTCTGTAGAAGACACAGTTTTCGGATGTTTTTATTTTTTAACAAAACATTTTGAGCATTTGAATGATTTCCTACGAAGAATTATACGGTTGCGCAGCGAATCTACGATTTTCACTCATTTGATCAACAGAAAATGATGAATTTCATCGGAATTATAATATGAGCGAAAAAGTCCTTTATTAGTTAAATGAATTGGTCAACAGACGAAATGGCCGAATTTTGGGCTCCGAAAAGTATCGATATATGCTATAGATTTTGCTTCGCTCAGCGGTGGAGGACCAACCTTAGATATTGTAATGGGTAGGCATCTGAAGATGCCCGTGGGGACGGAGCCTAAGCTTGAACGATAACCCTGAAGGTCGAGCCGTGTCATCTGGCGAAGAAAAAGGCCCCTCAACGAGCTAAGCAGCGCCCTATGCTTGCTGTAACTCAGTTAGGGAGACGTGGGCGGGGTTTTCGCCGCTCGTTGCCCCTGTCCTTTACGTATCAATAAAAATGCATAGGCCTGGGGAAGGCAAGACGAACAGGGGAGGCAAACATGGGGAATAATAAAAGAAATGAGGTGATAAGGATGTTATGGTTTGCGGACGGCTGAGATGCCTTCGTGCTCGCATCGGGGTCCAGGTTTAAGGGGACCCTCGGCCTCTGGTTTCGTACCACCGACAGATCATCATCAATTTCGTCTTATTACTTGATGTGCCTTTTAAATGAGAAACGTTTTTGTGCCACGGGAACTGTTCGACCTAACCGTATTGCGAAGGCCCCATTACGTACAGAGAAGGAGCTGAAGCGAGGGGAAAGCGATTATCAATTTGATAAAACCAATTCTTTGTTGGTTTGTCGCTGGGCAGACAATAAAGAGGTGACCGTTATAACCAACTTCGAACAAATCGAACCAAAGCGCAACGTTAAGCGTTGGAAAAAGGACTTAAAAAAGTATGAGCTCGTTCCTCAGCCATTGCTCTTTAACTCTTACAACAATGGTATGGGGGGAGTAGACCTTCACGATAACGCCGTTTCCAACTACAGGATAAATATTAGGTTCAAAAAGTGGTATTGGCCATTATTTAATTCCGTTCTCAGCTCATCGGTAGCGAATGCGTGGAAGTTGCATTGCTTCTTAGCAAAATATGAACACCCAAAGGCACTATCTCAAAAGGATTTTCGGGTGAGTGTATGCAAGGCTTTACTATTGGCATCTGCGGAAGCTGGCCCATCTTCCCAAGAAAGAGAAGATAGAAACGTGTCTTATCAATTGCCGAAGGTTACAGGCGAACATATCCCAGTACCACACCCCGAAGGAAGGCCTAGAAGGTGCCAGTTGAAAGACTGTGGTAAACCAATCAAATGGATGTGCCAAAAATGCAATGTACATTTGCATCCACTTTGCTTTGAAAAATTTGATATCAAATAGATTAAATATGTATTATGCTAACAAATAAACAATAAGAATGGACATTCAAAATTTGTGCTTTTTTTTTCATACAAATCTCTCCATATGTAAAATCTATGCTGAATATCAGCCAGTGTTCGCACCAGCGAACACCTAATTCCAGGACTCACGGACAAGATAGCCAAAAACTGACAACGGATTTGAGTTCAGAGGACCATAATTACCCTAGGAAGAAATTTTTTTTTAAATTTTGGTTTTGAATTTTCTTGGCCGAAAATGGGTTAAATTATCTAAAACTTTATATAAAAACCCATTTAGTGCGTCGAAGTTTTTCTGAAAAATTCTAAACGTTGGATATTTTCTTACGAAAAATAAAAATTTTCGATTTTGTCTCTAGTTTGCCTAAAACAAATTGTGGTGCAGCTTTGATTTTCGTTTTTTATGTTTTTTTAGTATGCTGATTACGAATCTGATTCTTACCACCAGCATTTTTTGGTGGAATTTGAGTTTTAATATTTGAAAAACGGTTAAGCATAGCAAAAAAATTTTGCGACAAAATGAAATATTTTACCGCCACTTTTTCCGAACCTTCAACAGTTTTCGAGATATTCTCACTTGAAAAATACTAAAACGAGAAAAATCTTCGTTTTTCAGATTTCAAGTGAGAATCTCGATAACAATTATTGCAGGTACGGAAAAAGTGGCGCTGACTTTTTATTGTAGTTTTCACAATCTGTCAATTTGTCTCAGAAATTTAAGCCAATAATGACTAGACTTTATAACCAAAAGTGGAAAACGATCTTATAAAAGAAAATGTAGTTCTTTTGAAAAATCATCAATCTGCAAAATATTTTCGCTCTGATTTTGATGCAAGTAGCGGGTGGTATGAACCTGTTACGACGAATGACGAATTTTACTTGTATATCAATCCATAATATCGTCATTTCTTCTAACAAATTTATCTCTTGTCGTTTATCTATATTACTATACGAGTATATTCATTATTTTATCACAGATATAAAGTTTGAATTGGCAAGGAGGTGCTAAACAAAATTTTGAGTCAAAATGCCAGAGGACAAAAATAATTTAAGGCTGGAGCCTTTAAAATCGTACGAGTAAGTTAGAAAAATTGGTTTTTGTTTTACATTGACATAATAATCGTAATAAAATATTTAACTCGTAATTTTTCGTATTTCCAGCGCTGTTCCTGTGCATGATGATGACGACTATGATCCACATCAGCACAGACAAGTTGAAAAGCCTACAACGTATGTAGAATTCATCTCATTGTTTCTGATTATTCCTTGATATTTAATCATGATTTTCAGGAATATGGAAACGCTAGTGCATATTTTGAAAGGTGCGCTGGGAACGGGCATTCTTGCCATGCCAGAGGCCTTCAGCAATGCCGGATACGTGAACGCAGTCATCAGTACCTGCTTTATTGGATTTTTATGTGTCTATTGCTTACAAATTTTGGTAAATATTTGATAATGCACTTGGGCATTTATGTAAATTTTGGAAATATTGATCGAAATTATATATATAACATACTTTATGAATAACTCAACCATTCGACGAATTTCAGTACATAAGTTTCGGATATTATTTCACCGCTTCGCTTGCCTTGACCTTAAAATATGTCATTCTCATAATCATTCCAATCAAGAATATTATGTATAGTACATTGGGATCGCATTCGCCATCTTCATAATTTTTTGACATGGATATGTCTTATAGCTGGGGGTCATCCTAAAAATCTGTCCGTCACACGAAAAGTCTGTTTTTCTACTCGGGGGTCAGAAGAGGAAAGAAGCCCATTGAAAATTTTTCCGAGTTATATGAATGTAGTGACCGATTTTCAGTCAATCCGAGTCAGTCATCAAAGGGAACTTACGAAAATCGAAAAACATCGCGTCATGAACTGACTAAACAACCAGGCACCCATAACACAAGTCAACATCATTCATCTGCCATCCCCTCGTGATTCAAATCTACTCACAACACCAGCCACATCCAGACAACCTGTCTCCCTCACTCGTGCACAGCGCTATGGCTCCTCCTTCACACCAATCTTTTTGTTTTCATCAATTAGTCACTAACCTGACTCAGTAAGAAAATCGTTGGGGTAGGTCGGGAAATAGCTTCAACTTCACACACACACAACACACACACTCGTATGCAGGCAATGGAGAGACGGTTGAGTCGAAGAAGTTCAATGGATGGGTGTTGCTTCGTCATCGGCGACAGTGCGAAAGAGATGATTGCTCTACGGACCTTGGACTACACTTCCGCGGCAGATCCACCCCTTTCTTGTGATGGCCAATCCCATCCAGCCGACTGAAATCAGTGTCACCAAGGTCACCAACGTATTTTTCCCGTGAGATGTAAGGAACGATCGATGATATATCAACTACAAGTGCACAATTCTGATTTAGTGAGGAGAATAGTGCAAATGATGCAGTTTGTGCAGCGCGGATAACGTAAACATTAATGCAATAAAATTGTGTTGTCGCGCTTACCGTCTTTAGACTTAGACGAGTACTATCTAAGTATCTAATAGTAAGTGTGTTTAGCTAGACCGCGGCTTGACGCGATCGATCGCGGATTTACGTACTAACGAAACACAGGCGCATATAAAATATGTAGAGTGTATGATCGCTTGATCCACACACGGGGCAACGGTTGGGTTAATTTGTATTCTCCTGTACACTATGCGGGACGGCATGTCTTGAAAATGATACAAAGTATCTAATCTACACTGCATGCAGATACATCGGTACATGGATATGTCTTATGCCTACCGAAAGCGTGGGACGTGTTTTGTCGAATGATTTCATCCAGTATAACTATACTGGGATCTTTATAAAACTTACGTCGATATCTTCAACACAACAGGTTCCACGCGGTCGGTAGCCAAAGACATATCCATGTTCCGATGTATCTGCATGCAGTGTAGATACTTTGTATCATTTTTATATTGAAATTTGTATATTTTTCTTAACTTATGGGTTTCTGTAAAGAAACAAATGCCAAACTGGATTGCCCCCCAATATGTAAAATACGCAATTTTCAACATAAAGAATACATATAATGAAAGAGGCAAACTCGCGGCCAACATGTATTATACATGTGTTTGTGTATGTATGTTGCAGGGATCTAATGCACAACGTCAAATAACGATATTGCCAGACGAACAGTGCAATACTTTTTTGCATCGTTCGCCAGCATCTTTTTTCAACATACCGGAAAATTTCCAAAAAAATGCTAAAACTCGCGACTACACTAAATGACAAATTTAAAAACATCCTTCATACTTGGAGAGCTACAAACACACCGTGTGTGTGCTCTACGTTCTAACCACCTTAAGGGGAAATGGACTCTGAAGCCAAACTTAAGGAATCCATTTCCGCTTTAGGTGGTAAGAACCTTGAATCCACACACTGTGTGCTTGTAGTTCCAAAAGTGAAAATTCCTTAAGTGCGGCTTCAGAAAAAAAATATTCAGAAGTACAAATAGTGTAATGTCGATCTAGGTCTATTTGCCGGTATTTCCTAAAGTGATTCCGCAGAAAGATGCAAACTCTTCATCAGAATGACCCTAAGAATGACGTATCAAGACATTCGGAGCGGTGAAGGTTAAACTAAATACATAATTACCCGAATTTCTATATTATTTTTGGCGATGTTCCTGCTTTTATTAAAAAAATAGTTTATCCATTCATAATTTGAAGCATAAAGTCAATTAAGTCTATTAGGAAAAGTTCCAATCACTAACTTTTTACCATTTGGGTCAGCTCATCGTTTTTTGCTATTGATAGTAGACACTATCTGAACATTATGATCAATAAGTTTTGGGATTTCACTGAATTGAACGATAAAATGTTACCTTTCTAAAAATATTGTAGTTTAATAGTTTCGTGTGTATTATGTATATTTAGGATATTAGTATGATCCTGTTCAAGCATCATGTTATTTCTGGAAATAGTTTTTTTAGTAACTTTACGGTCGAATTTTTCGAATTTTTAGTTATTGCCATTTTTAGCAATATGAGATCGGCGTTACAAAAGATGAAAGCTAGTTGAACTAATTAATCGAAAAAAATGTAGCAATAGTTTTTGCTTAGAATGTTCTCATGCCATTCCAAGCAAAAACTATTACTACATTTTTTTCCCATGGTAAAAAGCTTATCCGGCAATTTCGGGGCAACCTACAATCATTAAAATCATTCCATTTTCGATATATGAAGCGTGAGAGGCAATTCATTTCTGAGACCATTTTATGAGAGGTGCAATGACAGAACCTGACCAATATCATACTTTTCATTGCATGTTCTAAGAACACCCATCGAAATTTATTTAGAGACTGCGAAAAGTAGCGACCAGAATACACCCGTATCTGGACTCGAATCTTCTAGCTTAAAAGGTTAATTCTCTAAATGTCGACATACCACTTTCGATTGGAATCGTTGATTAATAATAAAGTTCGTTCGTTATTTTTATGTGAAGCACTTACCAGTAATGATCGGTATTTCCAGAAATATTATTTGCACACTTCCATTTTCGTGAATTGAACACATCCATTAAATGTTAGTTTATCCAACTTTCAGATTCGTTCCCAGTATATATTGTGTAAACGTCATAGAGTCCCGATCCTAACATATCCTGATTCAATGAGACTTGCGCTGCAAGAAGGGCCCCCATTTTTAAGATGGCTCGCCGATCCGTCAATGTAAATTATAGTCCTACCATTTTTCATCGCAAAAATGTAGTTTTATTATTGTTACCGTTCCCCAATTAATAATTTGTATTTTTAGTTGGATAGTCGATGGTTTCCTTATCCTGTATCAGGTGGGAATTTGCTGTGTGTACATAGTGTTCGTTGCGACAAATATAAAGCAAATATTCGACGTGTATATTATCAAGCTAGACGTGAAACTTCATATTTTAATACTCGTATTGCCATTCATGATTTTGTTTCTCATTAGAAATTTGAAGCTGTTGGCTCCATTTTCGCAATTCGCTAATATCATTACATTTATAGGTAAGTTGAACAATCGACTATTATTATTTTATTCAAAATTTTTACAATAATTGTAGTCTAACACAATTACATTTTGTTTATCGCAATGTAGTAATTATTTCCATTTCCATTATGTAATTAATAATAATTAATTAATGATAGAAAATGCGTGGTCAATATTTCTAAAAAATTATAAGCTGAAAAGAATATGTTCTTATGTTTTCTCTCTATCTTTTATAGTATATGTATAAAATGTGTTTTTTTTTTTTGTCCCTCAGCATACAAGAATTATCATATTAAAATCCCTAATAGTGAGTGTTTTCTATTAGTTCCATCGTAGTTAGTCCAGGCTATGAACATTGCTAAGGCATGATTAGGAAAGAAAATCGTGTAGTGTTGAATTTGGCAAAATTGTTGGTAACAGCCTGAAGTTTGATAAAAAAAAAACCATTAAAAAAATGTCCGAAGACCTTAAATATGTCACACTAAAATAGCAATTACTCAATTGCCCTAACCCCTTGTGGGACATGGCGCGTTAACTGTTCCGTGTGGTTCAGTTGACGTTCCGTTTCGGAGAATGCAGTTGCAGTTGTTTCAATAATTTGTAAATTAGTACACCCCGTGTGGTAAAAATGATTACATAAAGTACACATTATGCAGTCTTTAAGATCCGTAAAATCATTTTCACATTTTTTACACGTATTTGCCATTTTGCTTGTGATTTGGATTTGTGAAAAAAACTGTGGAGCACCTCGAAAAAATACGTCCGTTCGCTTCAGATTCCAGTTACATACGAGTATATGATACTAATCTAGAGCTCGGAGTTCAAATCTCGGCGTGATCAAAAACTGCCTGTGATTGTTAATAGAACTCTCAAAGTGTTCCGAGCTCAGTATAAAGACGGCACCGATAGGAGGTGCATGCTAGCAACTGTACTTCCGAAAAGTAGATATGCTATCGAAACGTCAACAAGGTATTGAAATGCTGGAGATGTTGACGCGCTCATACCACTGGAGGGGTCAAGGCAATTAACAATGAAAGCCCGTGTGAATTGGGTCATTCCAGCTGCAGGTTCAGACCAACTACTCGCCTGGTGAGAAAACTTGAAAGCTGAGCGAGAAATTTAACCATCTTCAGTATTTAGTTGTAGAGTTCAGCATGTTGAGTAAGAATTAATATGCATGTTGGTTAAGGAAACAATATTTTCACATAATTTTCCAGCTAGGAAAAATTTATGTTGCACCCGAAACGAGCGAAGCGAGCGTTCATGTTTGTGTCAAACTGAGGGTTGTGATCTCTTAAGCGCAGAGCCCACACAAGAAATTGCTGATTCACAATAGTCTCTTGTGTGGGCTCCTTTCACTACGCTCGCTCTTCGCTTATCGGATCACAGCCCTCAGTGTCGCACAAACAAAAACACTCGCTTCGCTCGCTCTGGATGCAACATATTAATAATGTAAATTGCCAATTTGTATGCGATGATGTCATTTTCATTGAACGAAATAGTCCACTACATCTTCAATATTAAACGAGAGCGAAGCTTCGCTTCATAGGCCCGCAAATCGTCAGAAATTAGGATGGAATGATCTTAGCACGATTTGATCGTAGGAACATAGAAAATGAAACCACAATCCGAAGGTTGTGTAGCAAGCGGCTCCTCGCTGGATTCCAAAAGGGGTTTTATGACAAAATGTCGGATATCACTCTCGCGTTCACAGTATAAATTTGTACAAATGTCCTTTTTGAAATGCTCTTTTGAAATTTCTAAATATCAAACTCGCTTCCGGCACCCTCTGCTAATGTGTGTAATGGATCATTACACGTTGTTGCTAATGTACTTATAAATTTCGATTTTAATTTTTCCAGCTCTCGGGATGATCTGCTACTACCTGTTTCAAGATATGCCACCACTTAGCGAAAGGACAACATTTGCCAGCATTGGAACTTATCCCCTGTTCTTTGGTACCGTCCTTTTTGCACTACAGGCTGTTGGTGTTGTAAGTATAATAGAAAAGATTCTTAGGTTTCGTTTACATGTGAACATTAAGCAAATTATGGAGCATTTGCGCGATCATTCTGCTTGTTCTTGAGCATTTGGACCAGTATATCAACAACTACCTTCTTTTCCTACCTGCTCAAACGGAGGGTATGAAGAAAGACGGTCTGCTGAGAAGGTAGATTTTGCTCAGAAACAGAAAATGACCCTTCGTTTGTTCGCCCTCGTTTGAAAAGATTACATTTTCATTTTGTGCGGCGAGCATATGCGTCTGTTCCCAGTCACGGGTTTGAGCGGCTTTGAACATGTTAGCCGAGCAAGAATCTCAATGGGTGCGTTTTGGGAAACTTGATAGCATCAAACAATTTGACAGTGAGTAACAGAAATGTGAAGTATTGTATATCTGAAAGTTGAAGAGAGAATATCGCTTGTCTGACCGGATGTTTAAAGGGGAAATAGACCGGAAAAATTTGTTGGTTTGTTTCCCCAGCCCATGATTTCTAAACAAATACATCTACCGGCTTCTCGGTCTCTTTCGCTCTAGTGCAATTACTATTAAACAGGCGTAACGAAAATTGGTTGGTCGTCATTCTGCTCTCGGGACTTCTATGTAGATGTAATGTGTGAACGTATCAGTTAAATGTGTCTCTCTTTCACTTACGGATACACAATGCTTTGCCATCTGTGTTGCTCACTGTCATTTCCTTAACCAGTTAGGCTTTCAGAACCGCGACCAATGTATTTTATCTTTTGCGCCTTCTTTATACTTTTTCCATTAAATGCGCGGATACATTTTTCTGGAAACATTTTCGGGAAATGGATGGATGGAAACATTGCTTGATCCGTACTGCAAACATCGTGTTGTTATTGTGTTCACGTGTTTCATGTTCAGGGAAATGCTCACGTGTAACGAAGCAGTTGGGATATGGAATTTTAATTTTCTTCTGTTTCTCTAGATGATTTCGTTAGAAAACAACATGAAATACCCTAAAAAGTTCAATGGAGTTTGTGGAGTTTTAAGTATTGGCATGTCGTTCATAGTTGTTCTGTATGTCATCATTGGATTCTTTGGATACTTGAAGTATGGCAATGATGCTTTAGGCAGCGTGACACTAAACATCCCACAAGAAGATATGTGAGTAAATTAATGATTTTTTCGTTTCAGCTAAATCAGATATTATATTTGTAATGTTTGTTTGTGGCAAATTAATTTTTTTCTCTTCCAGTTACGCTGTGGTAATCAAAGCTTTATTTTCTGTGGCTGTGTTCATATCATACGCACTACAAGGATACGTACCTGTGGAAATTATCTGGAACAATTATATAAGGAAACGACACCCAAATATTAAAAATCCACTGTTAATAGAATATTTAGTTAGATTCGGTGTAATTATTGTCACATGTGAGTATTTAATTTTATTATTGGACGTATTATGAAATATAGTATTACTTTCAATTTCGCAGTTTTGCTCGCTATATTGATTCCACGACTTGGCCTGTTCATATCCCTGTTCGGGGCTCTTTGCCTATCTGTACTGGGTCTGCTTTTCCCAGCAATCATAGAAATTTGCGTTTTATATCCGGACAATTATGGAAAATATAACTATGTTGTATATAAATGCATTCTAATTATTATTATGAGCGTTGTTGGATTCTCCGCTGGAACATATACAAGTGTGCGTGATATTATTCTGTCATTTATGTAAACGATTTTATTAACTGATATAGTAGAGACATGTTGCTAACATTAGATAAGATATATTTAGCTTAAGTACGAAAGGATAATGCTCATGTATGATAAAAGTCAACGCACGCATTCAAGCAAACCGATCCGAACTCACCGATGATTTATAGGCATTTTTCTTTTATATGCACGTACGTGGAGAAAATGATTTTAAAAATAAAATAGTTCATACGTACAATCAATGCTTATTCTAAACTAAATGTAAGCAATAAAGAATCGGTTCTTTAGTTTAAGTAGAAACCTAGTTGAAAAGCTCTTTCCATGGTAATCATGGTAAGAGTACCATGAAGACAGCAAATGTACATTTTGTTTTTTAATCGGGAGCCAAACGAATTAGAGTGTTAGCCATTTTTATAATTTATCTGCTGAATAAATGAAATAAAAAACAAAACAGAATGAGCTGTATGATGTATGATTTTGTCTTGTATGACTGTATTAAGTCGTTACGTGTCGCCATGCCATGTTGCATGTAACCCTATCCGGACCACACAGTGGAATTCAGTGGGCCTTAACATCTTATGTGTAACATCTTGACTACGCTGACGACATATGCTTACTCTTCCGCAAAATCATCTAAACGCAATGGATTTAGATCTGCACAGGGAAAAGTTGCAGTAAAGGTTACCAGAAAGCTGCCAGTTTTCATTAACTCGTTTTATCGTCGAATGTTAAGAATTTTCTGGCCCGAAACAATATCAAATGAAGAGCTGAGTCGGCATACGGGTCAAATGCTTATCAACGAATTGATATGCAGATGAAAATGGCAGTGGATAGGCCACACATTGCGGAAGGGTGATAACTGCATTGATGGATATGTCATGAAATGGGACGTCATTCAAAATGACAGCCGACCAATGTGGCGTCCTAGAATTTCATGGCGCTGATCTTTGTCAAAGGAGTGTGCGTCGCTGGGTAAGTCGTGGAAGCACATGTGTCTCATTACCAAGAACATAGTACGATGGCCCACAGGAGTAGTTGACGCGTTATGCCTAACTAGGGGTTACAGCAAAGTAGTATTCTAAGTTTGGCTTTTTATTCTAAAATGATTTTTTGGCTATAAGTGAAAACAAACCTAACCTAAAGGTTAGAGCTGCCATGAAAACCACGACACACGTAGACCACGTCTGGGTCCTTTATGATATAAATTGTCCCAGCCATCCTATGCCCCAAACCAGCCTGAGCATACGACAAAACATTGGAGCTGGCTAATATCAACGTTTTCCAAGTCCCCCAGATTAACAAAGAAGTATGCTCCAAAAGTTGATTTCCTCATACCCGCTGAGCCCGGACGTCCACAGAGAAGATTAAATATACTCTCCTCCTCTTCCTCGTTCCCACAGCTTCTGCAGGAATCGTTATATGAACGCCGAAGCGTTCTGGCGTGCTCCCCGATTGGACAATGTCGAGTGACAACGCCCACGACAGCACCGATAATTTTCCTTTTCAGCATTAGCATCCTATTAGAGCAGTGGATATCCAACCTTGGCTACATCATCTTTACTCTGTAACACGAAATGCCATTAAGCCATCTTGAGTTCGCCTTGCTGATCGCAGCCAGCCTATTGGCATGCTTTAATGAGTCCATGAGCACTCCAATCTTGATTTGACTCTCTTGTGCATTTTGCGTTATCTCCCGGCAAGCTAGCTCATCAGCTCTACAATGTCTGATAATGCCACTATGGCCCGGAATGTTGAAGAATTTGTCCATTTCCAAAAGAGAGGCGCGACAATCCATCTCCGCAGCTTGGCTATCCGTAAAAATAGTAATGCCTCTCGTTATTGTGAAATGGCGTCCCAGCCAGGTCGAAGCTTCCCGAATCGCTACGAGTTCCGCCTGGAGAAGACTACAATAAGAAGGAAGTCGAGCCGATAGGTTTAAAAGAGGCCCGTTGCGCCATGTACGCAGAAGTTACCCAATAGCTGCTTCCTGTACTTTCCAGGCTGACAACGATGGAATCTTTGTCACTGTAGGCTACGGCAAACAACACATGTAAAGATTTCCATGCAATAGTACAAAAAAAGGTCTAAACAAAAAAACACAAGCCCCAACGCTTGTTTTCAACCAACGGAAAAAATTCGGCAATTAATTTATAAAACCTCACTTACTCTACGATGCTAAATCTACAGAGACGTAGTTTCAATCCTTGGCGCGTTAATAGAAACTACCGGCCGGTACCACTAAAACTCCCACAGCGCTTCGAGCCTCTGTCAGTATAAACACTGCGCGGATAGAAGGCGCATGCAAGCAATTGCACCATCCGATAATATACTATCGAAACGTCGAAAAGGCATAGTAATGCAAGAGTTGTTGAGCGTCGATGCCCCTGGATGGGTCAAGGAAGCTAATAACATAACAAGCATTCCGCTCGATGGTGAAATGCTATCAATAAAAAAAAATCGACATAGGAAAAAATTGTTTTAGTTATTGATGCATTTGCTAAAAAAGAATGAAAAATTATTTTTAAGTTTTCTGTTTCCCCTCCATTTTTTGTGACGACAGTTAAGAAATCATCTACTCAATAAAGCCAAGTTTATGGCCATTTTAAAGAGTTGTATTTTATTCGCTTCTGTAGGGGTAAAACACAATAAAATAACCATAATACAGTTATGCTTCAAATGCATTTTTTATTTATTTACCAATATATTGTCTCTATAGCATTTATGGTGATTACTTTATTACAAAGAATTATTTATCCGTTTTCACATTCTCCACAAAACTCACTTTATATACTCGTATTATGTAATTTCTGCAATGAAGATGTACATGTACATGCATTAGTGTATGCAAGTTTCTTTTTATACCTTCAATTATGAAGTTTATTTTCATTCTAAATTCATAATAAATATACTTTTAATATTGTATTTGTATACAGTTTGTTTGAGATAACTTATTTATAAATCCAATCGCAGTTTTAGGGAAACCCTTTCTAATATTGCATATTTTCCAAGTCTTTTGACAATGTAATAGAAAAAAAGAAAAAATTATAACGAAAACGCATAGCAGTCCCAAATTAAAATCAGCAATACTGCATAACATAACAAGCTAAGTTACGGGTAAGTGTGTTTTGAAAATTTAGAAACTCCTAGCAAACCCGCTGTTGCCGGTAAGGGGTATAGTCATTGTAACTAGAAGGTCGATGGTTCAATTCCACGCGATAATTTTTGTAGAATAGCTACGAATAGCAAAAAAAATATTTTTTTCTTATTTTCACGAAATTCACTTTAACTTTTCAGTTTGCACCACTATTGCTGGGTCTGGGCCCATAACCTGTTGGGATCGACAGAGCAAAAAAGCTAGCGTTCTAATTCGAATGATGTATTAAGTGCGACTGACTCTTAACAAAAGAATATAATATGTACCGTAAATAATCCAGTAATGAAATATGTATGTATGTTTCAGTTAGGGTGAAAGTACAACGGAAATTTAGAACTGGTATTGCATTCATACAGTGCGATCTAGAAATATTCCAACAATAAAAAAAAATCAGGATCGAAGAATTCGCTGAAGGGTAGAATCAAAGCGAGAATGACCATAAACAACAATACGTAAAATTTCTTTAATTCGACACTAAATTAAAAAAACGGTAATTTAATGAATGAAATGTTCATACCGAAAAAATCCCTTGACTTATGTATTAGCAACGAAAGACAAAATACAATAACCGGGGGCCCAATTCCATGCATCGCTAACGCTAAAACTCTATCGATAAAATTCGTTAGATGCTTTTTGATTATTTTGATTAACTGAGATGCCAGAATTTCAGCGTTAGCGATAGCTGTAATTTGGTCCCTGATCATATACTATTAACGGGTTAGGTGTAAAATTCACACGCTTAAAATCCACAAATCGAAATCCAGCAATCAAAATCCACCTAGTTTATTCTATGTGAAATCATTCATGATGCACACGCGATTAATTTTTAGTCACTAAAGCGAAAATTTACTATGAACCCGCGCTCAAGGATTTTCCGCTTTAGGAACTAAAAATCCACCGTGTGATGGTTCAAGATGCTTACCACCTAAAGCGGAAACGGACACTGAACCCATTTAGTGGGAGCATGATATAAGACTGATTTATAGATTTTGAACTTGTGGATTTTGAACTGGTGAATTTGGAACTGGTGGATTTTGATTTTGGTTGATTCTGTACCTAACCAATTTTTAACAGCTCAAAAATAAAAAGAAAGAATTTTAAACTACAAGTAACTATTATCGATCAAACGGCTTTTACTTTTTTCATCAGCAGAGTTCTTTGCAGTTATTTTACAACTTCTAAACATGTTTATTTATATTTGTGAATATATGAACGATTGACATATTTTCTAGTTTCATTGTTCCTTTTTGCTGTTTAATATAACTAATACATATAGTTCTACTTATAGCCTAAATATTTCGATATACATGTTTATATGTATTACATTTTTAATGAACCCAAAGCCATGACGCTTCCGATATATGGTCAATTAGATAAATACATTCTATCTTTTTTTCGATATTCTCGTATACGTATCTAATTTTTTCTTTTGGTGCTAGTTTCTTGAAATCTACTAATTTGTATATAGGTATTCAATCTTTTCGAGAATGAAGAAGTCACTAGAAAATATTTCCATTAAATTATTCCGTTGCTAATTTTATTCAATGTTTCACAAAATATCTGCTCTACTATACGCCATGCAGCATGGCAATGTACATATTTCGATATGTATTTATGTATTTTATATATTTTTATGAATTTTAAAATTAATAATTATAATGAAAGGATATGACTCGAACAGTTTGCACTGTACTACTGCAAAACTGTAGTAATACACTCCAACGAATCCGTTATAATTCCAACAGTTGTTACAAATCGAATGCAACTCAGACTCGAAGTGATTGCAAATCAAAATCGGTCTACTATAGGGTGTATCATTGGTAAAGTTCATAACACACAGCGGAATCGAAACATGCTGTAGCACCAGTATCGAAGCAGCTTTGTCGCAACTTTTTGTGTTCTGAACTGCACTCGCATCTAGTCATCCATCAATTGTCAAATTTCCAGCTCAAAACTGACTACTGACGAGAAATCTTATGAATACGGCAGCGCGAGTGTCATTTCTGAATTGTCATTATATGCTGGTTCCAGCCAGCGGAGAAATTTTTGTGATGGAGAAAATGACATTTTTCACAGTATGTTGTGTCTATCAAAAACTCAGTGGAGAAAGTTCATAAAACAAATTAGCAACAGTATGCCAACGGTTCTATGTTATGAACTCAACCATTATTTCCTGCCCAATTATACAATACGTTACATTTTAAAAATCATAAAGTAAGGCTAAAAGGGTTTTTTGTTTTTATGCCTTGTGGCTAATGGTATCGCTTGCCTATTTGATTGCCCATTTCGGATTCATTGTCTGACTACATGAAATCGGATTACCTCATACTGGGCGCCGAATATATCGGCTCGGCTTTTCGACTATTTTATATTTCAAATTAAAAAAGACCTAAATTAGGTTAAGGTAGTCGTAGGGAAGGTTATAATAGGTAACCTTAAAGTAAAGTTTGAAAAGATTTTGTTTGTGTTACTAATGCTACTAGTCGATTGCTTATTTAGATTTTATTAACTAGATAAAATCAAACTTGATTCCTTCCTTGACCACATTCCATTTATTTTCAACTGTACATTTTCACTGTCGTAGGAACCAAAATAAACGTCCGACGGTTTGTAGTTTGTGTTAATTAATAAAACACGAATAGCTGGTTCTAAAAGCTTCAAAAATATTAATTGCTTTACATACCAGTATTTCGGGGTGACTTTGTACTGAGGAAGGTAGCCAGTTGCTCCCGAAATACTGGTATATACAGCAATACAGATTTTTCTGGGTTTTAGAACCAGTTATTCGTGTTTTATTAATTGAAAAAGCTAGCCATACATTAGCCATCTAGCTGAAATTTCATGGATTATTGACTGAGAAAAAAACCAGGCCGAAGCTTCGCTTCGGCCCGGAGTCCGAAGCGTATATACCCTAGACTTGTACAGACCTAGTGGTGATACCGAAAGTACCAATTGGCAACGACCATTTGCATTAAAAGTGAGTTTCCTATACGGCCAGTTTATAGGGGAGGTTGGCACCCATTCAGGAGGACCTTGACCATTCTCAAACTCAATGAACTAACACATTCCACAAATATTGTATTTGTCGAATTTTTCAAGTCGCTAGCTTTATTCTATAGAAAGTTATTGCTTATTTGAAGTTTCACTTGTAGGGGAGGTAGGGGTTCCTTGGGTCGGATCTTGCCCATCATTATCACACATCACTAATTAGATCACCCTACAAACATTTACAAAAAATTCAAGTCTCTAGCTTCACCCTATCGAAAGTTATCGCTTATTTGAAGTTCATTTATAGGGGAAGTAGGGGTTTCGTTAGTCGGATTTTACGTATTTTCAATATCAGCCAACTGGATCCCGCTGCAAACATTTGGCCAAAATTTCAAGTCGCTAGCTTTATTTTGTCGTTAGTTATCGCTTATTTTAAGTTTCATTTCTAGGGGAGGTAGGGGTTCCTTGGGTCGGATCTTACACATTTTCAATAACAACTAACTAGATCTTACTACCAACATTCTGCCAAATTTTCAACTCGCTAGTGTCATTCTATCG
This sequence comes from Chloromyia formosa, assembly GCA_964017055.1. Lineage (NCBI taxonomy): Eukaryota > Metazoa > Arthropoda > Insecta > Diptera > Stratiomyidae > Chloromyia > Chloromyia formosa. Next base: position 131,204,859 of record OZ024814.1, read on the forward strand.
AAAGTTATCGTAATTAAAATAAAATAATATTTAATTTTTGGAATTTTGTAGGGGAGGTAGGCTTTCCTTTGATCTGATTATGCCCAACTTACTAAAACTCAAGCAGCTTCTTTCCTCAGGGTTACATGCCAAAAATCAGGTGTCTACGTCAATTGGTTCAAGAGTTATAGACAAAAAACCAGAAAAGTAGGGTAGTACGGGGCTCTTTGTAAGAAAATTACCGTTAGTTTTCAACTGATCGATTTTATTTTCCCAGGAGAGTATAAGAATACCCTCACTAGTAATATACCAAAGCTAGAGCTTTTCATGATTTTTTAATCGGGAGTTATAGATACATTTAATTATTTTACATATGTAGGGGAGGTAGGCGTTCTCTTGGCCAGATTATGCCCAATTTCAATACCATCCAACTAGATCATACTACCAATATTTGACCAAAATTTCATGGCCCTAGCTTCATTCTATCGAAAGTTATCGTGCGAACGGGCAGACAGACGGACAGACAGACAGACAGACAGACAGACGGACAGACAGACAGACATGGCTAAATCGAATCAGGAGGTGACCCTGATCATTTATATATATAAATTGCTATACCTCCGGAGCCTCCTTTAAGGTGTTACATATTTCCGTCGTGACAAAAACAATATACCCTATACTAAAAGTCTAGGGTATAACAAACAAAACAGGCAACGGCAACAACTAATTTGCCCTAATCAATAGTCGGTCATAGCGGCACGATAACTACTCCTACGCGCCATCGTATTCGATTTTAGATAATATAATTCTCTTCCCATGACTTAGCTAATATCTTAAATACGATAAATGTGGCACATTTATAACAACTTGTGTATCTGGTGAACACACTTGACTCCCAATTATTTTTCGCAATACGCTCGATTTCTCCCGTTCCAAATAGGTCACATGCCTCCAACAGGCTCCATGTCGCAGTTGCTTCTATGTTGCGTCAACTCGTAAACCTACGTTCATCTACATTGGAAGTCGAGAAGGCTCCCATTACGAGTCACAGTCGCTTCCCTGTCGACCCGACTCGTGTGCGAGAATTTTTAAATTTAACCAATGAAATGAGTGTTACTTATATCGACAAATATCTGAGTTTTGCAAGCTATACAGTTTCTTAACCACTATCCATTGAGAATTGTCGTCAACAATGCTGCGATAAATTAAGACCACGCCAGAAATAGCTTTGTGAAATACGGAAGAGAACAAAAATTAATATTTCGGTATATTCCTATTTCACCGGGCGACACATCGTCGATCGCATCTTGGCTAAATTAGCTTTGCCGCAGTAGCGTATAGAGCGAGCGTAGCGAGCGTTCTATGGCGGTTTAATAAGGGTATTAATACCATAATTCGCGAAGCTTGCGTAGCGAGCGGAGATCCTCCAAGCGGAGTGCGAAATAATCTTTATTGAAAACCCACCATTGGTCAAAGATACGAACAACTATACGTCGCTCGGTCAACCAAGAATGTTCCAGTATTTCTAACAAATAAATAAGATACAAAATCCTCTCAGCGAACTCTTTCCGTTCCAAAAGCAGAACATGAGGCACCAAGTGCAGTAGAGCATTTCATTTTCGAGACGGTTTCTAAGGAATGGAGGTAATTGAGAGATGAATATCACGGTCGTCCAGCGTTCACTCCATTATTTTTATCAAATTAATGTACTTGCTCATTCCCAGCTGAGTCGACTGGAGTCCATCGAGGAAAGCAACTGTTGGAACATGCTGATGGTAGGAATCGAACCTGCGATTTCTCGTTTACTGCATGCGGATGGTAGATTCAAAGTGCACACCGCACAGTCAGAAATTTTGGACTAAAATTTATATTTTTGGTCTTGCATATATGTCGACACCCAAATTTGTTTAAAATTCAATACCGGGCGCCAAAAGGCCTACTAGCACCGAGGTCAAATGGTCTATTGTGCCATAGCCCCAGGTCTGCCAACAGGTCTAAGCCTGTCGATCAAGTTTGATCGCGCTAATGAATTTACTTAAAAGAGTGAGTGGGATCGAAGCAATGTCATCTGCTTCTGGGAAGGCGATGCCGAGGTGTACAAGGCGACGTTGGGCCAGTGCCTCACATTCGCAAAAAACGTGCAGTGACGTTTCATCATCGCCCTCGCAGAAACGACAGCTAGCGTCGGATACTATACTCTTGATCTTTAACCGTTTGACCCCTTAGACAAGAATGTCCAGAAGGCCACAAATGCTTCTAACCGTGTTGCGGTTCATTTTTAAACGTTGTTTAAAGTCTAAAGGCTCAAACAGACAGAACGCGTTATAACGCGACGTTCATGGAACGCCTCTCAACGCGGCGTTCGGCGATATTGGCTACGTCACACACGCAGCGTTATCTGGGCGGGCGATCCAGTACTGTGGTTGAGTTTGTACAGCAATCATGAGTAGTTCTGATGAGGAGAACGCCGGTAACGCGCATTCCTTTGTAATTTTGTACAACCCGAAAAGTTAACGTCGCGTTCCGAAAGGTAACGCCACGTGTGTGGCAGGGATGATGCAATGCAGTGCAATACAACCGTACCGCCGTAAGGCGACGGTACAGGAACGCCGAACGTCGCGTTATAACGCGTTCTGTGTGTCTGAACCTTTAATGTCCTGCTGCGCGAGTAACCTGATATGAACATCTTGGCTTGCCTCAGGCCTGGAAGATAGTCCCATTGGACGGTGGCCTCAGTACGTAAATAGTGATGTCCCCCACATTACTGATATGGCTGCCCAGCCAAGACAGGACTTCCTAAATTGCCGAAACCTCCGCCTGTAGGACACGGCAATAGTTTAAATTCCTTATACTTGAAATGGTACTAAACAGTTTGTAAAATTTGGAGATTATTTTCAAAAAATAGTTGGATATTTTACTTTTAATTATGCGACTAACTTGGGCTGAAATAAAAGAAAAAAAACTAAAAAAAAAGACAAAACACCTCCATAAGTACCGTCAAACAATTTTTCAGGTGGTGCAAATTTGGATTTAAGCTTTCTGACTAACTCAAACAAACTCAAACAGTGTCTGGCATGTACTCTGAAGCCGCTTTTTGGGACGTACTGCCTGAAGTGTTGGTAAATCGATGCAATACCAATCAAGCTACCGTGGCCTTCAAAGCTACCGCGACAACCAGCAAGCAGAGGTAAAAGTAAAATAAACATGTACTCGTATATGCATTTTAATACTTACAAGCATACATGCATTATGTTTTAAAATTACTCTTGTTTGTGCATTATGCAATAAATTTTCAGTAAGTTGCTTGTATCAAAAAACCGATATGTAAAATATTTGGTATATTCCATTCTTGTTCAACATACCTGACTATCTGCATTGTTACGGATATACATGTAAAAAGTATCAGGAATAAAAAAACAAAGAAGTTCTAGTTGCTGTCCTTAGAAGATAAAAATCACTGAACAAAAAAAAAAAGGTTTTTTGTCGAGATACGAAAAGTATAAGATAATTTAATTGTAAGCCCAAGGGGAAAAGGAAAGAAAGCAAGACAAAGTTATACCATACATATCACTGTCTAGACCACACTATTATTTTCTTGATTGCAAACGACACGGCTGACTTTTTAATATATGTAATAAACAATTGTGGCTTTCGCTGTATGTACACATCCTTTCAAGTGATACATACGGAAAGGAATCTTTTACATGTAAATTACAATAATTTTTTTTTTCTTTTGTGAATAACATAACGTATCTGTCGTCCCAAAGTTAACTGCTGATGGACACATTTCTACATTCCACTACACCATTCCAAAAGTGTTAAATAAAACATCCTTGTGCAAGAGCTTAGTCCTAATAGTATTTATGTATGTACGAACGCTTGAAAACGTCCTACGTATTTTCCCTAAAAATCGATTTTTAAACTGTCCTAGACGTGGACCTGAGCCAGGAAAATTTCGTTTTTAAATGAATGGTTCTTCTTTTTTCCTCAATATCTTCTCTAGTGACCATCTACAGTATAGTATATACAAGTATAAAATACATCTATTATCAGGTTTATCTTCATTTATATGCTCAACTCTCCTCTCGCATACCTGCGAGTATAGTCATCATTACAAAATATTTTAATCAAATTCTTGGAGCGTGTGACATCTAAAACATAACATTGTTGGTCATGAACGATTGTCGGTTGTTTGTGTCATGTATCTGCTAAAAAGTATGTACAATTTTTTCAAAGATAACACATTGTAATTACTTTAACTAAATAATACATATTACAACAGTAAAAAGGACAATATAAAAATTTCCCTATAACCGAAACCCCAGGTTTCGTTATTCTCTTTACAAAAATCCACTTAATAAATTGTGTACACGCGGGTTCAGAAATTTAAATGTATTTGAAATGTCAACTTCGATGGCCCCTTTGGGATCAGGATATCAAATGTACTATTTTCATGTGAATTTTCCACTGGGTGGGAAGTGAAAATAAATTTCAAGAAATTATGGTCGTACTTATGTTACATGTTGCATGGCGGGCAAGTTGGTTTTTGAGATTGCTCCTTTACAAAATCTTGAACGTTGAATTTGGCGTCATCGACTGATTCATTGCGTCGACTTTTCAGTTGTCTGGAATTGAAATAATGATTAATATGTGAATAGAGAATAGTAAACATTATTGTTAGGCAAATATACAGTGGAACTCGGATATGACGAAATTCCAAGGGGCTCCCAAAAATGTTCGTTATATACGAGGTTCACTATAATCGATTAACAGAATTTCAAACATATTAAACAAATACTTTATAAAGTAGTTTTCAAAATTTATCACGTCGATTTCAATAGAATGGTGGAAAGGAGGAGATGCCGCACGCTCTGTGACGTGATTTCGTGGCGGTCGCGAACCGTTTGGTTTAATCGGCTGCGGCACATAGATCTTCGTTTGTTAACGGAAGAACATTGTCCTTCTCAATCGCATCTTACAAGTTCCACTAGGTTAACGCGCTCGGTGGCCGTGATCGTTCGGTCACCGCTCTACGATACTCATCTAGAGCTCGGAGATCAAATTTCGGCGCGATCAAAAACTGCCTGTAAGTAATAATAGAATTCTCGCAGTGCTCTGAGCTTGTCAGTATAAAGGCGGTAGTAGACAGTAGTAGACGGAAAAGTAGATTAGCTATTGAAACGTCAACAAGGCATAGAAATGCTGGAGATGTTGACACGCCCAAGCTCCTGGAGGGGTCAAGGCACTTAGAGAGAGAGAGAGAAGGTTTACTGTATTGGGTTGCCCTGGGAATATCAACATCTCCAGTTCCCTTGTGTTTGAACTATCCGAAGTTAATCATGAAACGAAGAAATTGTCACACCTCAAAGTCTGCTTGTTCTCCAAGGTGGTTGTATAAGCATTCTCCAAGAGTTGATTTTCTCAACCGTACTAGGGTAGTGCATTCGTAAGGCAAATGAAAAATCCTTTTCCCCTCCTTCTCTTCCTCACAACTCCTGCATAAGTTATTAAAATTAAGTTGTGAAGCCTTTTAGCATACTCACCGAGAAGGCAGTGCCCAGTAACGGAGCCGACCACCATGCCGATCTGATATTTCGTAAGCGACAGTAATTTGGCCAATCGGCTGATGCCCAGCCTAGGCCAAATAAGCATAACATTATTACATCTAACGCTATTGGTCCATTTTAGTGCCGATGCCCATGAGCTGCGTCTTTTGCAATCAGACAGAAAGAAATATATTGGGAGCAATGAGACAATGCACAAGGGACACCGATAGCCATCGGATACCCTAAGCCTATCTAGATAGGTATCGGGCTACCGCTTGTTCCTGCACCTATCTGCGTCATTTTTTTATCTACAGCGTTTGACTGCAAGACATGAAAAATTTCCCAGACTGATGCTTTGTCCTATCACCTCATGTCTACTAAACGCCGTTAGGTATCAAAAAGTGTGGATTGAAAAAAAAAAACAGGCGTTCCGATTACCTTTGCAGCTCATATACACCGGTACCAAGTTTGGATCCCCTGACCGCAGCCGATTTTATTTTGGAGAAAGCGGGTTCATGATGTTACTACTGATTCACAGCGTCGGTCGGTAGCTCATAAGCCCTGCAACTACCAGCATAGCTAATTTGGGCCGGTATCAAGCACAGACATGCTCGGCATTCTGATATAGTTTTTGACGTACAGCCTGGCTATCCGTAAAGATAGTGATTTTTATCATAGATACTCGTATACAGATAAGTCTCAGCCAAGTCACCGTCGTTTTAATCGTGAAGACTTTCCCCTGAAATATACTGTAGAAATGCTCGGCATTCAGACAGCCGAAAAAGTAGCTCCTCAAAGTGTACTAGAGCACCCACACCCTCAGCAATCCTAGAATCGTCAGTATATATTTTCAGCTAGTTTAGTATAGGCGGACCCTCATTTCCCACAGATTCCGTGGTGGAAAGAAGTTTGTGGGGTTCTGTACGTACTTTGGTGGGGTGTAATCTATTGACGCTGAGAAATGCACATCGATCAAGATCGTTCAATGACCGGTACTCTAGGTTGTCCACTAGCAGGTCTCCCAAATGCAAATGGCTGAGTTTACCGCTATGTGCTTCCCAAGAATATCCAACGGCAACAAGTTAAGCACCGTATCCATAGCCGCAGGTGGGACCGTACATAAAGCACCGTTAATCGCCAAGCAAGCAGTTCTCAGTTCATAGCCCAGAAATGTTCCATTAGTTTCCGTTTGTTGGGCGTTCCACCATACCACCACTCGATGTAGCATTATAGGGCGTAGAACTGCCACAAAGAGCCAATACAATATCTTGGGTTCGGGGCTTTAAGTTTTACCTATAGTCTTCCTACAGCAATAGAGCGCTACGGTGGGTTTGTTCGTGCGCTTCTTAATGTTCGATTTTCAGTTTAGCTTCCAGTCCAATAAAAGGCCAAGGAAGTTAGCACTATCCGTAAACGCAAATCTTACCCCTTCCAAGATAGGAGGCACTACTGGCGGAATGCTGCGTTTCCTTATAAATAGGACAATATTGGTCTTGCTAAGGTTGATGCTTAGGCCGCATCTATTAGTCCGGATTGTCTGCAGAGATAGCGCATGCTGGGTTATCGAGTTTCACTGAATTGACACGTATCGATGAAAAATTACTGAGAGAAAGTTTAAAACTTGGTAGTACAGTGATCCTGAATCTTTTTTTTTTTTATTTTTCACTAATTTTTTTTAGAATAAATTCGAGTTGGTCACTGCTAATCCAAGTCAATGATTTAGCTTAACTATCCGCTACAACAAAAAATTATCAGCATTTAAGCGCAGTCTATCCACTGTCCTTGGTTTCGTCCACGCGATGGATTGTACTCATCAGGAGCTGCTTTTATCACATCGAGGAAGCAGCTCCACCAGGCCAGGAGATTGGTATTCCTAATCCTAATCCAAAATCGTAATACGCCCCTGAATACAATTGCTACACTATAAGTATAATAGTGTGCATTGTACGACACTGATGTGAATTACTTTCTAATTAAATCTTTCTATATTTTTCACGCAAAAGCGCATAATTAACTTTTTTTAAGAATAAAGTGGAGTGGGTTACTGTTACTGCTAATCCAAATCAATGAATTAGCTTAGCTATTCACTTCCACGAAAAATGATCAGTATTTAAGCCAATTACATCCACTGTCTCTGGATCGGTCGAGCAGCTTCCCCAATTTGATTAAAGCAGCTCCTGATAAGTACAATCCATCGCGTGGACGAAACCAGGGACTGTGAATAGAATTGCCTCAAATGCTGATCATTTTTCGCAGTAGTGAATAACTAAGCTAAACCATTGACATGACTGTACTACATACTACTGAAGTAGTAGTCTTCGATAAAAAAGGGAATTTACGTGCAGGACTATAAGCTCACTTAGCTGTTAAATGAGTACCCATTTAGGGTAAATAACTCGGTTGAGCGTGTTGCTGAACACACACCTCTGTACAAAACACACCGTCACGATCTAGTAAATGAGATAATGCTAGCTCTCGATATGAGTTAGCCTTGGTCCAAACTGGACTGCAGCGAATCGCTCACCGACTCATTGACTCACTGACCGATAGATTTTAATATGGGCTTAAGAGGATCAGATGATCAGCAGTTCGAAGGTTCATCGACTCGTCATGAGTTAGAAATATTGTTATACGTATGTATACTATTTGCCCTAACCCCTAGTGGGGCATAGCGTGTTAACTATTCACATGGGCTTAATCGACGCTTCATTATCATAAAATTATCTAGAACGATGCATGTTACTAGCGTGTCCTTGCCCATTTAGACAAGTCGGGAAAAATTGGGGATTATTGTAGCGGCCTATACCACAAGGGGAAGACTACACAAACATCCATGGCCACGACAGGATTCGAAACCGTGAATAACCAGTACGATGAGACATCAGAATGACTCCCACCCTGAGCTACCGGCCTCTCTAAGTTGCACTTCCACTTCACATTTTGGAAAAGTAATGTACAAGACTTGAAATGCGTCTCTAATCTCGCCTTCATCAGAAGAAATGCAAAATTTGTTCTGTGTTAAGTTGGAAATGCAGTCTAAACCAACAAAATGACAGTTCAATTTATTTCTTGTTAAAACTACCGCAGTTGGAAATAATGACAGATTCACTAAGCTACGCCTGTCATAATTCGGAAAAGTAGACTGTCAAGCATCATCACGATAATCCCAGCTATTTCAGCGAAGATAAAAATGTGGTCGTGGAAATATAATACGAATATGTAGTCAAATAAAGGGAGTATATGTGTTTTGCTTCCTACAATACGTGCCGGGGATTATAGAAATATGTATCTGTACTAAAACTGTAATATAATATCCATGGACGGATAGATTACCCCAATCATTGGCATCAAACGAAATAAAATATCAAATTAATTTAAATTTTCATGTTTACCTGGCAACGGCTAAAAATGCCAATTCAACATTGAGCCCAGTTTTTGCTGACGTCTCCATGAATGCCACGTTATATTCTCGGGCTAATCTTTCACCATCCTCCTTCCGTACCTGTCTCTCATAACCACAATCCGCTTTGTTGCCTGTCGAATAGATGGAAGGATTTGAGTGTAGGATACAATTGAGTACGGCCGAAAGCAAATATCGCATAAATTAAAGACGAAAGCACTCACCCAGAAGCATTATGACGACATCCTCCTGTGCATACTCTCTAATCTCGACTAGCCAGGCTCGGATATTATCAAAGCTAACTTTGTTTGTGACATCGTAAAGTAGCAGTAATGCTATTTTTGCAAATCAAATGAAAACGGTAGACAGTGGACAATCATGTGGAAGGAAAACAAGATAATTATATAAAGTCTATAATTGATTTTTTTTTTCATTAAATATACATAAAGGACACATACCGTGAGCATCTCTGTAGTAGGCATGAGTTACACTGCGAAAACGTTCTTGTCCAGCTGTGTCCCAAATTTGCAGCTTCACCCGGGTATGATCAACCATGACAATTTTATTCTGTAAATGAAAATAGAAATAAAGATATTTAACTATAGGCCGAAAATAGACTTTGAAAAATTGTGTTGGTCTTTTCATTTTCTTTATCATTTGCACAATAATTTAATATGTATTAATTTTTCGCGCTTGGTGGCCGTGGTTGTTCGGTCACCGCTCTACGATACAAATGTAGAGCTGGCACTTCCTATCTACCAAAAACTGCCTGTAGGTACTAACAGAACTCTCACAGTGCTCCGTGCTTGTCAGTATAAAGACGGCGCGGATAGGAGGTGCATGCTAGCAACTGCAATTCCGAAAAGTAGATATGATATCGAAACGTCAACAAGGCATATAAATGTAAGTGTCAACATACACTGTCGAACTCAAGCTCGAACTCAAACTCGAACCTGGTACAAATGTCCTCTGACACACACACACACTTCACATAGATGTGAAGAAAACCGTTCCACTTGTACTAGGTTCGTGTTCGAGTTCGACTTCGACAGTGTATGGTGACACTTAGAGATGTTGACGCGCCCATGCTTCTGGAGGGGTCAAGGCAATTAGCAAATAATTTTAGGAATATTCCTGTTTCGCAAATAATAGGAATGTCGTTCGGAGATTCCCGATTGCTTAAATATATATCTCATAAGCGCCTTAGCAGTGCACTTTAGATTTCTGAAGATTACCTATGCTGTGTGCTATGACATTGATATTAGTATTCTAGCCGAACCTGACTGCATTTCTAATATCTTTCTGGAGAATTATTATGTCGTCCTACAGGAGTTTTTCTTGACGAATGGAAGGTCTTATTTATTCCTCCTGTTGATGCGAATCGCACACAACCTTTCATTAATAGGTTTGAAGCCAATAACATGCAACTTGAGCTGCTTGCTCACAATGAATGCAACTCCAAACTTCAGTTTTCTTGATTTAGAGTAGTTTTTTCAAGGATGGGTTGTCGGCGCATCCCTGAGCCCTATCCAGGGGTAGCCTCGGTGTTAGCTGCTTCAGGTGGTTCCTAACGTGACAGAGCTCACACAACTATGTTGCAGGTCTGACTACGTAATTCATGACACCCTACTAACCTAGGACGCTTAGGTGTGACTCAGCTATTCAGGCTTCCGTTATCCTTCGCTCCCCTTTCACAACCATGACGTTTTGATCAACAGGTTGATATCGCCATGTCAACATAGCTTTCTTAAAGGTTGATCAACTAGATCTATGGAAGAGGAAATGCAGGTTGATGTGGTGTATACCGACTTCTCGACGGCGTTCGATAAAGTTGATCACAGTCGAGTTATCTAAGTTGGATGAGATCCTACTTAACTGATAAGACTCAGCTGGTGAAGTAAAACATCTGTACATTGCGCTCTATAATAAGATGTATATCGGGACTACCACAAGGAAGTCATTTAGGGCCAATATCCTTTTTAGTCTTTGTAAATGGTATCATCCAAAATATTGAATCCGTGCGGGTATGGTCGTGCATGGATGATATGAAAATCGTTATGAAAATTGGCAACGTAAGTGGGTATTAAAAATAAGCAAGATCCAATCCACGGAACCCCTACCTCCCCTACAAATGAAACTTAAAATAAGCGATAACTTTTGATAGAATGAATCCAGCGACTTGAAATTTTAGTCAAATGTTTGACGTGAAATTAGTTAGTTGGTATTAAAGATGGGCCAGATCCGATTCAAGGAACCCCTACCTCCCCTACAAATGAAACTTGAAATACGAGATAACTTTCGATAAAATGAAGCTGGTGACTTAAAAGTTTGGTCAAATGTTTGCTCTAGAATCTAGTTGGTTCTTATTGAAAATGCACAAGATCCGACAAAGGAAACCTCTACCTCCCCTAAATGTAAGACTTCAAATAAGCGATAACTTTCGATATGAAGCTAGCGACTTGAAAAATTCGACAAATATTTATAGTGTGTGTTAGTTTGTTGATTTTGAGAATGGTCAAGATCCTGCTGAATGATCGCCAACCTCCCCTATAAACTGGCCATATAGGAAACTCACTTTTAATGCATATGGTCGTTGCCAATTGGTAGCTTTTGGTATCACCACTAGGTCTGTAAAAGTCTAGGCTATATACGCTTCGGACTCTTCTTTGCTAATTTTGCCTCCGTCGCGTCATCTAAGCTTATGTTTAAGATTAGTTGAATTTCACCTTTACCTTTCTGGTTTCATTAAATAATTGCGAATATTAGATTGGATTCAAATCTTATGGAACATACAACCCTGGCTAATACGATTGTTACACTGCTTATAAGTTGCAAAATGTTATACAAAAGTATGTAAGCAAGAAATTCAGTCCTGCTCATTCCAAAAATACCATTTATGTTTTTTATCTAAGATATTCCGCAAATCAATTTCGTTTTTCACAACTCAACTCAAATCATAAGATCCAGCTTCATCCTCATTCGTGTGACAATACACCACATTTAACAGACCATACATTTCCTTCCAATAGGCTTTTACCGGATACACGACAGGAAAGAAGAATGTTTGGTCCGTTCAAAGAGAATATCCGTAAGGTACGCATGACCGGGATAGTAAGGTCAATTTCAGGCGTAAAATACGAATGACAGATTTTTAGAGCAACTCATATAGGAGCGACGCAACGCTTTGAACCCAGGAAACCATTTTTAAAGCATTTCTGCCTCGATGATTTCAATGTCAAGCAGCGTTCGAAGGGACGAGACGAGACCCGGCGATTTGAGTTACATGCAGCTTACAGCTTAATACCCAGATCGTAAACCCCTAGAGCTAGGACCAATAACGCACAATCCACTCATTGCTACATTATTCGCTTGCTTGCTTCTTGTTTGTAAGTGTATCGGTAACAACATTCATTGAATCCTTTGTATGTGTCACATGCCTATATTTAAACGAGCACAGTTGAGTAGAAATACGGGAATTTCGATAAAAATATCTTTATATTGAGTTTATTGAGTTTTGGGAGACTGCAAATAGGTAATAAAATTTCAGGTTGGCTTCCAGGAATTGTATCAGGTCTAAAATTTACATTTAAGGGAAGTGTTTTTTTAATGGTAGAAACTTTTGAAGGATGTGTATCCTTGAAAAGCTGATGAAAGTATATTTTATGCTAAATTCGGTCATGGCATAACAGTGATTAATTTTCAATATTTTAAAAAACAAACCGAAAAACTTATATTATCATGCTAGACAATTATCAGATTGCCAAAGAACAGGCGGCCAAGGCCCGACGTCGGGCTGTCGCGCTACGATGATGATGATGAAAGAACATGAGAAGTCACTAGCGCAGTGTAGAACTTATTTAAATCAGTAGTGGAATCTCCGAATATTCTGTGGAATAATAAAAATACAAAGGTGGACACACGCATGCTTCCATTTCAACGCAGATCCGCTCCGAATGATCGCGATCCAAATTTCGAGGTCACACCTTGGCAGAGTAAACATATGTATATAGCATCAAATGGGCGGATTCACATTCAGTTGCTCCGAATCCGACACGATCGACTCATTCCGCAGGTATAATTTTGCCAGCAAATGCTGAAATCCCATCGACCGAGGGACAGAGCCGTGCGAAGGAAATTTGGCACCCGGAGCGAAGATTTAATATGGCGTCTCCATATATAAATAGAAGAATAAAACACACATAATTATTTTTATTTATTATACCCTTCACGAAGTGATAGGGTATATTAACCTTGTCATGAAATTTGCAACGCACAGAAGGAAGCATCTCCGACAATATAAACTACATATATTCTTGGTCAGAATGACGAGATGAGTCGATTAAGTTTTGTCCATCCGTCCGTCTGTTTCTGTGCAAACTAGACTTTCAGCTTTAAAGCTATCCAGCTGAAATTATGAGCAGAGCCTTCTTTCTATTGCACGCTGAATATATGTCGGAACCAATGGAATCGGACCACTTTGCCATAGCTGCCGTAGGAACGACCGGTCTAAAAATCTGTGATAGTGAGAAAAACTTTTTTGTTTCTAAAGATATCGTAACCAAACTTCATATTTTTCAATGGTATCTAGATCTACTACCAAACCACATTGCTGAAATTAGTTGAAATTGGACCACTATATCATAGAGCTGCCATAGGAACAACCGACCCAAAAGTAAATTTTTATCAGAAAAACTTTTTTTATTTCTAAAGATATCTTTACAAAATTTCATATTAATAGATAATATTTACCGCCAAACCACATTCCTAAATCGGTGAAATCGGCCCAATATTTCATACACCTTTCAAAGGAACAGTGAAATCAGAGCAAGTTTTACAGCTAATTTCACAGACTTACATAGCTTCGCGTTAAGGGTATCACTACTTAGCCTTAGGCTAGTATGCTTTTTATTTGCTGTGGTTTTATATTACAAATTATAATAATGTTTAACATCAACTATCTCAAATAAACACCTAATCCTAACTTGTACCTTACCTTTATTTAAGAAATTTATCCTATAAAAATCAAAGGAATAGTTGGTTGGTTTTATCTCTACAAAATGCAAATGTTTGTTCCAATTTTTTAAAATCTTGCATTTTTATAGCTTTTTCTAGAATTTCCGTATACATAATATATAAATTTTATTTCAAAAATGGAATTTATTTTTTCTTATGGTCAAATCGTGCTTTCTTAATTTCTGGCAGTTGCAGGCTTTTCTAAGAAAATCGTTTAAATCGAAAAATCAATGTTTTTCATTAAGTATTTCGCATTGTATCGTATCGTATTTTCCAATGCAGCCTCGGCGAATGTTAATAATAATATTTTGAATGAGAAATGGAAGACGATTTAATTTTTAATTAACCGATACCTTTTTGAACCTTGACATCAAGCTAATTTAAACTTATTTAATACTTCAACGTGTTTTTATCCAGCGTCAGTAAAAATTTGCAGTAGAAAATAGCCCAAAATCGGTCGAATGGGCTTGAACATATTCGACTCCCAACGTGGAGGTCAGTGTGATTTTATCCATGAATGAAATCGAAATGAATAATCGAACAGTCACGTGGTACCGTTAGTCGCGAGACACAAGAACCGGAACCTTCTTAGACCTTACCTTAAAGAAATTTCGTGCCCCTTCATAATGACACCATCTTCAAATAGACAGTCTGCGTATACACATACATTAGAGCCATGCCTACTGCTAAGTACTCGTACTAAGTACGTGTTGATAATACATATCGATGGTGAAGGTAGCCAACCTCCTATGTCAAAAATGACATTTTTAGCGTCAGTTTACAAAAAGAGGTTGTAAAAGTTATAAAACACAACATTGACATACAGGGTTTGGATGTTGCTGTTTCTAACGGGTTTTCACTGAAAATAACAACATAGGCGGTTGAGCAATTGATGCATAAATATTTAAAAAACACGTTAGAAAAAGAAGATATTGATGACATGATAAGTACTTGAATGAATGTATCTGCTTTACCGAAGGAAAATATTACCAGCTAGCCTTTGGCGGATGGTTTCATGTTTACTTAATTTTCATCTAAAACGAGAGTAGGGCTGATTTTCACTCAACAGGAGTGCTCAAATTTTGCCGCAAGCAACTAGTAGAACACAAAATTGTGCCGACAACATATCCCCTCCCCCCGCAGAAAGCTATCTACGCCACTGGCTCCGTGTGTGTCTCACCTTAATGTGTGCCAGTGAACCGTCAGTCGCCAAGACAACTCGGTCACAACTTTACACAAAATACAAATGTAGGGATTCAGAAAAACCTTTACCCTAGTAAAGGCAGATAAATTTCTCGTAAGTAAAAAAAACTTAAGAAGTTTTGCAACCAGAAGTACCTCGTACTAAAAAAAACCCGCAGGTGGTGGGGTGAGCAAGCGTGAGTGGAGCGGGTTAAAAAGTCAAAATTCAACAAACAAATATGAAGAAAACTGATTTTTCAATTCACTCGAAATTTAGTCCGTTAATTCGATTATCCGCTTTGTATTCGAGAAGATTGCCTGCGTAAATACGTGTTATTTGTGGAACTTACAAAGAAAAACGACTAATCGTAAGTCTTTTATCTTTGTAAGTTCCATAAATAACACACGTAAAAATAATACTGGTACCAATACTGTATAACTTGAGAGAGAGAGAGAGCTCCACTTCACATATTTATATATTCAATAGGTTTCGAAATTGGCTCTTCTCAATCAAATCCTAACTACTCAACTCATATACAAATATTTACACATGTACTCCTGCATAACACTAACAACTCGCCTTAGTCCGGGTTCAACATCAAATGTTTAACTTTCTATCACAAAAGTGACATTCTCATTCCTATTTCCCATCACAATGTGAACTCCTAGAAATCTTTCGTAATCACTTCGAGTTATGCATCAGGGATTTACGCAAACTTTGCTACAGTCGAAGCGGTTCAAGAAGGAGGACCCGTTTAGATGTTAAGTCTAGCCATCTTTTGCCAAAGTGAATTTTCATTTCAGTCACGCATTTCCCTTATCCATCCGTAGAAGATTAAATCATCGTTGAAGTCAGAAAAAAAAAGTGTACAAGGAGCAAATCCTCCTTTGAGGCATCCCAACATTATCCTTTACAACACAACCCTAAAATAACTCGTAGCAATGGGTATTAGTATTAGGGATTTGAACAAATATATTTTGATGCTGTGTTGAAAGTCCGACATTCTATTCACCTCACTTCCTTCGGGGAGCAATCGCTTAAGTATACGATGAAAAAAATAAAGAAAATCTGTTTTATTTCTGGAAATAAAACATTCTTTGATGGATTATTTGCCGGAGGTTACGTTCAAATTATATCTTCGTTGTGATGTAGAGTTTCCATTATGTACTTATTTTTGCACATTTTAACAAATAATACGCGGTGTCGCGTTTTTTTCTCGTTTTTGTCTCATGGAATAGATCAACAAGTGCAGAATTCTTCTCAGTGATGAAAATCGATTAATTTAATTTCAATATTTTATCATTTTTGTTTACAAGGAACAACCCATTAATTATTCTTATTCCACCACATTAGTTATATTTTCGAAATACCATAAATTGTAACTACATTATAGGCGTGTGTTTTTGTACTGCGGTGTAGGTTAATTGGGCGTTATTCGGGTTAACTTACACACATTACACAGACAACAAGGGTATGTTGTTTGTGTAATGCGTGTACACACATACACATATACACATTCCCACTTCGATTGCTTACGCACCTTAATAAATTGCTCACGCTCACGACTTATTTTGTTTCGTCCTCGATGATGCATACTTGATAAAGAGTTGCCATCGAGTGCTTTGAAATTCGTTTAATTTCCTTTCGAAGAAAACAGCTATGGTGGCTCAATGAGTAGAGATCACAGAGACATATACAAGGAGATGAAACCCCATTTACTGTGCACAAAATTCTGGACGTAATTCCACCACATACAAACTAGTAAAAAGTAAACAGAGAGACACACGCCCTCCACTGCGCAACACCCGCGCAGTCTATATAGAAGCACATAAAGCAAATGAAATGTCATCCCCACTCCTACTTCTCCTATTGGAACAATAACATTCCAGTCTGTCTCTCTGGCGCGGAACACCCGCCCGGTCCATATAGAAGCAAAAGAGATGTCAAATTTCCATCCCCCTTCCTACTTCCTCACTTGTGCCGAATTACTTCGTTTCTATCGCTCTTTTTCATTTCCTCTGATTCTCTCTTCAAAGGTAGAGATCTAATCTCATATTTCGTGCGGTCTGGTTTCAAGCCCCTTAACAGCCCTCGGTGAGACCATACATTCATCAAGCCGGCTTAATTAATTCGTCAGTGATACTCATGTAAGGAGTCTTAGATGGTCATATGTGGTCTAATCACATGCTTGAAAAATACAAAAGTGACTTTAGTCCCACAGCTAGAATTATGGTCAAGACGCCTTTCATCCAGGCCTGGATAATTAGCTCATTGATGTCTTCATCGTAACTTGGTTAACAGGGTGGGCACCGCTCGCTCCGCGCTTAAGGAATCGCACCCCTCAGTATCACACAAACATGAACGCTCGCTTCTGTAACGGACGGTTTGGTGGGCATCCGAAGATGCCCGTGGGGATGGAGCCTTAGGTAGAATAATGACCGTGAAGGCCGGGCCGTGCCATCTGGCGAAGAAAAATGCCCCTCAACGAGCTAAGCAGCGGCCTATGCTTGCTGTAGCTCAGTTCGGGAGATGTGGGCGGGGTTTTCGCCGCTCGTTGCCCCTGTCCTTTACGTATTAACAAAAATTCATAGGCCTGGGGAAGACAACACAAACAGGGGAGGTAAAAAAGAAAATAGTCGATAAGGATGGAATGGTTGGCGGACGGATTAGACGCCCACGTGGTCGCACCTGGGTCCGGGTGTAATGGGACCCTCGGCCTGTGGTTTCGTACCACCAGCAGATCACTACTCATCAGGTGCTGCTTCGATCTGCCGGTGGGAACAGCACTACCAGACCATAATATGGTTCGTTACAGGTGGTTCATTACACTTCGTTCTCTCTGCATCCAATAGCGTCAACTCATACACATGTTA
This sequence comes from Chloromyia formosa, assembly GCA_964017055.1. NCBI lineage: Eukaryota > Metazoa > Arthropoda > Insecta > Diptera > Stratiomyidae > Chloromyia > Chloromyia formosa. The sequence continues at coordinate 131,222,853 of OZ024814.1, forward strand.
AATTGTATAATGTCACGTGTTATGCACGTATAACTTTGATTCGCAAAAAAACACGACTTCCAGGTGTTTTCTTCGGAGTGGGAAGGTTGTTTTAAATTATAGCACTCCACTATACAGTAAATTATGATAAAAAAAACAGCAAAAAGTCGGTTGTGTGCCACCTTAAGTCCTAAGTTGGCAGACGCGCATAACTTTCATTCGCAAAAAACAACACTGGTTACAAGTGTTTTTTCGGAGTCGAAAGGCTGTACTTAATTAACACTAAATGCAACAAGTAAATTATGACGAAAAAAAAGTCGGTTGTCTGCCAGCTTAATTCAGTACAGAAAGCTGGCAGTAGTGTTTGCCAGTAACTTAAGAAAAAAAAAGTTAAAAAACTAAAAAACATTTTTTTATTGTCCGCCAGCTTAAATCTTAAGTTGGCGGAAACTTCCGTATCTTTCAAAAATAGAAATAAAATAAATATTTTCGACTGTACGAAATTTACTAAATACGCCCGAATTTATTACACTTCTTTCAATTAAGTCCGCTGCTTTTGCTACGCTTACTTAGATGAGCTCATTTTATTGATCTCTCTATAGGTGCCTCCGGGTGCATCGAAAAACTATTTACAAAAGAACGCGAATATGATAATACAATACATGCATTATTTCGTACTTCAGGAAATTTTTTTTAGTAGCTGGCCAACTAGTTGGCGTGTATGTTACCGCACCATCGCAGTTGAAGTTGTTCCTTTGCGTTGAATTCAAACTCACTCGCCAAGTTGTTCTTCAAAAGAGTAAAGGATTCCTTTTTTTTCATTTTGCAAAGCTACATTTAATTCTTTTTACGGGCTAAATTTAATATTTTTGAATAAGATAAAAAAATCAGCTGCGAGTTCAAGAGTTATTGAATACTTTTAAGTTATTGCGTTTCTAGCAATGTTAGATCCGGAAAAAAATCAAAAAAACTTGTGACTGCTAAAGGGCTTAGGAAGTAAGGTCAGAAAATCTAAGTAGTAGTAGAACACTTCATTTCCGAGACAGTTTTACAAGAATATTGTTAGTGGTAGGCGACATGGTCAGTATCACGCACGTCCCACCATTACTCCATTTATTTTTTAACAAATCAATACCCTTCATAATTATTTAAAAACAATTGAAACAGCTATACGGTTATTAAATCAAAAAATTTGTTCATAATATTTTTTGTTTAGTATTTCCCAACCGATCGCGAGGTGAAGACTGTATGTGGCAATACTAAGGATAAGCGGCTTAACTGACATTTCGTTACCACTTTTGGAAGATGCATGTTGCCAGCATACAGGTCCTCTGCATTTGCCACTTTAAAATTAGCAGTAAAAGTTTGTTCAGGTTCCACTACACCCATGGATGCACTTTAAAAAATTACGCTTGTAATAGGAGGAAACTTTATTTCCGTTTATTATAATGACAAATTCACTCTGCAATGAATATTTAACATAAAAAATATTTAAACAAGTACTTCCGGAAATATGTAAAAATACTCTGTACTGGGAAGATAGCCATTGATGTTCAACTCACTAAAAATGGGTGACCTGTAGCACAGTGCGTAAAGGCGCCAGCCTCATGTCTGACTACGGTCGTTTCGGGTTCAAGTCCCATCCACAGCGTTCGTGGCCATGGATATTTTTGGTATTTTCCCCCTGTGGCGCGGGGTGTAATAACAAACCACAACATCTTCCTACTTTTCGTAGGTAGGCGTCTAAATTGGAGCATTAGGTTGTGCATGCTGGCAACGTGCATCTCCTGAAACTGGTTTATGCCAATGAAACGTCAGCTAAGCCACATTGAATAGTTGACGCGCTATGCTATGCGCTAGAGATTAGGGCAAATGATCTCACTACAAATCACAATCCAAGCCCGCCTTACAACTACTACTACTAGTACTTGACTAGTATCGTTTTTTTGGGTACCAGTACTACAAACCATTAAAACGCCGATACTAAAAAACCATGTACTCAGAAAATTGATACTTGAACAAAACTGAGAGTTCGAAAAATCGATGGTGAAAAACCAGGGTGCACAAAACACTGTATATCGGTGTTTTGGAAAAAAAGATCGGGAAATTCGGTACCCTAAAACCCAAGAAAAATCAGCAATCGGAAAATCGAGGTAAGAAAGACCAATGTCAACCAATAGACAAAAATCCTTCACAATATTCCTCGAGATCATTGTTAATTATCCCCAAGGAGTGATCCAAGGACGTACTAGTGCAGCGTAGCTAAATAAAACACAAGTCTAATTTTTTGTTCTTTTTTTAGCTATAAACTTTTATATATGAACTTTCAAAGTTTAACAGTAGCATATGGATTTCCCAAAAATCGAGAAAAGAAATATTTTTACTTTAATAAATTTACAGAATGTGCTTCTTAACAAGAAATTCCGAAAATTCGGTACGTTTCTATAGACAATCTCACAAACCCTTTGTGATTCTAGGAAATCTGCGAAAAGCTTCCAGTTTCCTAATAGAAATCAAATATGTTATCTGCATGTGCCATTGGAGCATAGTCTTTTTTGATACCATTTATACTCCTTTGAATACATATATCGAAAACATTCCTTTCCTTCTCAAGTGTTCCATCAACAAAGATCAAATATTTTCATTTTATGTCTACATTTTCGAGAAGACTCGCATCGCAACCTTTCTAGATAAGTGGAATTCATTAGCCGCTCGAACCTTTCATGGTATATCGGTACATTTAAAAAAATAGAAATTTCAATAGGTTTATTAATGAATTACTCGGTTCAATGAGCATTTCAATCCGGAAAAAGTAATTTTGTTTATTGAGCATAATAAACAGGAGGGGTCTAAACGAGAAAGAGGATGAGGAATCTATATAAGCGGATAATACAAATTATCTTGCATGAAAATGAACGATGGCAAATATTATTCCTATAATTGGTTATACAGATTTTATGCAAGAACATATTGTACAATACAATAGCTCAAAATGAACTGATGAACAGATTAGGAAGTCAAAAAGTAAAGTTTCGGAGAAAGGCATTGTCTAACGCCATAACGAGTATTATTTACTTGAAAAATTAATATTGCTTCATTAAGTAACAATCTAAAATGCCTAGCCGAATGATATTGTTACTTCGCGCGATTTACACTGCTGTATTAGATTTACGTCTATTTTCCTTTAACTTCTTTCATGGCATATACAACTTGAAGATGGGTAACATGTCTCATCAAGATTGATCCACTCTATGAGTGGAACCAGTTCTCTCAATCTTTATATCCGGTCTCAATTGATCGACTCATGTTGCTAAGCGGTCGGGAGGCTGTAGCTCATACACTTTTTTTTATGTTGACCTGTGCGGGTTTTCGTGTTGAGCCGTTTCTTGGCAGTTGTGTCGCGACTTTCGAAAGCCGGAATAACTTTCCAGAGAGACACATAATATACCTATACAACAACAACATTAACGATGATTCCCAGTTATTGATAAGGCAAAAACGGTTAATTTACCGTCTAACAAACGTTTAAACAACGCAATTATGAATTTTTATATGACAAACTCATTTGCGCTGCTTGGGTATGACACAGTGTTCTGATTCCGGTGGATCAGACAGAATATATAGAGTGAAATAGAAGGAAGAATTTGCTTTTAGCACGATAGCGCTAACACTGAGAAAATATTAGTAGTTTCATGTAAGGTTTACCATAGAGGAAAACACTCTGTGAGGAGAATTCCTTCTTGATCCACCAAAAATCCAGGTCATTATTCTTCGTACCGAATTTACGAGACGATGAAGAGGGATATTGCCACTACATTGGCTGCTTTTGTCTCAGGACTGTAACGTAGTTTAGCCGACAATCTCAATTGGGTGAATTGTTAACATTTTTGCTGAAAATACATGAGAGATTACCGTAATTCCAGGGACTTTAATTTTGAAATACAAAAAAAAAAGTTTTCAGGCGACTGTGATAATCCAGGTCTGTCCCTGGACGTAGTGTTTCCAATACGCATAATGACAATAAATTTCAGGGAAATTAATTTGCTGTAATGTTTAATTTTATCCGGGAATTTATTTGTCGGGTACTATTCGTATCAGGGTTTGAGTCCCTTTACTGTTTACAAAAAAAAACACGATTCGTATATTTAATTGCATGCCAAAAATCAAGACTTCAGAAATAAATTAATATAAGAAATAGAAGAAAGCTATCAGACTATTAACAACAAGTTCAACTGGAATAAAAAACACAGATTCATAACAGTCCACCAAAATCACAGGACGACATTATAAATATTTCCCAGTAATATATATTAATGTTAAAGTTGACACAACATACAGATTATTAAGGATTGGTTACAAACAGTTACATACATATAGCCACACTAATAAATACAAATTTTACTGAAAGGGATTCAGTTTCTCACCCTAAAATCAATTCCCACCGTTGATATAAAATTTCCAGAGAGAAAGGTACCGTCCCGAAATCTAACCAGGAGGCAGGTTTTGCCCACTCCCGAATCTCCTAAGAGCATCACCTGTTGAATTGAAAGTTTCGTAATGTAATGTATCCAGAAAGCTCCAACGTTACTTTGAAAACAAACGACAGAAAACCCTAAACTTTGGAGGAATCACATCACTTAGGTATAAAATATATGCACACATTCGGGTATTAATCAATGCTTATATAGTTAGTTGGTAGCAAATTTTAGAAGCAACCTTTCAAAAAAAAAAAAACTAGAGATACAGGACATACATAAGTAAGTGAAAGTAATTTTATCAAATTCCATCTAGTGACAAACGTTAAAGTAGTCGATTAAATAAAATTAAAAAGAATTTCGAAGCAATTATGTTTTATGATAGATTTTCTAGTTAAAAACAAAAATCTTATAAAATCGGTCCAATTCCCTCCACCCATCCAACCAGAGAATATGTATTAAACAACTGACATGAATTTCATTGCAAAATTGCTACAATTCACAGTAGAAAGCAAGTCCTACTTTGAGTTGGGTCGCATTAGTAAGAAATTCATGGTCAATTTTTCTTTTGCCGGGTATCAGCATATACGGTGCCATATCAAAGAATATCCAGAATTTTTCAATTTTAATTTTAATCAAAGTAAACAGAAGACGTGTACAAAAAAAAACGAAAAAACAATGTGACCCACTCGTCGGTTTTTATATGACCGTTAAATAAGAAAATTGCCAGAATATATTTTACGTCATGAAATGAAAAAATAATAAAAATATAACTGGCGCAGCAGTTCAATTAATGGACCAAAGCCTCGATATTAATAAGTATCACCTCATTTCCATGATCATTACGGTGTACTTAGAGGTATGTTATTAACATCACGCTCAACCGAGATATTTATCCTCCTTATTATTGTCCGTGCCTGATTAAGATGATGAGCGATATATTTCATTGGTACACGCCAACAATTTTAGAAAAAGTGGTGAAAACAAAATTATCTTTTTAGAGCAAAAGATAAATTTTCTCTTTTAGCAGCTATGTAACTACTAGGCAGTGCAGCGCGGCGGTTTGTTGAGCGGCGATATTGCATTTAAATACAGTGAGTACATTCAGAGCGCTGGAGCGTTCCGTAGCGCTATGACCTTTCCGCCTCGTGATTGCAATCGCACAATTGATCCACTCTTGAGCAGTAAGTCTTGTAACAGGTAGCGGCTCCTCAAATAGTGGAGGGGATATTTTTGATACGTAGCACTACCTACTGCAACCTGTTGCCTGAAAGCAGCCAATGTAAACTTGTAAACCGGCGACTGCAGCTGTTTGCCTTTAAAGCGGCCGTCCACTGCAAGCGTATATGAGCGCGAAAGCGAACCTTCGTCCACTGCATGCGCCTTTGAACGAAGCGGCTAGAACAGTCTACTACTCGAACGACAGATCCAAATAATTTTGGATTTGTCGTTCATTTTCATTTTGATTTTATACTCGTTTGCAGTAAAGGAGATACGTATACATTCGTATTGCTATCTGTGCAATATGAAAGACAAGAGGTACCATCGCCGAAACATACAAAAAAACTATAGACGAACGTTGCCGTAGAATTGGGATCGGCTGGTAATTAATATAGTGATGTAATAGAGTTCTTGTATTTTGCTGTACAATGGCCACGTCTATATCGTGGAACTAAAAGGCGATTTAACTAAATCATTTCAATGTTATTACTTGTTCGTGGTGTGTTTATACCGACCATTCGGAGAGGTACTAAATATGAAAGATGTAAGCTGTTGTTTTCTGACTTTGGGCAGTAGCCTCCTAATAAAAGCGCCTTTATACCGCTACAATCAAAAGATGAAATAAATGCAGAGTTTCAGGAAAAGATGAGGCATTTATACTATATAACATATAAAACAGAATTATCACCAACACCATTAGCGAAGACAGCAACACCAAATAGTCCCAATTTTTCAATAATATTAATATTAATTTACAATATTTTTTGACACAAACTCTTCTTTTTACTCTTCGACCTCTACAAATTACCATAATAAAACAGCTTTTGAGGAATTATTCGCATTTAAAAGAACTCAAGTCAGAATTATTCATGTGTTGCTGTAGATTTTGTTAATACATAATATTGTTGTGTAAAATACAAAAACTGCGAACATCATTTGATTACTTACTAATCCGACCACAATTCTACAGCAACATTTGTCCACCAAAGTTTGCTTTGTATATGTCTTGGCTCAACGCAAACTAATATGCGAAGACGCCTGCAATGGACGATCGCTGCCGCTCGTAGCCGCTTATTTCCGCACTGCTTCTTGATGCTTCTGTCGCTGGAGCACGTAGTCGCTCCATTACGCTTGCAGTGGACGAGCGCCCTTATAAACAGCATGTGCCGCTGCCAAACTGCTTGTGAAATTGCGCCTTTTTAATTCTGAAGTAATCTGAGTGGATTCAGGAACTAGAGGACGCGGTGCCTGCATTGCGAATTCCGAATATTTCAACCTGAGAAGTCGCCTGCACAAGTTTCCAGCAGCAGCTGTCGGTCGAAAATTATCGAGGGCAATGTTGTTATTGTAATGTGGGTTATTTTTTCTATTCTGTATGCAGAGAAACACAGCTAATGACGAATTGTAATAATTTCAGTATTAAAATGTATATTCTTTTGCAATCATTGATATGATGTGATATGTTTATGAATACAAAATCAACCGAGTCTACGTAAAAGTTGAAGTTATTTATATAATTGCGATTCCTTCAAAGCGTAGTACGTACACATTAAACAAATAACAACGCATCCATGGACATACTTAACATGCACACTTAAAAACAATATGTTACCTTTCCAAATATATCAAATAATTCCACTTGTTTTCTTGCATTTTTGATGTCATTTTTAGCTTGGTTATTATTTGTTGAAAGCTCCTGCAGACCTTTCTCAATTCCATTAACACGCTCTAAAGTTTTCGGAGACACTTGGCCAGGACAAACGTTTTGCCATGTTGGTTTCACAAGCGACTCCCTTCGGTGAAATTCAGTGTGTTGAGGGGATGCATTCACGGAATTTTGAGTACTTCCCGCACTAAAGCCTTGTTGCAGCGATTGACGTCGAAAGCTCATCTCGTAAAATAAATTCGTATTGTTAAATAATTTTTCGAATATCACTAATCACAGCCACTTTCACTACACGCAATTTTCTGTTGAAATAAATTCCGTTGCATGTTACGTTAAAGTTACTATTTTACTAAAAAGTTACTTTATCTACAAATGCGCACCTATTGGAAAAAAAGAAAAATACTATCTATACTAACATATTACCTATATATCTTCAAAACATATAACAGATGAATTGTGCAACCCCATTAAAAAATTTCCCCAAGCAGTAATTGAACACTCTTCATTGAACTGAGGTATAGGTGCTTCTACACACTGGGCTATCCCCTCCCAACGATTTCTCTTGTGCTCCCTTATACATGGTGTGTATTAGCTGATAAGGGATGGCCGAAAATGGATTTCAGACCGATGGTGGTTACCAACGCTGATCCATTATCAAGCAGTAGCGTTTAGAAGAACCATTAAAATTGAAAGAGGTATAGCCGTAAATTAGTTAGGTAGCTATACACATCTACTACTCAATTTATTTATCTATTGTACATGAAATCAATATGCTAATGTTTCTAAAGGCTCTAAAATATCAAATAACCCTAAATAAAATATATTCCTCGCATATTCGCCATATTATGAACGTGTTGCTTCATATTATCGTGTTAATCAAAACAAAAATTCCTCTATATTTTAAAATTCTGGGCTATTAGCAAGTAGAAAATAGAGCAATAATATACCTACCTACCTAATAAATAATCCAATAACCATGGATTCAGTAAAAAAAAAAAATCAATATTAACTTCACTCCAAATTTTATTCAGAACTTTTTGATTAGAACCTCAAACCATAATTCTAAATTTGCTTCAAAGGAGACTTTCAATGTGAAGAAACTTTATTCGGCATTTTATTGCCACAAGAAGGGGATTATAATCTAAATCTAGAATATTACCATCAAGATTGATTCCAGGAATTTTTGATTTGATTTTGAATATTATTACGACCATTGTAAAGGTACAAAGCGGGTGGATTGAGAGCGGTGAATTAGCTTTCTGTGAAGTGCATTAGTGCGTACTTGTCATTGCATAATATGATTTTCTGTCTTACGGACTTTCGTATGGGTTTCATTAGCCGTCGTCTGATTGGCATTTTAATTATCTTTGGGAATCGAATGTTTCCTTAGTTTCTGAATTTTGTGAAAACCATGTACCAAATACAAATACGAGTACATTCTAAGGCACTTTTTTTGTACTTAGGTCGGGTGCAGGTTAATCCGTTGTGCAAAACAAAACGTTTCATGTTAACTACTCGGGTTAAATGCCAAAAGTGTAGGTGGATCAACTTTACTTTTTATAATTTTTGTTTGTGTTCACAAGGTATGAAATGTAGAACATATTCAGACAAATATATATGATACGTTCACCAACAAACTTTATTACGTTCACCTATAAACTTTATTACATTCCTCCGTCGGCGGTACAACGGCTGTCTGACCGGCTCAGTGAGAGAGGGTCGTGGGCGAGGGCGCCACGTACTTTGAATTTACTTAAGCCGCCAGCTTATTAGATTCTTTTCGCGTCAAGCACGAACCTGCGACCAGGCTAACAAGTTTCGATTGAATGTCATCTCACTCAGCATAAAATATTTCTGCTCAATTTACCGAGTATGTTGCGGCAATTATTTTGACAGTTCATAGGTCACGTTACAGAAGGAGAATGAACTTTTATAAACACACATGCAAAAAACTGTATTAAGAAAAGTTCGGAAAGAGCGTATTCAAAAATTTCGCAGCTAATGGTATAATGGTCGTTCAGAAGGCGCAAAATTAATCACTGAGCGGTTGCGCTACCGTTCTGCAACAGTGTACATCTTCTGAATCTATCCAATGTCATTCATAATAAGTAATAGTTAATAGTTTTTTTTTGTACAAAAAAAACATCCAGAACAGCGAAAAAGGTTTACTTCCTTGGATAAGTGGATGTCTTCAATACTCAATTCAAATGTGGAATGAGAATTTAAATTCTAAATATCCAAAGCGAAAATTTATATCTGGGCGTATTTTCCATGATTTCAAGTTCACAAGATAATGCACTCAGTGCAAAATACAAATCGAACTATACAATATCGTCTACACTAAAAGAAGATACATTTGCAAGCGGATGTCCCGCCATGATTTGAGTGTCCAAAGATTGTTAATCACGCTCCAATCTAAAAAAAAGTACGATTAATGAGAACAACGTTAGTTAAACCGTTTCTTCTTCTTTTTAAATTGTTAAACAAATCAACACCAATTGTTTACATTCACTAAATTATTCAAAAATTATCATTGATTCAGCGCCGTCATTAACACTGATCCTTCAATGTAAATTTACACAATCCTTACGTGGGTCGGTTACCGTGAACATTTTACATTTTTCCAATTTTGTGTCCTTCTAAATTTAATTCCGTATTTTCGTCACTGCTGAAACAAGCAGATACGAGTAGTAGCTGGAAAAAAATGATAAAAAAGGACAGTTTTTATTGGTGGAAGGCAATTTTGAATTTTCAAAATTGAATTTTCCCTAAAATTCCCAACGTTCCATGGATTTAGAATTCGGTCGGTAAAGTTTTTAATGAATTCACTGCTCCAGCTTGACCTTAAAAAGTTTTTATTTTAACTTTCGGTCCATTGTAAAAAAAAGTGGAGTGGAAAGACCAGTAAATTGATGACGATAAACCGATGACGGCGAACTCTTCGAACGAATCTGTGTGGAAGTTGGCAAACAATTTATCGTATTATACATAACATTTGCTCCGTTCGGAGTAGGCGTAAGAATTGTCCGTGAACCTTCCTTTGTCCATCCTTTATGTGATATGAAGAGTTTGCTAGCAACAGGACAGTTTACGTGAAGCTAGCTGTTATTGTCACCTAAAAGTAACTCATGAAGTTGTACATGAATGCGAAATTCATCCTTGATATTTGTGAGTTAAAATATATTATGTGTTAGAAATAGAGGTCGTCATTTTAATTTTAATCAGCGATTTATATTTCATAAAATGCGTTGTGTTTCATAAAGCTAGTGAAAGTTTCTTTATTGAGTGATCTACTTGATTACTTGATGCAGTTGTGCTTGAGAAGCACGCACGATCGCACGACTTTCCACGGACTCCGCACGCCAAGATTGAATTGCGTATGAATTACGGGACAAGGACGTGAACTAAAGTGCATTCAATTTTCGGCACCTACGATCGCTCAGCAGACTTAGATTTATCACAAAAACACACCTGGGTTTGAAGATCCGTCTAGATTAGATTCATAGAATCTACGAGTATGTATGGACCTCATTTGGACGGGAGTTAAGTTTCCAATTCACAAGTTTTATTATCAAAGGCGTGATATGAAAGAGGGTTGATGTTCCAACTCATAGTTGTTACTGACAAATCATTTTACTCCCCCGCTTATTGCGCCACCGATCTAATCTGTTTTATACAAGCCACCTCAGTGCTAGGGTAGGATAAGTATAGGATTAAGTTAGGATATAAATAGCTATAAGTTAGCCCTAAGATTCAAGAAAGGTTTTTTATCAAATGAATTTTTCCTTAAGCATTAGAAGCTATGTACCTTAAACACTACCTAATATCAGCAACTCGCTAAAGAAAACATATTAAGCTGTATAGAATTAAGTTCTGAAACACTTAAATTATAATACTCTGTAATGAATTATGAACGCCAAATAAAGACAAATCTATCTACCTATCTATCTATCTATCTAAATCATTTTACTCCACCTACAACGAATAATTTGCTGAGGAATTATGCGATTCACTATAAGAAATTTGTGTAACAAAACTCATGTATGGTATACGTGTACTTGGAGTTATTTTTCAGAACAACATCAATTCACAATTCAATCATATAGTACATTAATAAAACGGGGAAATAGGAGGCTGCGCTGGCAATTATAAGGTACGGTAATGAACACTTTACTTAGGATGTGGCCACATGCCAATCCTTTAACAAATACCGGAATTTCTTGTTTTATAGAGACTATATCTCAGAGTAACTCTTCCGAAGCCTGTGCCTGTCCTAAGCCATGGTTGTGAAAGGACGAGCGAAGTATAAATGTAGCCTGTTTGCCTGACCAACACCTAAGCGTCTCATGTCATTAGAGAGGAATGAATCACGCAGTCAAACCTGCAACATAGTTGTGTGAACTCTGGCACGTTACGGAACCACCTGAAGCAGCTATTACCGAGGCAACGCTTGAATAAGATTTAGCGATGGACCGACAGCCCATCCTTGTCAAAACTAGTCCATGTCCAACCTAAAAAATCCTCAGATTGGACGGATCAACAACGACGACCATGCAAACGCACTATTCTTTCGGATCCTGGAATGTATCAGATCAACGACAAATAGTCGCAAATTATTTTCAAAAGTGGTAACTCATCTGAACCAAGAAGCTTGAAGTTGCAGTCATCATGAAGAAACACCTCAAACCGCACGTTATTGACTTCAAACCCATCAATGAAAGGTTGTGCGCAATTCGCACTAAGACTCGATTTTTCAACCTTTGGAAATGAAGGAAGATGCTAGGAAAGACGAATTTTACGCCTGTCTAGAAATATTGTTCGATTCACTTCCAACAAACAAAGTCAAAATACTGTAGGGAGGGAGGCAAGATGAGTTCCGAACGGATTTTAATGTGAAAGTTAGAAACGAGAGTTTGCATCGGGGAACCACAGGAGGGCACAGTCTCCACGAGGAATGTAATGACAATGCCTGCGTTCACGAACCGCAACGTTGTAATTGCGGTAAGGATTTTCCCTCCAGCCAACCATAAACTCTTTATACGTGTGTTGAGGCATCAGTCTCATGTTTGACTACCGGGGTTTCGGGTTCGAGTCCCGTCCACGACAACGTTCGTGGACATGCATGTGCAGGAGATGTATGCTGGCAACTGCATTCTCTGAAACCAATTTATGCCAACGAAACGTCAACTGGGCCACATGGAACAGTTGACGCGCTGTGCCCCACAAGAGGTTAGGGCAATTGAGTAATGTATTAAACAGCTGATAGCCGATTGAATTTCAAACAAAACTTCAATTAAATTCGCGACGGTTTCAGGAAAAATTAAAAACACTGCAAAATCGCCACAAATTTGTGTTGCTCCGGTGTAAATAAGCACACAAGACGCCATGTAAAAATCAAGAAACCGAAAAGAATATCCACACCATCTGACAGTCACACGCAATACGTCAACTAACAACTGTCAAATACGCTAATACCCCTTACCCCCCATTGACCGGAAATCAACCAGGAAAAATTTCTGGTTAATTTCTCCGATGTCTGGATGATCAAACGTAAACTGAAACAGAGCGTCCACAAGAAAAATCAGTCGAACTGTTTGCAATTGCGCTTAAAACGTTGCGGGACCTGAACCCACCCAGTTGCGTGACACTCTGTATGACAATTCTTCAAATTTCATGAATGTAAAATAGTTTCAGCAGTTCACAAGATATTCTACCCACAGACGGACAGACATTCTAACGATTTCATGATGGTGTTTTATTTTCTGCAAAGACCTAAGAAGAAGCTGAAATTTAACTCTTAATAGACCGAAAAATTAAACACAATGGAGCTCATTAACATTTCAGCAAATACACCTTCTTTCTTTTCATCCGACAAAGAAAGTGAAACACCTTTCCACCTTTCATTTGACAGAAATCATCATATTTCCAGTAGATGAATATATTTTCAAAGCACAACCGAACCAAATTTAAATTATGAAGTGAGGCAAAAATAGTCTGGGACGATATCAAAAGCTTACAATTACTGGAAACTCCCGGAATACATTGAATTTAATAGAAGGGAATATAAAACTTTGTCGAACAAAGACGGCATTTAAACTTTTGATTGAGTTTAGGTTTTTAAGTTGCAAAGAAATCAATAAATATAATACAAAGATCCTTCAATAGATTTTTATCGAACAACTTGAACCCGAAACAATTAAGCTTAGAAAAAAGTATAGAAAAGGAGCAAAATGTTTTAGCTGACAAAAAAACTGGCCATTGGAGAAGGGATAAAAGTCAATTCTCTTTGAAAAATGTCGATGGAAATTGGTGATTGGTCAGTCTGGAGGATTTTTAAATCGATAAAATTATGGGAAGACAGAGGCTTATGGTCAGCGATTATAATACATATATACTCGTATTTCATGAGAAATTGTAACGGACGGTTTGGTGGACATCCGAAGATGCCCGTGGAGACAGAGTCTACGTTAGCATAATGACCGTGGAGGTCGGGCTGTGCTATTTGGTGAAAAAAGGCCCCTCAATGATGTAGGCAGAGGCCTACGCTTGCTGTAGCACAGTTCGGAAGAGGTGGACGGGGTTTTTGCCGCTCTTTGCCCTTGTCCTTTACGTATTAAAAACTCATAGGCCTGGGGAAGACAACACACACATGGTTAGTGGATTGCGCAGATGCCCTCGCGATCGCATCGGGGTCCGGGTGTAATTGGACCCTCAGCCTCTGGTTTCATACCACCGACAAATCACTACTTATCAGGTGCTGCCTTCGATCTGCCGGTGGAAGCAGCACTACTAAGATATGGTCCATTACAGGTGATTTATTACAAAATACTTTAATTTAGAAAAAAGAAAATAAATAGAAAGTTGAAAAACAGTAGTAAGTAACCACCATACACCATCCGAACCAAAAAGACAAGGTGCGGTAGTTCTGGACTAAAAAAAATCCAAGTTTGCGTCACAACACCCCCCACCCTTTGCTACTTCTCCTTCTTATTACTGTTATAATTAGTTTTTTTCTACAACCAATAGCAACGGCGATAATCTACTTTTTGCCAGTTGCTCCTTTGTTCCCACGAAGTGCAAAAATCGTCGTTTTTTTATGTATTTCATGAAATAACGGGCTAAATAGTAGTCCCACAAGGAAAATTATTCGGATCGATTTCACAATTTGTGACGAAGTGTGATATATATGAGGGAGGGAGAAGGTCTATCGATAGTGTCACGTCACGTTATTTGAACTTATGTTTCTTGTTAATTAGTTGATTATTCAAAAATAATGGGGCTACCGGTAACGCAGTGTGTTGAGGCATCAGTCTCATGTTTGACTACCGGCGTTTCGGGTTCGTATCTCGTCCACGACGACGTTCGTGGTCATGGATGTGCTGACAACTGCATTCTCCGAAACCAGTTTATGCCGACGAAACGTCAACTGGGCCACATGGAACAGTTGACGCGCTATGCCCCACAAGGGGTTAGGGTAACTGAAAGAGCAGTATCTTCATAAACTAATAATTTTATGAAGTTCCAGTATCTTTATAAAATATTTGGTGGTTATTATTCTTGAGTAATTATTTTTCTTGTATATTAACCAGCTTTTATTTTGAGTTCCGAGAGTATCTGCTAACGGAAGATTTCACTGTATGTATGTTTTCTTATCCGATCAGCGCCACCAGATCGGAAATAAGAATTCGGAAGTACTACAACTGCAGTCAATGAATTATGTAAATGCATAATTCATTGACTGCAGTGCTTTTCCACTGGACGAGCCCGAAAAGCTTTTATCCCTATTGATATGTTTCCTGTCGAGGCGAAATATGTCGATCCGGAGATTTAAACAAACGTCCCGTTGGTAAAGTGTGGTACTCAAGTCACGTTCGTCAATATCAAGAGAATGCCTCTCATCGGCAATATTGACGAGTGGTGTCATCTCCCATAGACCCTGGATTGAAATGGAATGTTGCTATAAGGCGGCTATTACACTACAAAAGTTCTTTTAAAATATCTTTTATAAGAGATATTTGTAAAAGAACTTTTACAGTGTAATAGGCGGCTATTAAAAGATTTCCAACATGAATGTTGCTTGTTTCAAGTACTTTTTTTGCAAGCTTCCGCACCTTCCCCCTTGGAAGGCTAATATCATTCATAAAAGTTGTTTTAAAATATCGTTTATAAAAGATATTTGTAAAAGAACTTTTATAGTGTAATAGCCGCCCAAGTAAAGCTCTCCACAAACCAGCGCGGTACGCGGTAGTGGTACGGTACAGCGGTACAAGTTTACATGCCGGTATATGCGAGCTCTCACTGCATACGCAGTATATCGCGGCGAAGCTGGCGTATTGAAGCGATACATTTTTGTGTACCGCGGCAAAGCTGCGGTACTGAACTTTTGTATCGCAGCCGGCACTATCGATCGCGATGTACCGCAGCCGGCACTATCGATGGTACCGTGATCGAAACGCGGTGGTTTGAATGGGCACGCGGTATGCTGCTACCGCTGAGTACCGCGTATCGCTACCGCTACCGCATACTGCGCTGGTTTGGGGAGACCTTAAAACATCATCAATCATTAATAGTAAATCTTTTTTAGAAACAGTAGACGTCGTGTGTCAATTAATAATAATACAATTAATAACGAACTATTTGTTAAATATTGTACTAATTGATAAGTTTACGTGTGTAAGTTTAGTTTATTTTATTTTTATCATGAAGGAATTAAAGTGAAAAATGGGACGTAAGGGTGAGAGGAGGGAGTCTAGAGTCTGTGACGATATGTGACAAGGGGGAGGGAGGGATCGAAAATGGACAAAAAATGCGTGACGTATTATGTGCACAGCCCCTACGGGTGAGTTTACACGTCGTGAATATCTGCCCAATTTTTTTAGGTAATATTTGCTCAAAAGGAGCAATTCCGCAAAGCAGTTTTCTCGCGTGCTCACATGGCGGTAAATACTTGCTACAAAATGGGTTTCTCCATGTTTTTCTCGTAACTAAAATACCATGATAGCTCATATTCACCAAAATATAACTAAACACAAATTAGTTGCGTAAATATTTATGGTTCTCATACATAACAAAGATCTTCGCGAATATTGCCAGGTTTTTGCCAAATATTTGCGACGTATGAACTCATCTATACAAATTATTTGCAGTCAATCGGCGCGGCGTCTTCCCAACAACCCATATATTTTAACAATAATGTTTCGATACTAGAACATTAATAAAAATGGAATGTTACGTTATTGAAAGTGCAAAGTTGACTGTTCATTATGGATAACAATGTCCATTATCCACTTATATTTACATAATTATAAATGATTTGGAAAATTACGATTTTTGTTAAATTTCGACATATTGTGCACCCCGAGACTTCTAAGGTGTTCCGACGATAAAATAGTATAAGTATTTTTTGTAGGACATTTTATCTGCTCTATTTTATTTTTTTATTTCTAGAAAGTTTGCCGCTAGAATTTATTTCAGAATTGCAGAGATATAAGTGAAAACTAAAGAAAAAAAGCTTTCAAAACTTTCATAAAAATGTTCCGCCCTGTATCTACTAAAACATAGATTTGACGACAAAAATGAACCGGATCTCTTTTGTAGGAAATTTTGTTTACTTCATTTTGTTCTTACAATATACATAATCGCTAGAAGTGATAGTTGCAGAGATATAGGCAAGAAAACCCAAAAAAAAATTTCTAGTCGGTCACGCTAGCTCACCTACCACCAACGAGGACTTTTAGTATGATATACATACTCCTGATACCACTCAACAATCGTACAAAGTTTCAAAACTTCTTCAATTATTTCCTTCGACCACCAAATATTAACACTCCTCACCTTAGGCATAATATCAGTATAGCATAGTGACAGTCCGTTTGAAAGTAATTGTGCCTACAGAAAAACATTCTCATATTTTTTGGGTATTCTACCGTACATCTGATTATAATATAAATATAGGGTGGCCAGATACCAATGAGAGTTTTTCCAACTGTTTCAGCAGCTGTCAAATTTACCAATGACATTCAGCTGTCAAAATTTTCAGTAAGGTTTGCCATTTCCTCATGTTTCGTTTCACTCTTCCCGAACGTTTGTAAATTCTTAAAAAATACTATCGAAATTCCGGCTGAGTCGTAAATACGCAACATGAATTTCGTCGTGAGTTCGGTCGTCATCATGGCTTCAGTCAGCAGGCAATTCGTCGGACCGTGGAAAAGTTTGAGCGTGAGTACACTATTTTGGACCTTAAGCCATCAACCAGACAGAGATTGGTGCGAAGTGAAGAAAACATAACCGCCGTAGTGGCCAGAGTCAATTAATACCCAGAAATGCCGATTCGGCGCCAAACAGCTGAATCGGGCATGGCCAGAGAGTCAACCCGGCTTATTTTATGATTGAGTTGGGGCCTACATTCGTATAAGATCATGCTGACGCAAGAATTGAAGCCGGGCGACCATAAAAAACGCCGTGAGTTTGCTAATTGGGCGCTGCAAATGTTGGCCGAAGATCCGGTTTCTTGGCCAAAAAATCATCTTTTCGGACGAAGCCCATTTTTGGCGCAACGGCTATGTCAACAAGTAAAATTGCCGTTATTGGAGTGACTACAATCCACAAATATTCCAACAAGCATCATTGCATCCTTAAAGATTAACTGTCTGGTGCAGTTTATAATACGGCGGCATCATCGGACCTTGTTTCTTTTGAAATGAGAATGAGAGAAAGGAGATACCGTTACCGTCAATGGTCCTCGGTATAGAACGATGTTAACCCACTATCTGTCTATCTATCTAGAGCTCGACATCATCGATATATCCGAACTGTGGTTCCAACAAGACGGCGCTACATGCCATACAAGCGACGCAACGCTCGAAGTTGTGAAGAAGAAATTTGGCGACTGGGTCATCTCACGGCGAGCGTTCATCAATTGGCCGCCGCGATCATGCGACTTGACACCCCTTGATAATTTTCTCCGGGGCTATGTAAAATTCTTAGTCAACGCTAACAAGCCAACCACTTTGGTCGAGATCGGGGCCTACATTCGAGACGCTATTGCCGACCGAGTCATCAAAAATTGGACCAACCGCTTGAAGCACTGGCAGCGAAGCCCAGGCCATTTGAATGACGTGCTATTCCATACGGGATGGCGTGAATGCAGCTTCAAAATAAAGCCAGAATCGATTTGATATCTCACACCGTTGTTGTTTTATTCAAATTTCTTTTCCTATCGCTCTTATCTGGTCACTCTATACTAGCCATATAACAACTTTGATGACACCACGGCCCACATATTGAATTGATAAACGTAATAATCTTCAAATAAGCAGACGAAAAATGCCCGCATTCCTTCAGTGAGGGAAAAATAAATTTTTCTTGGGCTAAACATCTTTTTAGGGACATCTATTGTTTCAACTTGCTATGAATGGATACTAAATCAAACAGATATAAATAAAAATCTAAGAACCAAGTCATTGAGGTTTTTTTGTGATGTCTTTTGGTCCTAATTAATTTGACATTTTTCTATATTGAAATGCTAGAAGAATACAGAGGCATAAGATGACATCAGATACGATGTGTTTAATAATATGTAAGACAAATATCCTTCTCCGCTTCGGTCCCATAAAAACGTTAACATACTAAAATAAATTCGGGTGGGTGCAAAGATATCATACTTAAAATGATATGATAAAAATGTCCTTAATCGCATCACCAGTTAGAAGCGTTATATTAATAACTGGAAATGTTTATTCATATTAAAAGGGAAAGAATATCGTTATTTAGTGCAGTAATTTTGGCAATTTATGTTAAAATACATTTGGGAAATTTTATTGCAGTCGATGATGGATCATATCAGTCGATAGCCTATGGTTTCGTAATTAACATGTCAATGTGTTTAAGCTCATATCTCATATATTTCAAGAGAAAACTTAAATTCTAACATATCCACAGTACAAATACAATCATATTTTAGATTGTATTTGTACAACAGAATTATTTTATTTGTTTGCTATTCCTTTTTCTTTGTTCTAACAAATATGGCTAGAAATCCATATGAGAGAATTTTCAGTGAGTTTTGACAAGCATTTAAAAAAATTCTTGGGCATTTCTTGATAATCGGGTGATTGATTTATAGATCGCTCGGAACACTTATAATCCCCAAAAAATTGTACACAGCGAGTTTGCCACAATATTGTGGTACATCTTTTTCCCGATATTTTCGAATCTTCCACAATAAATTAGAAATCCACCAGAATTTGGAATTTTCAAAGTCGTAAATAAAATTCTCCCCAATTGTTGAAATCAAACTTCACTCTTTACGGCGCTGCGTGATAGCAAAATGAAACTGATAATTATAGGGTTTCGCCCACAGTAGGAGGGTTTTGTAGTATCCGATGTCAATAGGAGATGAACTGTCCTACTCTTGCTTAACCATTCATGCTAAGACGACATTGATCATTATTGACCTATTTTGAGAAGATATCCAAATTCGATTATTTTCCAATTTCCATGATAGCCAAAAGCCTCCTTCTTGCAAGTTTTCACATTTCTAAGTGTAACGGTCTGGAAATGCAAGGGGGTGGGACAAATGATGATCTCATATTTTCCCCCATCTCGCTCTTTTCTCCTTTCTTCAAATTTGAATGAAATGCCAAAAATGGAATGTGCTCGACGGTACCTTTCTTATGATACCCCACTTTCCTATACCAAACGGAAAAAAAAAACTGTTGACCTTCATTTCTCCTCTATGGGGATCCACCCTTCAAGTTGGCCTATTACGACACGCATCGCTTTCTCCAGAAAATTATAATATTTCTACACATTCCCACCAAAGTTCATGTACAATATGTAGCTTCAGTTGTTCGGTAGATATTTTATGGACAGACAGACATTTGACCGATTGTGTAAGGGTTTTATTTTTACTACAAAACCCTAAAAACATCATCTTCGTGCAACAAGTTGACAAGGAATTAAAATTTTATACGTGTACCTCTAATTAGTATACATGTAAAACTAGTTTGATAACAATTTCGTAAATCCTCTAATTGCCTTTCCGGAATGTCATCTTTATTTTCTAAGTTAAGTTCATATTTTCCCACGGGAGAGGTCACCCTAATATAATGTACTTGAAGAAGTTACTTTCACTTATGGTCGAGAGTCTCCTAATGAATACATATGTTTATCCTTAAGCACCACATCACCACAAGCATTAATGGTTAAGTTGTTTATTCAGTCGATGGTTTATGTACATTATATTTCTCGCCAAAGCACCGAATTTATTGAAATTTCCCGGCAAAACCCAAAGACGGACTGAGTATTAATAAAATATTCAGTCAAGCATAAAACTTGGATAATCAATTAGTGGACATAATTTCATTTAGGGGTTATTGAATTTGAAGCTGTACCTACTCGTACATGCACATACCCCACATGTTACGCAGTGATTTTGTATGAACAAGTTGGGTCCTGACTAGCGACGGGCAATAAACATAAGTACGTCCTACTTAACTCTCTTCATTAGGCACCGAAAAGTTCGTAGAAATACCATTGGGTGCGTTCGATTCACCTGACTGAAGATCATGAGTAAATTTCACTTAGAATTTCATAGAATTCAAATTGATAATTGCCTTGACTTCTCGTGAATGTTTCTAGCTTTTCTCTGCCTTGTTGACGTTTAGATAGCATATCTACTTTTCGGACGTGCAGTTGCTAGCATGCACCTCCTATCTTTATACTGACAAGCTCGGAGCACAGTGAAAATTCTATTGGTACCCACAGAGAGTTTTTGTTGGCGTCGAGGATCGAATCTCGGTTCTCTAGATATTTGAGCGGCGACCGAACGGCCACCGAGCGCGTCAATGGCAAGCATGAAATATGTAATGAACCACCTGTAATGAACCATATTATGGTCTGGTAGTGCTGCTCCCACCGGCAGATCGAAGCAGCACCTGATGAGTAGTGATCTGTTGGTGGTACGAAACCAGAGGCCGAGGGTCCCATTACACCCGGACCCAGATGCGACCGCATGGGCGTCTGATCCATCCGCCAACCATTCCATCCTTATCGACTATTTTTTTTCATTCCCCATTTTTACCTCACCTGTTTGTGTTGTCTTCCCCAGGCCTATGAATTTTTGTTAATACGTAATGAACAGGAGCAACGAGCGGCGGAAACCCCGCCCACATCTCCCGAACTGAGCTACAGCAAGCATAGGCCGCTGCTTAGCTCGTTGAGGGGCCTTTTTCTTCGCCAGATGGCATGGCTCGACCTTCACGGTCAATTAAGCTACCTTAGGCTCCGTCCTAACGGGCATCTCAGGATGCCCACCAAACCGTCCGTTACAAATACTCCAATCAGAAAGTGTTAGGAAAACTACTCATTTGCCCTAAACCCTAGTGGGGCATAACGCGTCAACTATTCCATGTTATGCAGGTGACGTTTCCTTGACATAACCAAGTTGCGGACGATGCACGTTGCCATCATGCACCTCTTGTTCCCATTTAGCAGCATGCCTGCGACAAGGCGGGAGATACTGTGATTTACTGTTACGCCCCGCACTACAGGGGGAAGACAACACAAACATCCATGACCGCGAACGCCGTGGACATGATTTGGACCTATAACAGGCAGATTTGATTGCATCAAATACCGGTCAATCGTTATACCTATATATTGGAAATTGATTCAAATCCAATCAAAATGAACGCACTTGTTCACAGCAAATGATTTGATCCGATTGAACCGTTTAGCCATTAATACTTTGTTCGATTGCGCTGAATGTTGGCAAATTTGTTTGCAAAGCAACCGTTCTCCTTCTCTGTAGATTACACAACTTGCTAGGCCCAATTTCAGACTTAAGTCCTTGAGGGTTGAGTACTTACACTTCAAGAGTGAATGTTACCTCTTACTGGAACTTGATGGTATATACGAGTAATATCTAATATTTGACAGTATGTATACATACTATATTTGTATGCTGAAAACCCCATTGTAAGGAAACTACTACTATACTATTTGCCCTAACCCCTTGTATGATATAGCGCGTAAATTCTCCCATGTTAGTTAGTTCAGGTTTTGTTAGCATAAACTGGTTTCGCATTAAGTATGTTGCTAGTATGCACTTCCTGCCCGTTTAGCCGCATATCTGAGACAAGTCGGAAAAGATCATGGCTTATGGCGTAACAACGCCTCACACCGCAGGTGGAAGATGGAAGACAACACAAACATCCGTGACCAAGGAGCGACCGGTAGCTCAGTGCGTGGAGGCGTCAGTCTGATTTATCATGCTACTGATATATGTAAATGAATAAAATAATAAATACTATATGATGGGACTCGAGGCCGTGCCTAACCAATCGCCCCCAGGTAAGGAAAGCCATGTCCTATTTAGAATAGTGGTTACATATACTATTGTCATTTGTTATTTAGTTGACTTTTGATAAGAATTGAAGATGGACAGATGATGCTACTTGAAAGTGCAAAAGGTATTGAATCAGTTCAGTTCAGAATTTAGAGGAACGTTCCTCTCCGGCGGGTAGACTTTCGCTGTTATTTGATTGGGATCTAGAATAGATAAGTGGGGGTGTGGAGACGTAAGGTAGACACCGTTTTACTTTTAGACCAAGAACTAGCTGAAGTTGAGTATGCATAATTACCGGACCGCTGTATCTCTTTTGTTTCTGCAATTTTCCTTCCCTCCTGCAGTGGCGGCCCGTCACAGTGGGCAAGGTGGGCACTGCCCACCCTATCAATTACTAAACACCATCCTATCAGTTACTAAACATCACCCTATAAATTACTAAACGTATTGTGTCAACACATATTGAAAATTTGCACAACATTATTGCTTTATTAAACTCCCATTGATAAGTACATACATATTAATCACCTGAAAATAGCTCATCACTGTATCGTGCGTACGTACAACGTAAAAAGCTCTGAAACACTACCATACAGTGCATTGCACACAACAACCCTTTGCGTGCTGAACTATCTTCCAACCAACAGATATTGTTTCGTCTTTTCCCCACCATCGTATTGCGTTCCATGTTCCAACAATCCTCCAACTCCCACGAAATTTGTATGTACTCGTCTACAAAACGCATGGTGAGTTCAACCTGGGCAGAAGCGCTCTTTGCCCGGTTGAGATATGCAATTATGTCAATAATCGCTAACATGCGATCGTTCGTTTGTATGGGATTCACGCGTGCAATAGCATTGGAATAGAATCCTCATATTGGGCTAGTCCGACCCGTATCACGATATAATGGATAAAAGACTTAGTCTATGGCATGATACAATCAATAGCATGCGTTTTGTTGTATCATGACCTGTACACTACTGTTTGCAGTGCATGTGCATGCTTTCATGACACCATGTATGTGTTAATGACTTTCGCTTAATTCTAGTTAGTGGTGGTGTAGTGCTGTAGATGCATGTTTGCTTTTAACGGGTTTCTAGTTCAAATTTGGGTGTATCTTACGTACCAGTTGGTTTTGCATGCGTTTTTAAATTTTTTAGTAGTGTATTAATTCTCTTTTTTCCTCGTGAAGTGATCAATTGGGAAACGCATTTATTTAATTTGGTAAATACTTTTTCTTATATTATAATGGCCGAAACTCGGACGGATGATATTCGGCAAGCGGTAAGAAGTAATCAAGATATCGTCGCCTTTTTATTAAAAAATAATTTTTCGTCATTATCGTATGATGATAAAATGTTTGTTCGGGAATTGAAGCCCTGCCCGACAATGAAAAATCTTTCAGTTAGAAATCGTGATAATAATTGAAATTTTAAAATCATTTGGTATGAAAAGTGTGAATGGCTTTGCGGTAGTGAACAAATTAATAAATTGTATTGTTGGAATTGTCTCCTTTTTAATGACAAATCCAATACGCCATGGAATTCAAGCGGTTACAATGATTTAAAACATATTGGCGAATCTATTAAAAAACACGGAAATTCTGAGCATCATATATATTCCTCGCTAAAAGCCAAACTTTTTGGAAAACAAGACATCAAAGCTTCCATCAGTTCAGGTTACCGTGAGAGTATTATGAGGCATAATAAACTTGTTGCAGACAACCGATCTATGATAACCCGGTTAATAGATATGGTTATTTATTTAGCGACTCAGGAGCAAGCTTTCAGGGGTCACGTTGAATCACAAAATTCTTCTAACCAAGGCAATTTTCGAGAATTAACAAATCTTCTTTCCAAATATGATAGTAACTTCAAGGAATTTTTAGATGAGTCTTCAGTGTTCAGCGGGGTTTCAAAAACTATTCAAAACGATCTAATTCAAAGCATAACTACAATTTTAAGGAACTTTATATTTTCCGAAATTAAAAATGCCTCTTACTATTCATGGCAAATTGATGAGACTACTGATGCAAAATGTTTGTCCCAGTTATCAGTTATTTTTCGTTACGTTACTGAAAAAGGTTATGCGGTTGGAAGGTTTATGGGTTTTTTCAATGTATCGGAGGGGAAGAAAGCTGAAGACCTTTATCAGTTATTGACTGAAACATTTAAGGATTTTGATATCGCTGCCAAACTAGTGGGACAGACTTATGATGGGGCTTCAGTGATGTCGGGAGACCTGAATGGCTTGCAAAAAAAAGTTAAGGACGTTGCCCCTCAGGCATTATTTATTCATTGCTATGCACATAGACTAAATTTAATTTTACAGGATGCCGCTTGTAAAATAAAAGAATGCCGAATTTTTTTCGCGAACGTATCTGGTTTAGCGGCATTTTTCTCCAATTCAACAAAACGGACTAGTATATTAGATAAAGTTTGTGGAAGACGGCTTCCCCGTTGTAGTAACACTAGATGGAATTTTAAGTCGCGGTCAATAGAAATAATTCTGAGACATAAAAATGAACTGCTGGAAGCTTTCGACTTGTTTTTAGAAGATGAGGACTTCGCCCGTGATAAAGAGACAATTAGAGATTCAGTAGGGTTTAAAAATATTTTAACAGATTTCTCGTTTTTGTTTTTATTAAAGACTTTTAATCTTCTCTATCAACAAACAGATTTAATATTTACTATTATACAATCTCGTAGTTCAGATATCATTTATTGCAAAGACCGAATCAGCAACTTATTATCTACATTAAGAAAGTATAGGGAAGATAGCACGTTTTTTGATGAAATTTTCAACGAAACGTGTAATAATATTGGACAACCATCGAAAAAACGTAAAACAGACCATGATGGCATGTCGAATTCCGCGACATATTTTAAAAGGGTGTACTTTGAAATATTGGATTTAGTTATTTCTCAGATAAACAATAGATTTGCCGATTTTGAAAAATTAAACTTCGTCGAATTAATTAATTTGGACAACACCAAAAGTTTCCAAAATACTTTTCCCCAAGAACAACTGGAATCTTTAATACAGTCTTATCCAAACATGTTTGACAAAGGCAAATTAAAAAGCGAATTATCTGTATGGTACTCTGATCTTGACATATTTGGAAATGATAGAAAATGTTCGGACATTTTAAAATTTATTAAAAATAATAATTTAGAAAAGGATGTATCAGAAATATATAAATTGCTGTGTTTAATTGTTTCACTACCTGCTACTTCCACTTCGGTTGAACGGAGTTTCTCAACATTAAAGCGTATAAAAACTTACGTGAGAAATTCCATGAGTCAAACACGTTTAACGGATTTAAGTTCAATTTCAATTGAAAAAGATTTAATAAAAGCTCTACAAAGTGATAAAGATTTTAAATTTTATGATAAAGTCATTGATCACTTCGCAGTAATGAAGAGTAGGCGAATAGAGCTACTTTACAAGCATGTGGAATAATTTTTTTTTTTTGCTTATATTCATTTTTGTGCAATTTAGTATTTAAATAACTCAAAATTTTATATTTATTAGCTAGTTTGTATTTATAAATATGAATTTATTTATTTTATTTGTTTTTAATTCCCGTGGTAGCCTGTATTCCTTCAACCTTTACTCCGTGCTCCCTAGTTCCCTTTCCCATGGCAAGAGAGCTCTAGACCTCCTCGTTGGTTCTTGCTGGACAGTGCATAAATAATATAAAAAAATTTGGATTTACTTATTGTTTATTGCTTGACAAGAAGACAATTATTTTATTTATGATTTTTATTTTAATGTTCAAATAACTTGAACTGCACAGACTGACATAGAGCACAATTAAAATTAACTTCTTTTGTGCATTAATAAAACTGGGGCCCTATCAAGTAATTCGACTCGAATCAAATTTATTTCGAAAGGATGAAAATGGTACCATGTACATAACTCGAAAACGAATTTCCTCATTTCAATAATCATCTAGTATTCGATATAAAATGTGCAATTCGAAGCGAATTCTCGCTGTCGCCACGAATTCGTGTCGCCTTGGTGTGAACAACTCCATAAGACGCCATATAAACAAATTTGCGAATCCGCCGGCTGTGAATAAATCGCGTTGGTTTGAGGGATGCATTAATTGGGAAATTCGTTCAGAGTACCATTTTCCTCCATTCGAAAGCGATTCGACTCAAATCGAATTACATGATAGGACCACGAATTTCTGCCCACCCGGCCTCACAAGGCACGAGCCGCCACTGCCCTCCTGGGTCTTTTGAACAAAATTAAAATAAAAACCGTTAATAACGAGCTTTTCGCATATTTCAACGATAAGCGGTTTTCAAGCTACAATTGACTTCCGAAGCGCGCCAAGATTAAAGGCCTATCGCTCGTGGGGAGCCGTCGAAGATGATTCCGCATACCCGTCTTCTGGCTCTCACTTTGTCCTCGATTGGTTCATAATGTACCAACTGAATAAGTCCGATAGTGCTCTATGATATTGGCTTTATTAGCATTCTTCTTCTTTTGTTTTGTATTGTTCCTCCCAATTTTCGCAAGCTTCTATTTTACAATAATGATGCTTCCTAATGAGTAAAAAATCGATGAGGAGAATTCTCTTTTGGTCTTTACTCCCAGCAAACCACAGCCATGGTTTGTCTTCCCGATAATAGGGTTTGCGTTTTTTGCTGACGCTAAGGAAAAATGCTACCACCACCTTGATTGAAATTTGCATAATGATCCCATTCCGATGACAGTTAAATGCCATTAGAAAGAGTTTTGAAACAACTAAGGGGTTTTTTTACATTAAGGCATCAGTCTCATGTCTGACTACGAGTGCTTCGGGATCGAATCTCGTCCACGACGACGTACGTGGCCATGGGTGTTGGTGTTGTCTTCCTCCTGTGGTGCGGGGTGTAATAATAAGCCACAACATCTTCCGACTTGAAGCAGGTAGGCAGCTAAATGGGGGAGCAAGAGGTGCATGCTGGCCACTGCATTCTCCAAAACTAGTTTATGCGAACGAAACATCAACTGGGCCACATGGAACAGTTGACGCGCTATGCCCCATAAGGGGTTGGGGCAATTGAGTAAAGTATGTATTTAAGAAAAGAATAGACACAATTAGAAACTCACTATTCTTACTTTGTGGACGCCTCTTATCTTAGCAGAGGCAGCTCCTTCATATTTATTGGGACGCAGTGACAAAGCCAAGGCAGGTTCAGGAGTTCTAAGCCCATCCCGAAATATATTGAATTTGAATAAAGGCTGGTTGACACAATCCAAATCCACTACTACTTGGGCCGAATACGTTTGTCCACTTAGTCCAAGTTAGGTTACACGATTAGTACAAGGACCAAGTGGGCTGACTTCGACTGACATCCAGACAGATAAAAGTAGTAAATAAATATATACCCAATCAAATTTTTGGGGGCAAATTTCAGAGTGATATTCACCCTGAAAAGGCCTTCTTCGATCCAGGTTCGTGGACTATAATACTGCTTTGGTATCAATCTATGGTATGTTCCTCATTTTGAATAATATACAGGGCTTTATCAACATTTCTGGTACCAAATATGTAGACCCCCATCGAAATCAAATCCTAGCTACGTCACTGATTGGGACTGTATTTACACCCAATGCTAACTTAAATTCAAGCGTTCTATGTCTAAGTAAGCATATTTTTATGGTTTCTTCGAATTATTTCAGCAACTTGCCTTCTGTTTCGCTTAATTGAACATGTACACTCGTATAAGAATACCAAACCAACACTGATTCGTCTTTTCGTAATGAAATTTCACTTCAAATGATTTACAAGCAACGGCCAGAGTTTTATGCCTGAGGTAAATCAATACTCGCTAAAACTTAGACAAAGAATTTCTCTACGATATTCCTTTTCAGAATTTTCCAAAATTACCCCAGGTCTTACGAAACCAATTAGCATGTAGACTTCAAAGAAATAGTCAACATATACAAATACACACATACTTACTTTAAATAATATTTATCCACCCATAAAAGAGTTAGCAATTTATATATCGCTACGAGCCACAATTTCGAATGGATATTTGTACACTCTTCTAGTTAAAGTTCCCATGTACGAATACTTTTCCAATACATACATATTTGTTTTCAAACCTTATCACGACAAAGTTAACCGGCTACTGAACGTAACCATGAAGCGGAATCACTGCGTTATTAACATTTTTGGTAATCTATAGGGAAAGCCACGGGGTTATGTTTACTTGAGCATAACGTAACGACCATTATAGACCTAAATGAATAAAACATTGGGGTTAAGGAGATTATGTATATCCAAAATTTACCTCAAACCGTAATATTTATAAAATAACGACATTTGTTTATCTTCTTCCAAGTAAAATCTTTTCGTGACGAATAGGGATCAGTGTACACTCCAGCTATTGGTATTCGCCTCGTTGGTTACATTATTAAAAGTGTCATTTTCAAGACTAGATGACAAGGAAAATGGTTACAAATCGTGCAAAGCAATGGACTCTTTTCCATATAAAAAAAAAACTTTTTCCCGCTTTCTATATTTTTGGCTAGGAACATATTATTATACGGTTGTATTGCATACATTTAAATAATTGGCCTTATAATTCCAAAACTAATGAAAATAAAGCAAGCTAGCTTTCGGCTAGCTTGCCGAAGGTATGATACTCTTTACGCGAAGGGAGGCGTGAAGGGTATCATTGTGTGACTTATGGTGCATTTGTGTGACTTATGGTGCACTTCGAAATTAGTAGTAAAACCTGTTCCGAATTCACTGTTCCTATGCGAAGTATATGAAACAGTATCCGATTTTAACCAAATTTGGGAACGTGGTTTGGCAGTCAAAATGATTGAATAAAGAAATTTGGTAAAGATAATCTTCAGAAATAAAAAAGTTTTTCTAACAAAAACTTGCTTTTGGTACGGTCGTTCCTATTACAGCTATATGATAGAGTACTCCGATTTCAACTAAATTCGGGAATGTGATTTGACTAAAAATATTATTGACTAGTGCGAAATTTGAAAAAGATATCTTTAGATATTCTTCTAGCTAATATACTGTAAAAGGTGACCTCTATTCAGAGCTATGAAAGGTTTCACGTAGTGAAAAAAAAATATATAATATTATAATATTTAGTAACAAAAAATATGATAAACATAAGAATAAATTAAATACAATAAATTAGTTGAAGTAATTTTTAAATGTTTCTCGAATATGAGTGCAATTCATTGTGGCCCGGACATTGTGTGCTCCAAATTAAATTTTCAGTTGGTAATGGAAGTCCATCATCACTTTTTGACCTGGAGTAAGTACTTCTGCTTGCCTTAAGCGTTCGTGCCCACGGCAAACCTTTTAGTTCGCAGAAAAACTAAATAGTTTAGTCAGAAAATTAGAACACGCGGTGTTTTATGAGACCGTTCACACAGCGATTACTAAATAGTTTAGTTTGCTGTGTGCGCGGTCTCATAACCTGCCGTGTGTTCTATTTTTCTGACTAAACTATTTAGTTTATACAGTATATCCTCGCTAATCCGGACTAATTAAAACATGGGCCTATCCGAACTAGCGAGGAATGCGAACTAGTGAGGCACACCAAAAAAGCAATAAAAACTGGATGTTTGAATGTTTGTCATGTATATTATAACGTAAATAATTTCTTACATTCCCAATTACAAAGATAAAAAAAAAACATAACAATTTTCACAGGACAAAATTATTCATGCTGTATGCATTTACATACAGATTATCAAAATCATTACAGTATGATATTATTTCCGAAGGAAATCAGTAAGTTTAGTTTGTTTTGCAGTTTTTATGTTGTTAATAATTGCACTTTCTTTTAGTTGTCGAAGAGCTAATATCTGTTCGAAAAACATTTTGTTCCGCCCACTTAATTCCGAGCTCAAAAGCGGAAATCGCTGCTTCGTTCCTAATTTTGTTTTGTTCCGTTCCTTCCGCTAATTCCTCAATGTCATTTTCTTCCTCATCGATAAAATATTCAATATTTTCGTCTCCTTCATTTATCCACATAACAATATCGTCATCGACAATACTATCGTTGATAAGGTTTAGCATTTCCCTGATATCTTTGAAGTCATCGTTCTCAGATCGCTGTGCATTTGATGCCAACCTCCGGGCATACTCCGTCAGAGGTAAAAGATCTTCATCGTTCCATTCATCCCGAAATTTATAGGCGCTCCAAGATTTTTGCAATGTTGTTTCGTCGACTTTCGACCAAGCGCTCGCTAAAAAATCTATGGCGTGTTTCAATGAGACATTTTTAAGGTTTTTGTTTATGTCTTCTGAATTGGAAATAACTTGCGCGAATAAGCTTTTTTTGTAAAACATTTTTGTCACTGGAATTGGATTCTGATCCATAGGTTGAATTAAACCGGTGCAATTTGGAGGCAGAAACATTACCACCATATTATTATCAGCAGACCGTAATTCTTCTTGACTGGAATGGCATGGAGCATTGTCAATTAACAGAAGGGCCTTGGACGGAAAGCCATTTTGGATAAGAAAAGACTTGACTTGAGGAATAAAGGACTCATTGAACCACTCCTTAAACAATGAGGATGTCATCCACGCCTTTGAGGTTGATTTATACTCCACAGGAAGGATCAAGTTCTTCAGTGATCGTGGGTTACGGGATTTTCCTATCACAAGAATTTTCAATTTGTGCCTTCCCGACGCATTCGCACACACCAAAAAAGTTAGTCGCTCCTTACTTAGTTTTCTTCCCGGCGCCGTGGCTTCTTTTGCGTGTACGAGCGTCTTATCGGGTAACATTTTCCAAAACAGGCTGGACTCGTCCGCATTGTAGATTTGATCTGGAGTAAGATTCATCTCTTCAATTTTTTCGTGAAACGATTTTAAAAAGGGATCTACGGAATCAGCAGCACTGGAGAGTTTTTCACCCGTAATTTTTAGTAACCTGATACCAAAACGGCTTTTAAAATTACCGTACCAACAATTACTGGCGTTAAAATTGTCGTTATTGTAAAGCTGTTTAAAAATAAACCTTGCTTTTTCGCAAATCAATTCCCTTGAAATTGGAGCATGTCTGCTTCTTTGCTGAAGGAACCACGAATACAGCTTATTTCCATTTCAGGATACTCGCCAAATCGCAGGGTCTTTCGCTTCTCCGATCCTGATTCCGTTGATAGTATAAAGCTGGATAAAATGAATTTGGATAGTATCGATCCATCTGTTATTTTTTGTCATCTTACCTTCGAATTTTATCCTTCTGTTTTTTAATGTCAGATATGGTGGATGTACCAACACCATATTGCAATGCTAATTGTCTTCCTGACCAACCCCTCTCAAGCTTGTCGAGTATTTCATATTTGATCTTAAATGTCAGCGACTTGTGGCTGCGTTTTTTTACTGGAGCCATACCGCACTGTAAGAATTCTCAATATACCACACACGAACTAAGCGATTTTTACAAGTCTAGTCTGCCTTTGTTGAAACGATACTGTATTTTTTGTACATATGTATATGCAAGAATGTATTTTTCCCGTTATTTCCTTCTCCTTTGAGTAAATTGAAAATATTTAACAGAAAAAATGAAATCCGGATTACAAAGGCACTGAAAATCCGGACTACAGAGTGCTTAATACATATTTGTGTGTGATCCGGAAAACTGAGGATCCGAAGTTTCGAGGCTCCGGACTAACGAGGTTGTACTGTATGCGAACTAAAAAGTTTGCTGTGGGCGCGAGCTCTTAAAGGTTGTGTAATATGCGGGCACATGTAATCAAATTGTCAGTAGTTTCTGGGTCAGTGGCAATAGGATGAAATAACCACATAAAATTAAAAAAGTTTTTTCAGATGTTCTTCGAGATACTCGATAGTTATATACCTACAGCCTTTGATAGATCGTGATGAAACTGCTGTCTTGGAATAGGTTTCATCAGGTTTTCGTGCAGAGGAAAAGCTGCATCTCCTACAATTACATGGTGTACAACATTATCTGTTCCGGGTAGTTATCTGTTTCTCCTATAATTCGTTCCACGAAAATTGAAAGTCCCAAGATTTTTTGTTGGACCTATATATTTCGGGCTACGAGCCCATCAACAGTTTTGTTAAGCACAAAGTCTTTGTTTGCCAATTGTCTTTCAATTTTAGAACATTGACTCTGATAATGGGCACGTATCCCGAAATAAATAGGTCAAACAAAAAATCTTGGGACTTTCAATTTTCGTGGATCGAATTAGAGGAGAAACAACAAACATCATAAGAATAAAACATGTACTTCACTTTGACCTTTAATCGAGAGCAAAGCGTATATAGTACTTCTCAAATATAAACTTTATCGGGTAGCCGATTAACATATAAATTTAATTTAATAAGTTATTATTTTCATACTATACAACCATTTGAATAAAACTAAATCACTAAAATGGCTTTTTGTATTGTCCGGATTGATTTGTACGCGACTGTTTTATTTATATTTAAAGCCTATTATTGTAATTTATTAGTCCAGGGCAGGAAGACGGAAAAAGCTTGATTAGGGAAAAAAATCGTGTAGTTTTGAAATTTGTCACAATTGTTTCAGATAGTCCCCTGAATATGCGCTCAAAAGTCCCCGATGGCAGAGGGTCCGGAAGTGTAGGGGAGACGGGTCAAAGGTCCTTCTTCTCAGTTTTTTTATTAATTTTAAAACTAAGGATTCCGAAAAAAAATGTCCCAAGGCCGAATCAAAATACAAAATTTTCGACAAAATTATATGTATTTTACATATATCATACCCTCGATGGTATATCATACTCTAGAGACCATAAAATAATATAGGGTAAATTGATTTCCTCACAAGGAAAAACGGCACAATAACTCCCGATAAAATACAGTTAGCGGCACGAAAATTTGGTAAAATATTCCGATTGAGATTTAGCTGGTTGGTACAGCCACTAGGTACGATATGACGAAACAAGCAAACAAACATCCCAATTGCGTCCCTACGAATTTAAGTAGGAAAGTCAAATTCGGGTGGATGTTGGCTTAAGACATTACTATACTTTTCTGTAAAAAATAAGCCCAATCGGGCGAAAACCCGAGCTAATTTTCATATAAGGTGCCCATAACTACCCTATTTTTTGGATTTTTCTAGTCTACCCATTTAACGAAAAACCGGAAGAAAAATCGTGTAGTTTTGAACTTTGGCATATAGACAATTGGAAATTTGACGTAGAGAGTCCCCTGAATATATGCTCCAAAGTCCCTGTTGATAAAGGGTCCAAAACTGTAGAATAAACGGGGTCAAAGTCAATTTTTTCGGTTTTCCCTAAATATCTCAATTTTTTTTTATAGACATAGCTAAAAGAACAGGAAAAAATATCGTGTGCTTTGTAAATTCGATACAACTGATGTAACAACTGATATTCTCCAAAGTCCCTGTTGCTAGGGTTTACGGAAGTGTAGGAGAAAGCGGGGTTAAAAGTTATTTTTTTTTTTAAATTTTATTTGAATATTTCGGTTTGTTAGTGTAGACATCACTGTAGAAACAGGAAAAAATCGTGTAGTTTTGAAATTTTACAAAATCAATAAAGGCATTCCTCTGAATATATGCTCTAAAGTCCCCGAATAT
This sequence comes from Chloromyia formosa, assembly GCA_964017055.1. Classification (NCBI taxonomy): domain Eukaryota; kingdom Metazoa; phylum Arthropoda; class Insecta; order Diptera; family Stratiomyidae; genus Chloromyia; species Chloromyia formosa. The sequence continues at coordinate 131,257,119 of OZ024814.1, forward strand.
AGAGCACGCGGAAGTGTAGGGAAAAATGACCGAAGTCAATTTTGGAGTGTTCCTTGAATATTAACATACAAGGACAACCTTGTATAGAAAGTAGCCTTGGTTTTCATCCGATTGCACACTCACAGGGGAGCATAGTAATATCTAAGCAGTATTCCTTCCAAATAAGATTCACCTACTTTAATTTGGTGGGGCGTTATTGGCATCTTTGAAAACATTGTATATGGATAATATGTTTAGGGGAGGTAGGCGTACCTTTGGTCAGATCGTACCTATTTGCAGTACCAACCAACTATCAACTATCAATCAGAATAATTGACCGAATTTCCATGCCGCTGACTGTATTCTATCAGGGTTTACCGGGCCGTTTTGAGGAAATCAGTTTACCCTATATTAGTATATGGTCTAGAGTAGAATAAGCGTTTTATAGTCGAGGGTATGATATATCGTTTTGTAGGAAATTTTATGTACTTTTTCGGGCTTGGGACATTTTTCTGTAGGATCCTTAGTTTTTAAAATAATCAAGGAAAACTGAAAAAAAAGGACGATTGACTCCCTCTTTCCTACACTTTCCTCTATCATGGGGGCCTTATGAGCACATATTCAGGAGACTATCTTGTACAATCTTGCCAAATTTTAAAACTACACGATTTATTTTTCCCACTTTTCGTTCCTAGCCTGAACTATATAGATATTTTTCACAATTGCCTTAACATTCGGAAAATATTTACGCAAAACTATTCTGACAACAGGTGGAAAGCTAGACGCAGAACATATCACTTCAAACCAATGAATGAAATTCTGTCCCGGGAACTAACTAACTTTTGCTATCTAAACTGAATTCTAATCAAGCCATTTGAAGGCGCGTGTTTAAAAAATTAAGCACTCTGTTTTCGAGATCCATAACCAGCAACCAATATTGTACAATACTATAGTCGGATCCTACATCAAACAATATGTTTGTAGGTTCACAATTGTTAGAAAAGTATTCTTCTAATTTATGCATAGATCAAGATGACACAGATCGATCAGAAAGTGAAACGATTCTACAATACAAGTAGTGTTCCAGAAAGCAGGAAATACGAGTAAAAGTAATTATTTTTTCCCAGGAATACCACAGAAGGTTGCAAAACTTCACCTTGATTCCATCATTCGTCAAGCTAAAAAGAATCCCCATAACGCTCTTTTTGCACAATTCATCTCAAATTACACTTTCAATTATCTACCCGAATCTCACCAATTCAATAACGAATGTTGAAAGCTACATTATCACTCCAATAATATCAGGTATTTAGATTTACTGGGATTTTTTCACAAAATTGGAAAATCTTATCACATAAATCAATCACGAATTAATTCCACCTGTTACACAAAGATTTCGAATTCTTCACTTCACGGGAGGACTAACACACGTCTTTTATCGCACGCACACCTCAGGAGCAACAGTTAAATGGTCCAACTGTTGATAGTGGAAATCTACGAACAACTGGAGATCCCGTTCCTGAACAGCAGTGTAGAGAGTGAAATTGGGATTCACGGCTAGGACTTTCATCGATGAACTTGACACAGACGCAGTAATAGCGCACAGTATGATTTTTATCCTGTTTCAAGGGTAACCTTGCCATCCTACGAGTACCAATAAGCGAGATATTACGTTATATAGTGACAGAAGGACCAAGGGTCCAACTAGGACTTGTATGCTGAAACGGGAGCTGTTGAGATTTGGGTGCTATATTACTTGGCAGGGGACTATCAGCAGCCAGGACATGTTGGCGAGCTACATATTCTACTAGTATCTATCTACTTTAAGTGTACATGTCAATATTCTGGAATGGAAACAGGATTAGAAAATATTGCGATTCACTGTCTGAAAATTGTTGTCATTTAACAAGAATAGTAATTGTTGTTTGAAAACAAATGCACGTATTTAATGTATAATTATGGAAAAATATTAGGGTGAAATTTCTTTGATCATCCCAGCATAAAGCTTTATCGTAATTGAGTGGAACGCAATTTCGACAGAAATTAGGGATCTGTGACAGGTTAGTGGATCGATATTCAATCTGATAAACAGAAGTTAACATTTTGCATCAGAAACATAAAAAAAAACATAAAATTATAAGACATCACATTCTATGGAAATTTCCCTACCACAAACTGGTACTAAGGAAGATAATTGACATAATCTCTATAGCCCAGGAAATGAATGCTCATTTATGGATTCTAGATAGAAATGTCGGTACCCTAAAAATTAGCTATGGGGTTTTTTCTGCATCCAGCATTTTTATTCTGGCTATTCACAATTTCAAACCGAAATAAGGTATGCGAAGGAAAGCGAAAAAAGCCCGTTACATACATACCTTCGTTTTAAATGAAATTAAGCATTGAGTGATATGAAACCGAAAGAGTCTATGCATGGCTACTTTCAGTTTCAACCGAAATTATCCAGTAATGCCTTATTTCCAAATGGATTATTTCATGGTGCCAGGTCCAGTTACCACAGTATACAATTAGATGAAAAATTACCTTTAATTAAAAATGTTCAAGAAAAGTACGAACTAGCATGTATTATACACCGCGAACTAATGACATATGGGACCATAGTTCTGAGCTATTTGCATAAAGCTGTACTTTTCATGAAATATTAACCTTTTCATTCAACATGGGAAAATTTTATTTATGTGTACCAACAACTATTGAGTCAGACGTGCACCTGCTGTCTATAGGCCTCCTTTTATTTTGACTGAAGCTTAAGAAGAAAACCTGAAGCCAAACGTCATGGCATGACAAATCATCCAAATTAAAAATCCGTTTCCCTAGCTTCCATTCCGAGAATTTGCCTAATTACAATATTTTCATTTCTCAGAAAAGAATTTCATTGATATTACGCGCGTTTCTTTGCAATTATCCGGTTCAAGTGTAGTTTAGGCGAAATCATTGCGCAAAAAAAACCAATGCAGCTGATCTATACAGTTTAGGAGCATTCATTTTGTATGAAATGGATTTCGTCTCAAATAAGATTTGGATTATAGATGATTGTCTAACCATTGATAAAATTTAAAAATTATTAAAAATGAACTTAGTTCTAATATATCAAGGGCAAGCATTAAGCTCATCAAATGCAACAGTGATAAAAGAAACTCATTGATTCCGTATAGTTTCCTAATATTTCACAAAAACCATTTTTTCAATCAGGAAAATGTGGAGTCCCATTGCGGTGGAATGAAGTGAAATTAAAGTGAAACGAACGAACTTCTAGGAGCCACCACTAGATGTAGCCGAAATAAGAAATAAATAAATAAAGCTTTATGTTTCATCAAGGTCAGGATCTGCCCCAGATAAGTCACCAGGGCGGACCGTAACCTATGTAGGTTAATGTTGTTAAGTAAAGGGTGTTATTTCTCTAAACTGCATAGGTTCGCAAAAGAACACACCTAATGTCAAAGTACTAAATTCGAATGCCGGGAAGAATAAAACTGAACTAAAAATACTTGTACATCAACGAACTCAATTAAATTTCACAAAAACAAACAAAACGTTTTTAATCTGCATCAATTTAAACAACAGCGATTTTTGCATAATACCATAGTTGTTCGCTAGCCCATGACTGATTTCAAACAAGCGTCCTTTCCCCCATCTGGAAAAATAAATATTAAAGTCGCACAAAACTTTTAAAATGTCTGGTCTATAAAATTTCAATTTTAAATTCAAATATGGTGAAAATGTCCATTTGCTATGCTCAACATGACATCATCTTTATGAATTTCAAATTTCAAAAATATGTTCACTGCTACTGTCATGTCGTCAGGAACAGTTCCTGTGTGATCGCACGGTTCATTTTTGTCAACTAAATATCGATGAATAAATTTCCATTGAAACGTGCTTAAATGCAAGTAAATTCCCTTGGATACTGTGAAATTTAATATTGGGGAGTAATAATTGAACATTATTGAAACAAGAAATTGGTGGAGTTTATGTTTGCGAATTCAATATATAGATATTCGGTTGGCTGTCAGACCTTCGCGGTTTTCTTTTTCCATTTGAATATTTCATTTTTGTGCTGAGATTTTACATTATAGGTATAGACGATACTTTACATTTTTTGTGGCAATATTTCGTTGTCATATATGATACCAAATTAAAGACGAAGTTTTACAGTACGTTATGGGAGAGCGATAAGAAAGGATATTTACATTGTGTGTTTCGAAAAGGTTGTGTCTTCAGATTACAAAAGTTGACATTTTCTGCAAAAAAACAACAGCCAGAACTCTCAAAGAAGCAGGATTTATCTCATTAAAGTTGCCCAAATCATTTAAAAATTAGGAACCAAGGAAGTCTTTCCTACACCTCGCCAAGATAGGACAGGTACATAGAAAATCAAAGCAACATGTGAAGCAAATGCAGCAATTTTTGAATGCAGATCTCTTTTCCTCTAGCTTTCCTGGCACAATAGACTGCGATGGTGGCTTTTTTGGCGTGCACCTGAATTTTCGCCATGGAATTCAAATCGTTAAGTACACAGATTTATTTTAATATCTTTTTTTTCTGTTTATGATTTTTGGAGCGTTGAGTACGAATCAGAGAAATTGGGAGCAAACCTCAGATTTGTAATCAGCACCCAAAAAGACATAAATATTGTAGAAAAAAAACCATAACTCCACCATAATTTGTTTTAGGAAAACTACCTGATAGGTAGGCAATAAGAGAAATTATGACGTACAGCACACCCTGCACGAGGTGTACCATCGAAATACCCAAATATGTATGTATATCTAAATTGGAAGAATAATATTGTAAGAATTAGAGTGAATATAATCATAGTTTAGTTATTTCTTCAATCTAAGCTCATTGATAAAGATCACAGATAAAGATCATAGATGACAATTCTGAAGCATTTTCAACCTGCAAAATGCAAGCCATTCAATTTCCTTGATTACTTTTCATAGATGAAACTCATTGGCTTTCCTCCATTTTTTCCATTAATCAGTATTTCAACTTTGAAGGCCATTAAGAGTCAGCATACATATTCTTGGAAGTGAAAGAAACATTTACTTCGCCACTTGCAACGTAAAGAAAATTGCATGGAATCATTAACCTTGAAGTTTTAACGTAGGGCAGAACCAACAATAAATAATTTTCTATGTTCATCCTTATTTTGAGTTAATATATACAAGGCGTCTACTCTCCAATTCAAATTTTGTTTGGTTTCAAGGTTTTTTTTTCTCGAAAATAGTACCCTCTGAAGCATCCTATAAATAAAGTAAACTCTCCCAATGCAACATTAATTAGCATTTCACCCGCCATATTTGGCTTTCTTTTACAATTTCTTCCCGGTTTGAATGTCCTTGAAGCCTTGAAGATGCCAGCATCATCTCCAGAAAACATATTAATGAGCTCTTGAATGCCAATGAACTTCTCTCAATCACCGACAACGTTAAAAATTCTCCCCAGTGCTATGGTTCAAATAAGTTTGCGCCTGACAGTATGGAACATGTATTGAAGAGAGGCTATCATCACACACAATCCATACGTGGTTCGTACACTTTTTTCATAGCCTACCTTTTTCTTTCCTTCGTTTGTCAAATTAACTGACTGAAATTTGCAATTTGTGTCGGCTTTTTACAATATTTTTTTTTTCATTGCCTACTTTCTCCAATCAGCTGGTGCTCCCTCGGTCGCGGTATGATTGAAAATCACAACAAATTATTTGACAGCCGGGGAAACATTTTTGTGGTGTGTGTAATATGTCTCAGTGTGTAAGCGGGTACCAAAAATCTTGGCTTATTTTCGTTCTTTATACTATATAATCGTGCGCTTTCAAATAATATGATAAAAATGAACGAAATTAAAATAATACCTGGAATTGAATATGTCCTTCACGGCCTATAGCCTAGTTATTAGGTGCTTATAGGAATTGTTCTAAACAAATTGTGGTGTATTTTATTATACCCTTCACGGATGTGATAGGGTATATGAACTTTATCATGCAGTTTGCTATGCACAGAAGGAAGCATCTCCGAGCATACAACTACTACTACTACTTATATTCTTGGTCAGTATGATGAGACGAGTCGACTAAGCTCAGTCTGTCTGTCCGTCTGTCTGTCTGGTTCTATGCAAACTAGTTCCTCAGTTTTAAAGCTATCGAGCTGAAATTTTGTACAAAGCCTTCTTTTTATTGCACGCAGTATCGGAACCAATATAATCGGACCACTACGTCAAATAGCTGACATAGGAACGACCGATCCAAAAATTCGTCTTTGTGAGAAAACTTTTTTATTTCTAAAGATATCTTTTCAAATTTCACTCTAATCAATAGTATCTTTAGTCAAATAGTATTCCCGAATTTGGTTGAAATTGGATAATATGTTAAGTTAAGTTAATAGCCTTGACCCCTCCAGTGGCATGGGCGCGTCAACATCTCTAGCATTTCTATGCCTTGTTAACATTTCGATAGCATATCTATTATACTTTTCGGAAGTGCAGTTGCTAGCATGCACCTCCTATCCGCACCATCTTCATACTAACAAGCTCGGAGCACTATGAGAGTTCTATTAGTACTCACAGGCAGTTTTTGATCGCGCCATGATTTGAACTCCGAGCTCTAGATTGATATCGTAGAGCGGTGACCGAACGACCACGGTCACCGACCGCGACACTCTACCATATAGCTGCCATAGGAACGACCGCTCCAAAAGCAAGTTTTTATTATAATTTTTTTTTTATTTCTGAAGATATCTTTACCAAATTTCACAATATTCAATCATATTGACTGCCAAACCAAGTTCCTGAATTTGGTTGAAATCGGCCCACTATTTCAAATACCTCTTATAGGAACAGTGGCAAATGCACCATGAGTCATACCGAAGCTTCGGCAAGCTAGCTGAAGGCTGTCTTGTTTTTTATACCCTTCACGAATGTAAAAAGGTAAATTAACGGTGTCATGAAGTTTGCAACGCACAAAAGGAAGCATCTCCGACTGTGTAAACTATATATTGGTCAGTATGACAAGATTAATCGATTAAGATTTGTCCGTCTATCTGTCAGTCCGTCTGTTTCTATACAAACTAGTCTCTCAGTTTTGAAGCTTGAGAGGTGAAATTTTGTACGAAGCCTACTTTCTATTGCACCCCGTCGGAACCAATGGAATCGGAATACTGCGTTATATAGCTCCCATAGGAACGACCGGTCCAAAAGTGTGTTTTTGTAAGAAGAACTTTTTTGTTTCTAAAGATAGCTTAAAAAAATTTCATATTTATCAATGTATCTGCTGCCAAATTACATTTCCTAAATTGGTTCGAATTGGATCACTACATCAGATAATTGTCAAAGAAACGAGCCTTCCAAAAGGAAGTCTTTGCCAGAAAAACTGTTTTGTTTCTAAAGATATCTTTACAAAATTTCACACTAATCTGTCATAGTTACCGCCAAACCACATTTCTAAATTTAGGTGAAATCGGCCCACTATTTCACATACGTCTCATAGGAACAGTGGAATTGGAACAACTAATTTGTATTTGGTAAATGCAGAATGTTTGATCCATTCTGCATTTACCATTTATTGGCAGGAATTGTAGTGAAATACTGCTGCGTAAATTAAAATCAATCACCTATTTCAATATCTTTAGTTGATTTGAGGATTGGCTGATAGGTCTAAGATCATTGGGCCGTGTATTACAGCTTTTAACCGTTTTCGGAATATGTAAAAACAATATCCACTTCATTCCATAAACGAGGGATATAAACCAAATCCAGACTGGCCCTTAAAAGGGTTTCAATCTATGGGGTAACGGTATCCAAATTGTGTTATAGATCGGTAGGTATAATTCCGTCCGGCCCAGCTGATTTGAAGAGTTCGAAGTTGCCAATAGCCCATAATACCTTCTCCCTTGATACAATCGCAGCAGAGTCAAAAGAAGTAGCTTCTGTCGATGAAACCGGAGTGAATGAAATGTCCGTAGAGCTGCCAGGAAAATGGGTATCAAGCAATGACAGCACAGCGGGTACCCTCACCATCGGGCTCCTCAAGTTTAGTTGCTAGTAGGGAGATCTGGATTGCTCGTTTGAAGAAGGAATAATATATCTTTCGCGTCGTCGGATTCAGAGGGTAACCAGACACGGGCCCTAGGTCTCGAGGGTATCATTAATGTTAAAACGACATTGTAAACTGCAAGCTTGCATAAAAAATTGTGTTAATAATTATAGAAAGAAGAGGCAGCGACTAGCCTAACCGTCCCCCTCCTCTCCCACCAATCTTTACCCTTTCAGAAATGGGTAAACTACAATTCACTCTACGAAAAACAATATGGAAGTGTGTAGTACTCACACCTATATACGAGGCCGATAAGTGCATTTTCTATATGGATATTGACATAATGCCCAACTTTGAATGAATGCATTATTATCAAATATTACGAATATTACGAAACATCATGACGTGACAAAGATTACTGCCAATGGTGCCGATTATAGTTGGCCATCGGTACATCAGACCTTGGATGTGTTTAAGGGATGCAGGGGTGTGCTAACTGTAACTATAGAAATAAACTATTATTAACTTATTTTGAGATTTCTAGAATCGATTATTTTCCATTATGTATATGTTTTTATATTTCTAAGTGTAACGGTCTCAAAATGCAAGGGGGGGGGGCAAATTACGATCTAATATTTACTCCTCCTCCACTGTTGCCCTGTATATGCCAACGAAACTTCAACTAGGCCACATGGAACAGTTGACGCGCTATGCCCCACAAGGGGTTAGGGCAATTGAGTAGTGGTAGTAGTAGTTATAAGCAAAAAAAATCCCTGTTTTATGGTAAAGTTTTGTAATTAGCACCCTAAAAATTAAATAAAATATTGTAAATAACTGGCTAAACAGTCCAATTTGAGCCATGGCCTCGAGATGAGTTAGCATCATCTCATTTTCTAGATCGTGACGGTCGTGTCCAGAGGTGTGTGATCAGCAACACGCTCAACCGAGTTATTTACCCCATAAATGGGTACTCATTTGACAGCTGAGTGGGCTCATAGTCCGACACGTAAATTTTATCGAAAACTACCGCATTCAGTAGGAATCGAACCGGGGCCCAGTGTGTAGAAGGCGAACGTGCTAACCGTTGCGCCATCCGGACTACCCTAAAAATTAATGAATGAAAAAAAAAACACAATTTAGTTTAAGTAAACTACCTTATGATTGGACTACTGTTGTGATAGAATATTAAGTGCTTTTTAAACGGTCCCAACAAACTTTTTAGAATTCTTTATTTAATTTTACTCGTAAAATAGGTGCTCGGAATGGCCACCTTCCATCCCCTTAAACAATAGCGTATAGCTTTTCCCAACATTCCTCTTGTATTGCTGGCAGTTATATCGTTTACGTTTCAAACAAACTTCGTCTACACTGCCTGGAGACTCCTTAAAGAACACTTCAAATGACCCCACAGACAATAATCAAGTGGATTTAGATCAAGAAGCCGTAACCAACGAATATTTCCGAAGCACATCCAGGGTTAAAAGTATTCGAAAAAATGTTCGTTGATATTTTTTGCTGGAAATTGCAATTGAACATCTTTTTTTTTTTAATTTTGTGTTTTGTCTCTGTTGATCTTGAAATTAATCGCAATTTGTCCTAATGCGACGTACCGCTATTAGACTCTAGTATTTGGAACAATGCATCTTAAGCTCGACACACATGGCGAACCAAATGGTTTGTGTCCACCATCGAACCACGTCCAAATCAATAGAACGTGCGGAGAAAAGAGTCTCCTCATCTCCACTGTTCTAATGATTTTGACGTGGTTCGATGGTGGTCGCGAACCATTTGGTTCGCCAAGTGTTTCGATTTTTATTGGTTAACGATCTTCTTTTTATTCTTTATCAGCCTTTTTGTCCTCGTGGGGAAACATGACATTGACTTACTTGATTTTCAGCTTCCTGAAATGTTACCAGTTGAAATTGAAATTAGCGTCTGTCCTTGTACACAGTTGTTTTTTATTTATTTATTTTTTTAAACTTTTTTACTTCGTGAATTTTATCTTTTAACGTAGATTGTTTCTAGTTTAACATGCATGGAAGAATAGTGTACTCCCAATCTGTACCTGTATACACTATACATAGATACGAGTATAGTGTATGCAGTGTATGCACCTATCTAATTCAAAATCAATCAGTCTGATATACGTTTCTATAGCAACATTTCCTGCAATACTTGGAAAACCAGTATCCTGGAAATGCCAAAAGAAAACATACATATCAATGACACACGATCACTAATCTAAACACTCAAACTGTACGAATTGTTTAAAACAAAGTTTATCTGGTGCACTGATTAATCTTGGGGAGAATAGTTTGTCTCCGTGAAAGACACAAGTTTCACCAGCCTTCACATGTGGTAACTCTGCAGAATAAAAGCTACTCGAATCATCCATTTACCAGGACACCAGCAGAGCAACAAACAGAAAGATAGTTCCCACTTCCATCTCATCACAGATGCAGGGCCGGAGTTAGTGGGGGCTATATGGTGCAGTTGCACCCACTCGAAAAAAATCGTATTAGGTAAAATACCCACTCGTTCTTCTTTAGTTGTGACTGGTCCGCAGTCTTCTTGTTCTAATGAGGAAAGCTTTTGGGGGCTTTCATATGACGTGTACGGTATACGTTATTTGAAGGAAGCTTTTATCGAATCAAACATAGGCCTTGTACATTGTCTAAAGATGTTCACACGGAGCTAACGCGAGAAAACCATGTAATCAAGAAATATGGTTTCTCGTGCGCATTGTTCATGTGTGGACGAAGTCTTATATTCTTAGCGGCTCGAAAAAGTTTTAGGCACACATTTCTATTCATTGTAGCTTTCAACGACGACACGCCAAATATTAGACATTACTAAGATGTCGCACTTCATACAAATTAACGCACACAAATAAACCTCGCGGTGCCGAAAGTGACGGCAATAAGTCAAAGGAAAATCGCCTTAGGGACGACAACACTTCAAACAGGTGTTCAAATGACAACTGCCAAACACGTTTGTTTGTATGAGTAACTTGTTAATTGGTATTAACCCTCCGTGTACTCACTATGGAAACCAAATCCTTATATTACGTTTACACTATCCCCAGATTACTTCATCTGCAGCGTAATCTGGGTGTGGTGAGTTCAAAATTGTATGTATTTGACAGTCGCAGATTATCTCAGCTGGCGCAGATGAAGTAATCTGGGGATAGTGTAAACGTAATATTAGGCAACTAACAGGTACTACGTTAATTTCTATGAAGTGCGACATCGTTACATCGTTAATCTTTTTACACACAGCGATTGTTTGCCGTACCTTCTCACATCGGGAACTATTTCAAATAAATAAAACCATTTACGGGGGTAAATCGAAAGTGTTTCGATTTCGAGCAAAGCTCATCCGAGAAAATATCGCATCGAATAGCGTCGTGTGAAAGTAGCCTTTCTGTTTTACGACGAGTAAAAATATAATTATGTCGCAAAATCGATTAAATCATACAACCATATAAACTACTTATTTGCACACAGAGTCAGTTTGATATTTACTACCTATACTTGGACTAAACACGTTCCCCCGGCCCTGCTCAAATGTGAACGTATGCTTTCAGAAATCTCACGACAATGCTTGGAATTCAACAAGGATTTCAAGAAGTAATAATGAAATACAAAAACAATAACTTTTAATTAGTGCAGGCGGCATTGTCTCCTGATGTTGATGCTGTTCACTTTTCTACCTGTCCAAGAATTGAAAGGGTGTTGTACTCACGGCTAAATTGGGTTTTACTGAGCTTGAGATGTCTTTATTATCGAGGCTAATTACGAGTGCCCTTCGGGAGATATTCCATTAATTAATTCCTGGTCAGTCGAATGCTTTTGTTCATATTTAGACGTCTGTGGTTGGAATAAGAATATTCACCTGCCTAAATCCACAATTAATATGTAAATTGCTTACAAAATATTGGGTTAATCTTACCATAAAAATGTCCTTGGATATAATTATATCACGGAATTCTGAAGCAAAATATTCATAGTATTTTAATCAACTTAGCATAACAATGGCCAAGTTGATTGAATTACGCGTGAAATACTTAAAGCGTCCCGCGGTTTATTTACTGGGAAATAGAGATTTCACAAGTTTTGTTTATATATTTAACATAGGCTTTTAGCGAAACCCATTAATCCACGAACAGTGCATTAATTTGATTACATTGTATACCCCCGTAATTTCAGGGAAACCCGGCAATTTGTGAATAAAATGCTGCAACATCACTAAATGCCTAGTTCAAGGGTTCTCAATTTGTTTGCTGTCTCGACCCCCTTAGGGAGAAAAATCGCACGCGACCCCACGGCCCGATCAAAGATTTAAAATACGAAAAAAGGAGTGATAACCATTTTCAATGCATTTCTTTACTGTCTTTCTTTTTGTCTCTTTTTAGCTGCGTAAGGCGATTTAAAAATAATTTCACAAGTAAAAACATAATTTTTTTTTTCTCTTTATTTTTTCGAGATCCCGTAACTTCAAATTTTTGGGGACTTTTAGTGTAATGTTCCTCCGAACACATTTTAAAAAATAGAAGAATAAAAACTTTGGTAATTATTGTATTTCGGGTAGTAACTTTTTGACTGGGCTCTACTCATAATATGAGCTTACGGGAAAAGTTCTGAAAAGTTTATTTTAATACCGTTCGCAAAGGCACGCGGCGGGGCGTCGTGTCTACAAGCCACTCAAATTAGTCTTATTCTCATCCCCAACCATTTCAATAGTTTTTCAACTTATATGGCGTTTAGGGAACATTAAGTATACTTAAATCCTAAGAATAACCTACGTGTACTTCAAGCAGTATCTTAAATAAAAAACTACTTTTTTGGTTTTAAAAGAATAACTTGAATCTCATAATATTTAGTATAAAAATCGTCTCCGTAAGTGACATGCAGGGTTTTCAGAGAAACATCACGAAAATTGGAAAATGTTCCTTTGAGAAATTAAAAATCTTGGGTTTGGTGATGTATATTAACAAATATAATAGAAATGAGTTTGCAGGCACTTTAATTAGCTTTAATTTTACATACATTGAACGTTTGTAAGGACACCAAGTACCTGGAAAATAGCAAACCAATTTTGAGTCTGCGTAAGTTCAATGGAAACATTGTTCAGTATCTCCTAAAATAAATATTCTACTGAAAAAATCATTTTCGCTTTCTTCAAGAACATTAAATTCACTTATCAACCCTGTACATTCAGAAGTTTCCAAGGAGACGCTCTCAGAAAGTACAAATCCTATTTTCAAAAACATAAATTTACGAGGGGTTGATCTAGCTACTTTACTTGATCTGAAACTGTCGTACATACAAATTTAAACTCACCACACCTTGATTTCCGAGATCGAACTGTTCTGGCCCCTGGTGTGAACCCAAATATATATCTCTCTCTCAATTGCCCTAACCCCTTGTGGGGCATAGCGCGTCAAGTGTTCCATGTGGCTCAGTTGACGTTTCGACGGCATTAACTGATTTCGGAGAATGCAGTTGCCAGGATGCACCTCCTGTACATCCATGGCCGCGAACATCGTCGTGGACGGGATTCGAACCCGAAAAGCCGGTAGTCAAACATGAGACTGATGCCTCAACACACTGCGCTGCCGGGCGCCGAACCCAAATATGCAGCCTAGAATATGATATTTGTAAAGTATAAGTCCCAGGATTCCAAGAGCTCAATTTATCTTTAAATTCGCGTGGGTCTTCCATGATGTCACCAACAACCGACATGTACTTAAGCACTTGAGCGTGCTACTTAAACTACGTAGCATAGTATCACTAGACTTCCAACGTTCGTTCTGCACGTTTTTATTTAACAACTTTGAAAAATTAAATGAATAGAACATGTCAATTTATCCCTTTTGGATTTGGTGATTTTCCTTTATTTGATTCAAAACGACTTCCTTGGATGTCATTGTGACAGAAATTATTCAATCAGCATATTTCGTTTAAGATTTGCCCTGTGTCCCTCTCACGCCATCATGCCATGGTATGAATAGGTGGAACAAAACTTTATCTCTGTGATGCGTGGATTTTTGGGGATTCGATACGCTTAGAGAAAATTCTATTTCTGGATTCCACCCGAATGGAAAAATTAACCTTTTTGTGAGCGACCAGGGTACGTTTTCGTATTTGGCCATGGCAATGTGTCGCCCGCCCGCCTTTTTATTCATGCTCGGGAGAATTTCATTTTTTTTCGCCCCCTTTGACTTCAGTCTGGTTCGCACACAACATGTCACACAAAAGATGATGATGGTGTTACATGAAAAGTCGATATTTCAAATTTAAAGGACAGGACAACGTGAATATAGGCTGGATATTACATCCAGGCTTCGTGAAGCGCAGCTATGCAAGAAACCCCATTAGGTGCGTTTTTTTGTACAACGGGTTAGGGTAAGTTAGCTCGTCGAAAAAAAAAAAGGATTTTAAATATCATATTTTCTACCCTGATTAACTTTCAAAATTGATAGTTGCTTTCGGAATTCGTTCGTTTCTGTTCATGTGACAATTATGAATACGGCCGCCTAAATTACCAATAATTCAGGCAAATTGTCTAAAATAGACGAAAAATTGCGAAGTAGTTGAAATTTGGTATAGACGTTTGAAAATATATATAAAATACTTCAAGAAACCGAGGAGTCATGGCGCATGTAGTCGATAAGAAGCGCTTTTTTCAACAGCCATACGGAGCAGAGCAAGTTACTATACTCAATTGCCCTAACCCCGGGTCATCTATTCCATGTGGCCCTGAGACCCACTGCGCTACCGGTTGCCCCCGGTGTCGGTTGAAGTGGAGTTTTCTGCAACATGAAGATGCCACGAAAGCTTAAGGGCAATTTGTTCAAAATGGTCGTACATCCCAGTGCGGGACTGAATGCTGGACTATGTACAAGACATACGAAAATAAAATAACTGCGACTGAGATGAAAATACTACGGATGTTAGCCGGTGTGACCGAAAAGGATCGTATCAAAAGTACCTACATCTGAGGCAGCTAGTTTGTTGAGCAGGCGTACGTCTGAGAACCCGGTCATAAAGGCACTATCAATGAATTTTAAATTTGCTGGACCCGAACCCCGAGGCAGACGGAAACACGCATGGATCGATCAGATGAAGAAGCAATAATAATGAATTAATCTCGGCGATGATACGATCCAAGACCGAGCTGCCTGCAGAAGGAAGCTGAGATAACACCGCCAGAATGGGCGAAGTGTCAACACCCCAGGCAGAGCAACGAGAAACCACAGAGTAGTATGAAAGAGCAGGGAAGAAGAAGTACCGTTTATTTGTCGAAAATTATCACCAAAATGGACACTCTGTCCTAAAGCGTTACAGAATTATAACATTGTTTTGTAAATTGTGTCAAAAAGCTTGACATGCTTAACAAAATCAAAATTTGCCGGTCTCCCAATCATTCAATCCAAGATTTGACGGCACTTTCTGAAACTTCATAAAATTTCATCCCTCTATCAACGGAGAGTTTGGAACATATAATCATAGGACTCTCCACATTAATTGTGCAAAGTTTCAAAACAACACAATTTTTTTTTAAGTCAAGGTTGAAGTAAATCTGATTCATCCCAAAACTATGATTTTTTCTTTAACGCGTATTATTCAGAAATGTTCAAATCTAAATATTTTCATTGGGCGACCGATAGCGCAGTGTGCTGAGGCATCAATCTCATGTTTGACAACCGGCGTTGGTATTGTGGGGCAAAGCGGGTCAACTGTTCCATGTGGCCCAGTTGACGTTTCGACGGCATAAACTGGTTTTAGAGAATGCGATTGCCAGCATGCACCTCCTGCACATCCATGGCCACGAACGTTGTCGTGGACGGGATTCGAACCCGAAACACCGGTAGTTAAACATGAGACTGATGCCTCAACACACTGCGCTATCGGTCGCCCCGGTCGTCGAAATCTCAGCAGCCGGTAACAAGTTTTGGGTTTTTACTTTGGGTAAACTTTTAGCCGGAGGCCAGGTGTTGGGTTTTTCATTTGAATAAACGGTTAGCGTTTATCGAATCAATAACGCTTACCAGACATTGAGAAAATCAAATTGTGCTAACTTTTTTTAATCGGAAATTTAGCAACCACTCAAAAAGGGAAGGAATAGCACACCAGCTAAAATATAATTTCAATAGAAAATGACGTAGCTAAAAAAGTTGATGTTCGGAATTAAGTGACGGCCAGAGAAGAGAGAGATAAGGAAGGATAATCACAATCTATGCACACTAAATTCCGTGAAGCAATTCCACCTCATTCCGTTAGCTGAAAAGTAAACTGAGAGACACGCGCCGTCTACCTCGGAACACCCGCCCGGTCCATATAGTCCCGAACCAACATGCCAAACTCACATTCCCCAATTCCAGCTTATTTTCCCGGAACACCCGCCCGGTCCATATAGTAGAAGAACCAGGCCAAAACAATGCTGCCAAGCAATTGCTTCGTTTTCTCCCGGGTAATTTCAGTTCCTTCTTTCTCTCTCTTCTCTGGTGATAGCATTAGCAAATGCAAAAGCTCGGAAGAACTTTTTTTTAAGTTTATGGCCCGTTTTCTAAATGTCTCGTAAAACTGCCCGATAACTAACAGAGACATGAGCTTATTCAAGCGATAAACTTGCCAGTAAATATTTTCGTTTTCTCATACGCCCGTTACCAAGCCGAAAAATTTGGAACGTTTCTCAAAGCGCAAATTATGGCAAAATCTGCTGATTTTCTTAGCGGAGTTTTACGGTCCAGAATTCTATTCAATATCTGTACGGTCTCTCAGCATATTCATTCGCGACTCTGAGTTTCTTCCAAATTCTTTTCAATCGAATGAATTTTCAAAAACTCTGTTCTTTATGGCCAGTTTCATTGTTTTCATCTGAATTTGAGAAAACGGGCCTACGTAATTTTAAGCTCAAAATGAATCAATCCTTTTCTATTCACTTTTATAATTATTATTTCAATTTTGTTCTACACATATATTTTATTATTATATTATAATAATATATAATAATTGAATAATTATTATAATTTTTTTTTAAGTTAGAAAAACGATAAAAGTTTTAAATCCGCAAAGTCCATGAATTTTAAAATAATAAAATAATTATTTAACCACCTTTATGACTTTGCTTTTTAACAAATTTATTATAAATTTATTTAGTTTGGATGCATTTCGACATAAATAGTCATCCTCAGCGAGTACATTTAAACTAGAAAAAATCGTTAGCTTGGTTCTATTTATATGAAATTAATTAAAAATATATGTGAAGTTAACGGAATTATACGGACACTAATATTACAATGTAAAAGTTTTTTTTTTTTGGAAAATCAATTAGTCTGAAATAACGGAAAAGCTACTTTAATCCTTTGCAAATTGTCGAACAATTGTATGTAGTTAATGATGTGCAATTAAAATATATGGAATAACGGAAAACTACTTTAATGACTATTTTTTTTTTATTAACAGTGAGAATTTAAACATTTAAAAAGTGGTGACCGAATTGGTGCTTCCATCGTATTCATCAAGGTCTTCCTGTTGATATGCATATGAATGCTTTCGTACCCGTCCAGTTTTTGTGTTTGGTTTACTTGTTTTTTCAGATGTATATTTTCGATGCTCCAATTAATGTGATTATTCTCCATTGCGTGTAAAGCGACGGCTGATTTAGTCACTTGGTTTTTGTTTATTGAAGACAAATGTTCTTTAAAACGTGTGAATATGCTTCTCTTTGTTTGGCCGATGTATGTTTCTTGACAATCGCTGCAAGTAATTTCGTATATCCCAGACTTATTTAGTTGATCTGTTTGGTCTTTCAAGTTAACAATATGATTTTGTAGTTTGTTTCTACTTGAATGAACGATTTCAAGATCATGTTTCTTGAAAACGCTTTTCAATTTGTTCGTGATCTCTGGGATATATGGCAATGAAATCCTTTTTTGTTGTTTTTTATCTGCTAATAATTTCGTTTTTCGTGATTTAGCAATTTTTTTTGAATGTAGAGAAACAAGGTTGTCAATCATTTGTTCCTCGTACCCATTAATAACCGCAGAATATTTAATGTATTTTAATTCTTGCATGAAATATTGGATGTTTAATGGCAATCTACATAGCCTGAAAACCATACTGTGGAAAGCAGCCTTTTTGTGAGTTATGGGGCAATGAGAATCGTTCGGTATATAACCCGGTGTACTTGATGGTTTTCTGTACACTGAAAAATCGATGCAACCATTTGTCTTCCGGTTTAGTTGTACATCCAGGAAAGGCAGTGCCGAATTAGATTCTAGCTCGATCGTAAATCTAATTGTTGGTGATCGTGTATTCAGGTGGGCGAGTATATTTTGGGTTTCGCTTCTCTCTATCACTGCTAAAATGTCGTCAACATATCTATACCAAACTCGAGGGATCGAGCCATCTTCTTTTAAACTCATTTCCAGATTACACATGAACAGATTCGCTAGAAACCGGGACAGTGCGTTTCCCATGCAGGTACCCTTTGTTATTTTAAAATAGTCATTGTTGAATTGGCAAATATTTTGGTCCATGCAGAGTTTCGTTAAATTCAAAAATACTTTTCGTTTCTTTTCGACGGGTTCATGTCGTGAAAGCCAATCCTCTAGGATTCGAAGAGTTTCGGGAACCGGTATACTTGGAAACAATGATTCTACGTCAAAGGACACT
The DNA here is from genome assembly GCA_964017055.1 of Chloromyia formosa. Taxonomy (NCBI): domain Eukaryota; kingdom Metazoa; phylum Arthropoda; class Insecta; order Diptera; family Stratiomyidae; genus Chloromyia; species Chloromyia formosa. Next base: position 131,275,830 of record OZ024814.1, read on the forward strand.
ATCGCTTCATTTTCCCTAACATTTAAATTTTGTAGTTTGTCACATAATTCATATGAATTCTCGACGTATAGTCCCTCTGGTCTTGGGTATTCTTTGAAGATTTTGACCAACCATTTGGCGATTTTCTCCGTTGGAGCGTTGCAATTCGAAACAATTGGTCTCATTTTAAGATTTGCTGTACCTTTATGAGTTTTTGGTAGACAATATAGTTTCGGGACAACTGGATTCGAGGTCACAAGGCTCCATTTGGTCTTTAAATCAAAAACCGTTTCAACTTCCTTTAAGGCGTTGTTTGTATTGAGAACCATTGATGGCAAAGGGTTCTTTTTTAATAGCTGGAAACTTCCTGTGGCGATTGTTTCAGATACTTTCTCATTGTAATGGTGTTTGTCCATAATTACAATGTCACGACCTTTATCTGACTTCATGTAGCAGACGTCCTTTTTCTTTTTATTTAGCGAACGCAGAACTTTTTTAAATTTCTTGGATTGGTGAGATGTATTACTTTTTTCAATCGCTGATTTTGTTATATTTCTGATGTCTTGTTTCACTTGTTCTGATGAATATTTAATAGCTGTTTCAATATCTGCTATGAGATCAATTATCGGAGGTTTCTCTGGTTTAGGCGTAAATTGTAAACCTTTGTTTAATAAATTCATTCATTTGTTAAAAAGCAAAGTCATAAAGGTGGTTAAATAATTATTATTTTAAAATTCATGGACTTTGCGGATTTAAAACTTTTATCGTTTTTCTAACTTAAAACATAAATCATGGAACTCCAACCATTCAAAAACGAAACCCAACAACTAGTACAAAAATTAAAAAAGTTAAAATCGAAAGTGAAGTGTTTAAAGCTGGACATTTTCTTCCTAAAACAGTGTAAACAAGAAAAGGTGTTTCCAAAATTCATTAAAGTTAAATGCGCGGTATCGAACTCTAGAACACACATCGTAATCAATGCAGCCAAAAAAATGTGGTTAAAAGTGGAATTAAAATATTTGTACAGCAAATTGAGTGGAGTAGAACTAGACACGAAAGTGGCACATTTAGAACTCTCAGTACATCTCCATCCGTGCGAGTTTGATATTATATTTAATAATTTATTGGTCGAAGTAGAAGATATGGCCAATTTAAAAAAGGACACTTTAAATAAAAAATTTGAAAAATTAAAACGTGAAAAATTTATTAAACAAAAAACGGAAAAAGAAAATCTTCAATCCAATGTGACAAATAAATGCGTGAACGTCGTTACAAACCTCTCGAGCCAAAATTTCAACGAAGAAGAAATGAATTTATTAAACAAAGGTTTACAATTTACGCCTAAACCAGAGAAACCTCCGATAATTGATCTCATAGCAGATATTGAAACAGCTATTAAATATTCATCAGAACAAGTGAAGCAAGACATCAGAAATATAACAAAATCAGCGATTGAAAAAAGTAATACATCTCACCAATCCAAGAAATTTAAAAAAGTTCTGCGTTCGCTAAATAAAAAGAAAAAGGACGTCTGCTACATGAAGTCAGATAAAGGTCGTGACATTGTAATTATGGACAAACACCATTACAATGAAAAAGTATCTGAAACAATCGCCACAGGAAGTTTCCAAATATTAAAAAAGAACCCTTGGCCATCAATGGTTCTCAATACAAACAACGCCTTAAAGGAAGTTGAAACGGTTTTTGATTTAAAGACCAAATGGAGCCTTGTGACCTCGAATCCAGTTGTCCCGAAACTATATTGTCTACCAAAAACTCATAAAGGTACAGCAAATCTTAAAATGAGACCAATTGTTTCGAATTGCAACGCTCCAACGGAGAAAATCGTCAAATGGTTGGTCAAAATCTTCAAAGAATACCCAAGACCAGAGGGACTATACGTCGAGAATTCATATGAATTATGTGACAAACTACAAAATTTAAATGTTAGGGAAAATGAAGCGATAGTGTCCTTTGACGTAGAATCATTGTTTCCAAGTATACCGGTTCCCGAAACTCTTCGAATCCTAGAGGATTGGCTTTCACGACATGAACCCGACGAAAAGGAACGAAAAGTATTTTTGAATTTAACGAAACTCTGCATGGACCAAAATATTTGCCAATTCAACAATGACTATTTTAAAATAACAAAGGGTACCTGCATGGGAAACGCACTGTCCCGGTTTCTAGCAAATCTGTTCATGTGTAATCTGGAAATGAGTTTAAAAGAAGATGGCTCGATCCCTCGAGTTTGGTATAGATATGTTGACGACATTTTAGCAGTGATAGAGAGAAGCGAAACCCAAAATATAATCGCCCACCTGAATACACGATCACCAACAATTAGATTTACGATCGAGCTAGAATCTAATTCGGCACTGCCTTTCCTGGATGTACAACTAAACCGGAAGACAAATGGTTGCATCGATTTTTCAGTGTACAGAAAACCATCAAGTACACCGGGTTATATACCGAACGATTCTCATTGCCCCATAACTCACAAAAAGGCTGCTTTCCACAGTATGGTTTTCAGGCTATGTAGATTGCCATTAAACATCCAATATTTCATGCAAGAATTAAAATACATTAAATATTCTGCGGTTATTAATGGGTACGAGGAACAAATGATTGACAACCTTGTTTCTCTACATTCAAAAAAAATTGCTAAATCACGAAAAACGAAATTATTAGCAGATAAAAAACAACAAAAAAGGATTTCATTGCCATATATCCCAGAGATCACGAACAAATTGAAAAGCGTTTTCAAGAAACATGATCTTGAAATCGTTCATTCAAGTAGAAACAAACTACGAAATCATATTGTTAACTTGAAAGACCAAACAGATCAACTAAATAAGTCTGGGATATACGAAATTACTTGCTGCGATTGTCAACAAACATACATCGGCCAAACAAAGAGAAGCATATTCACACGTTTTAAAGAACATTTGTCTTCAATAAACAAAAACCAAGTGACTAAATCAGCCGTCGCTTTACACGCAATGGAGAATAATCACATTAATTGGAGCATCGAAAATATACATCTGAAAAAACAAGTAAACCAAACACAAAAACTGGACGCGTACGAAAGCATTCATATGCATATCAACAGGAAGACCTTGATGAATACGATGGAAGCACCAATTCGGTCACCACTTTTTAAATGTTTAAATTCTCACTGTTAATAAAAAAAAAATAGTCATTAAAGTAGTTTTCCGTTATTCCATATATTTTAATTGCACATCATTAACTACATACAATTGTTCGACAATTTACAAAGGATTAAAGTAACTTTTCCGTTATTTCAGACTAATAGATTTTCCAAAAAAAAAATTCCGTTAACTTCACATATATGTTTAATTAATTTCATATAAATAGAACCAAGCTAACGATTTTTTCTAGTTTAAACATACTCGCTGAGGATGACTATTTATGTCGAAATGCATCCAAACTAAATAAATTTATAATAAATTTGTTAAAAAGCAAAGTCATAAAGGTGGTTAAATAATTATTATTTTAAAATAATTATTGTAAGATCAAAATAAATCCAAAGTTTTGTCTGAGAAAATTTGTATTTTCGTTGAGGGGGCCCCTAAGAACACAAGATAGATAGTTACGCCACTGCTTCCATAGCTATGCCTCGTTGAACGTTGAAGTTTGGATAGCATATTTTTCGGATGGTGCAGTTGCTAGCATTGCGTACTAGCTCCGAAATATACATTGTCCTATGAAATACGATAACACGTGGCCAAAGGTTTGTAATTGGACGATACGACGAAGGTTAATTAATTACTGATTATAAATTGCAATATGTTGTACAGATTCCCGAAACGAAATTAATCTTTGCTTCATGTTTGTTGCGGTTTCCTTTGATTATGTCAGGAGTTCTTGTGGATTGCATAATTAAGTGCTGTTCAATACGCAAGCAAATATGAAATGAAAGATGAACAGATGTATTGTGTATTGGCGCTAAAGATTTTATTGGCAGGACCTGAGAATATGAAGACTATATACAGAGCGGAAATCAGCTTAAATTTTTAGTACCTGTTTACACACTGACATATTACACACACTACAAAAAAGTTCCCCCGGCTGGCAAATAATTTGTTGTGATTTTCAATCATACCGCAACCGAGGAAGCACCAGCTGATAGAAGAAAGTAGGCAATTAAAAAATTTATTGTAAAAACTGACACAAATCGCAATTTTCAGTCAGACGATTTGACAAACGAGGGATAGAAGAAGGTAGGCGATGAATAAAAATGTGTTCGAAACACGTATTTGTTGTGTGTGGTGATAGCCTCTCTTCAACACATGCTTCATACTCTCAGAGCAGGGCTGACAATACTGTGTGCAAAATTACACATGCAGATTGTGTTGCAAGTCGACGTTTTTTTATTGTAGTGCTTTTGCAATCAACACAAATCGGAACATGTACAATAATTTGGGACTATAACTGCATCAACTGTCCTGCTAGGTTACAAATTAATTGAATTTTCGCATCAAAGCTTTAACCACAAAGATATTAATAGCCGAAAATTTGTTGAATAGTGCTGTACATATTTTAGTCCTATGATGTCATCTCAACGCAGATAACTGCAATTTAAAAGTGATCACCCTACCGCTGAAATTTTAATTGTCGCAGTGTTAGAAAACAGGTCTACAAACGACTTCGCGGAAGGATGCGAAAGAGAGTCAATTAGGGTTATATTTTTTTTCATCAGATGTAGGCATGCGGGGTGCCAATATCAAATAATATGTCAAGTACATTCCATTCCTAGTACCTTTTTCTAATTCAAATAACCACATGGGGGGGGGGGGGAATAAGCAAAAATGCTCAACTGTAAATACACATATGTATGTATTAGCGTTCAATATTTCACGATTGATATGAAACTTGGAGTTCATATTGCCCATACATACATTTGTCCTAACCCCTGTGGAGAGAATAGCGCGTCAACTGTTCCATGTAGCTTAGCTGACGTTTCGTTGGCATAAAGTCTCATATAGCTCTCATAGGAACAGTGAAATCAGAACAAATTTAACTACTAATTTCAAAGTGGCACATGCACCATAAGTCACAACGCTTCGCGTGAAGGGTATCATACCTTTTTTCCATTTCCACCTTCGACCTTTAAGGTCGCCACCCATTGACGAGCACAATCATGACCAAACTTCCATCGAACCATCAAATATCATAGGACGTGTGGAAAAACAATTCCTATTTCGACCGTTCTATGATATTTGATGGTTCGATTGGAAGTTTGGTCGTGGTTGTGCTCGTCAATGGGTGGCGACCTTAACATTGATTCCATAATTTCGCGCGCTTTTTTCAAAGCAATGCTGCTGAGCAGCAATCTACTAGAATTGGTCAAAGCATTTTACGCTCTCGTTGACAAAAACGAACGCTTGCGGTGAAAAAAATAAACGCCCGCGTTGAAAAAACCAACACCTGCGGTGAAAAGAGCAACGCTCGCGTTCAAAAAAAAACCCTTGCGGTGAGAAAACCAACGCTTGCGGTGTAAAGACGTTTGCGGTGGGAAATACGCGACGCAATTGCATTTACACAAGCGTTTCTTCACGCAAGAGAAAAGCGTAAAAAACACGCATTTCTATTGCGTTAAAAAATGCGTGTAATATAGTACATACTCGTATTTAGTACGTATTACAATATGCCTATGCCGGTATCTGGAAAAATATTTACGATAGCTGAACCCAGTCCGATATCCCGTAGCTTTTCAAAATGGGTAAAAGCTAATATATTCTTTCCACTATAGATATACGTATAGTGCATATCATTTCCTAATTAAACAAAAATATATATATAAATACGAGCATGATTAAATTTGATAACATACCGTTAATGCAATTCCAACCGTAGCAGAAAATGAGCCAGCTTTGAACTCGCGGGTACTGTATTGAACAAGTAGCGAGGTTTTTCCAACACCTGAGTCTCCTAATAAAATAACCTGAAATACAGACGAAGAACAAACTTATTAAAGACAAGGTATGTAATGCTTCGTTTACATGTGAACATTGAGCAAAACACGGAATATTGAAAAATTGCATTGAAAAGCACCAACAAAAAAAGATACCTTTCTGTTCTTACATGGCCAACATTTATTCACGATTCATTCCCATCTCTTGTGGAAACGACTCCAATGCTTGTGAATTCAAGTTGGCCATGTAAGGCCAGAAAGGTATATTTTGTTGTTGGTGCTTTTCATTGCAATTTTTCAATGTTGCGTATTTGGCTGAGCGTTCATATGTAAATGAAGCATAAGCACAAAAAAGTGTATTTTTGTTGTTCGCGTTTTTCAATATTCCGTGTTTTGCTCCATGTTCACGTGTAAACGAAGCATAAGGTTTAAGGGCTTTAAACACGTTAGTCTCGCCACACACTGTCGAACTCGAACACGAACCTGCTACAAATGTCCTCTGACACACACACACACTTCACATAAACGTGAAGAAACCCGGTCCACTTGTACCAGGTTCGTGTTCGAGTTTGACAGTGTGTGATGACACTTAGACCAAAAAAATACAAGATGACTAAACTACCCTACTTTTAAGACTTTTTTAGTCCATCTATCTAACGAAAAACAGGAAGAAAAAAAGAATTAAACAATTATTAATTAATGAATTAAAAAAAAATTTCCAGTTTTTCTGTAATATTTCGGTTTTTAGTGTAGACATAGCTATAAAAGCGGGAAAAAAGTCGTGTAGTTTTGAAATTTTGCAAAATTAATGAGGATAGTGTCCTGAATATATGCTACAAAATCCTCGTTGATAAGGGGTCCGAAAGTGTAGGGGAAAGGGTGCCGAAGCCAACTTTGAAGTTTGACCACAAGTTTTTGACAAGGATCGCCTCTTGTATGGAAAGTAGCCTTAGTTTTCATCCGATTGAACTAATTTTCAAAGAGGAGTGTAGTATTCGGGGGGCTCTTCCTAACAGTTGTGCAAAATTTCAAAACTACACGATTTATTTTTCCTATTAGATCACAAATCAGAGCAGCTATTAGACTATACGTATCAGATCAGCTTAAGGTGGTCTAATGCGTGGTCTAATGGCTGATCTGATAGGTGGTCTAGTGCGTGGTCTAACACGGCTTATTGGTCTTACGTATTAGAAGCCCTTTAGGGAATTCGCCTAAATATTAATTAATTACTTATGAAAACCGGAAATAGCCTATATCTTCGTCTCTTCTTATGCTGGATATTCACGGACGGCCCAAAACCAAATTTTCTTTGTCGAAGCCAAAATTTCCCTGTCAAATCCATTGTGCGACCGGGGAAATTTCGGCTTCGACCAGGGGAAATTTGGCTTTTGACCGTCCGTGAATGTCCAGCATTAGAGCCATGTATGTTTATGTCGTTATGAATTCCTCCTAACACTATTCGACATATCTCAGCATAAACACATTGCCGTGTGCCTCAATTTATTTATAAAAGAAATTAGTGAGCTCAATCTCACCAAACCATCATCGTCATTGTGGCTCGACAGTCCGACCATGGACCTTGGCCGTCTGTATCATTTTCCACCAATTTTATCGGTCAAGTACCGCGTCCAGCAGATGTTCGGCGTCAGCATCGCGTCGTCCTCACGAGCTTTCGGTGTTCCTCTCAGCCTTGCTTCGCTGATGCGGCGTTTCAATATTCATTTAGGCATGCGGATGTGGTCCATTCGTAGTACATATTCTGCCTAATGAAACCGTTGTAACTTGACAATTCTCGAAAATTCCAGCTCATTGTACAGTTCGTACAACTCATGGTTGTACCGGATGCTCCATCCATTTCAGTCACAAACTGCTCCAAAAATTCGACGAAAGACCTTTCGTTCAAATGTATTTAGCATGTTATTGGAGGCATGAATTAGGGTCCTGGATTCGTATTCATAGCGTAGCACAGGTTGTATATGATTGTCCCTGATTATATGCGGATTTACGTGTTTTTGCGCCCATGCTTGGATTTCATTATTGGAAGAACCGAGAAAAAATAATTATTTGCTAGCTGTATTCGTCGTATGTCACTGGTGTCCTGACCCAGCTATTTGAAGTCGTCTACGAATTCGATGCTGACTTCGCGGATGATTATGTTCGGTTCTGTTGGCGTCTGGCGTCCTTATTCTTACTAATTGCCTTAACTCCTCCAATTGAGAATCTCTACATAGCAATGCCTTGTTGACGTTTCGCAAGTATGTACATTTCGGATGGTGCAGTTGCTAGTATACACGTCCTGACCGCATAGCCATCTTTTATTGGCCAGCTTGGAGAGCTGTAGGAGTTCTTATAGTATAGTTGACAATTTCATTAATTTAATATTCATCATTTGCCCGTAACCTGTATCGAAAATAAGACTGCCGTTCGTTAAATAAAAATTGACCTAATGTGGGACGGGCAAATTAACGAACCCTACCCCCTTCAATCCGTAGAGGGATTTTGAAAATGACTTTGGAACAAAAAAGGGATGTTTTACTTGAAAATACTAAAATGCCTATACATGGAAATATACTCACCTTATGTACTATACCGTCATAAATGTCCTCATCTTCCTCGATTCTATATGATTTCCACCCTTCATCCACTCGGTCCTGATCATATTCTGGCACTACAGTAGAGTCATCACCGCCATCACCATAATAATAGTCCGAATCCACTGCATACATTTGCAAGGCCTCTTTTGGCGGTTTATAGCCAGGATATCCGCTTGGAGAAGGTGTTCGATAATCTGACTCCTGTTGCACATTAAGAGCTTTTGTTGGTCGAAAGTAGTATTCGTTGTAGTCGTTGTGCTTGCTTTTCTCGACTCGTTTTGCCTGAGTTTCGAGGTCTTCGAAAACATCATCGCTCATGCTATCGTCAGTAGCCATCTCGAGGATTAATAATTTCAAACCGATAATTTACGTTAGCGCTTTTCTACACCATCACCATCTACTGTCAGCTTTTCTCATAAGCAGAAGCTTTGCACTTTCTTCTAGTACGGATACTGAGGCACTGTCATTACTGGAGTAGTAGAAGAGGGTGGTTGGGATAATATATGAATGAGTGGGTGGTTATTATCAGAGTGAGGTTTGTTTTGACGTTTCGATTGAATCCCCCATTTAGGTGCACTAATAATCACAATTTAATAACTTTCGAGAGATTGCTGTTTAAATTCATTCATTTAATGGATATTGCCTTTAATGAGAACAATGCGGCTTCTCTTAGCACAGTCGGGAACTATTGCTAGGGAAAGTCTGTACTCGTACTATTGATGCCACAAATTTTATCAAATACACTACACACTAATCAAGCCACTAATAAGATGCACTACATGGAACACAATTATTTCTAAAGCTAAAGGCAATTTATTTATTCAAGAATATTCAACCACAAAAATACGTAAGTAAATCTGCTCTAAATAAGGGCTGCATTCAAGGTCCTTTCCGGCACACGAATGATCTGTTTCTACAGATTTCAACCGGACCGTATGTACGAGTATACTGAAAGCCGAACATAAAAAAACACACTCAAAACTTATTTAAAAAAAAAACTCACGGCGAATGCAGCACGTAAATGGAGGACATAAAATTCGACTTCTTGCTCCCGAATCCTCCACATTCTAAAGACCGAGGTCCTGACCGAATAAACTTCTCAAGAATTATGTCATGTGCATTTCGTGTACAGTTCGGGTGGAAAATGTGTGAATAGAACGTATAGTGTGGCCTAATTCCTTTACTATGAATATATTTGGCAAAGGGGGTGGTGATGGCACCACGGACCAAGAGGGGGAAGCTCGTCCGATTCCAACATTCTGCAGGCTGATAAGTTTTAACTCCTACCACCCACCAACGCGGTAACATTGTTATGGGAAAGCTCCTGGCAAGTTATAACTCACAGATAAGTGGTGTACTGTTTACAAGGCAATCGTCGCTAAACTTATTCGGTAATTCGTGTTCTGATTTAGCTCAGCTTTAAAAATGAAATACGATTTTATCGAGTATACTTATCGATGGGAAAATTGAGGTAACCATGAATCGGGCAACCGAAGAACCCACGAGTGGATAAGATGACAATCCTTTGAAAAGACAAACGCATGTTTAATTGGAGTTGATACATTTTTACATGTAATTTATTTTATAGTGATACCTTCCTCAAAGAACTAGATTGGACATACTTACATTGAAATTAAGGGAGCCGAGCCTATATTAAAAAAAAAAATTATGTATCGCAAATTCATCAAAGATAATAATTTTAAAGTGTCTAAAAAATATGTTAAGAATATCATTTTGGAGACAATCATTCGAATATCTTTATTTTGATAGGGATAGATATCGTGAAATTGCCTTTATCAATATATGTAGAAAGAGAACTTTGTGCAAGACGATAGGTACATTTGACTGCCCGGTAGCCGTGAAGTCTGTGTCACCACTCTACAAAGCTGCATCTAGAGAACAAAGGTCCGATCCCCGGTGCGTTAATAAGGGGGGGGGGGGGCTCCAAGCTTGTTAGTAAAAAACGGTTCGAATAGGATGTGCATGCTAGCAACTGTAACCGAAATCTACATATATGCTATCGAAACGTCAATAGGGCATACCTATGCAACCGATGTTGATTCGCACATGCCCCCGAAGAGGTCAAGGCAATAATCATATTTCACTGAGATAAATTAGCGATTATTTTAATCCTGCAACATAGAGGGCGTCCCACCTAGAAAGGACCATATTTTTAGGATGGATTGCTCACTTTGTTTGTTGGTCAGCCTAACCAGAATAATTACTCCATCTTCAACCTTGTTTTTATAAAAATGCCTGACTTTTTTAACAAAAAATGTTACGCACTGGAAAAAATTTAATGTATGTTTTATAGCGGCACACCGAGATCTCTGTTGTTGTTGTTGTTGTAGCAACGCCTGCTGGCCCTGGAGGGCAGCGCTTGGCGGTTGCTGATGAACGGGTCACTCCGGTGCGTAGAACCGGCTGCAGTGGGAGCGTGGTTGTCTAGTTGTAGTTGTCTGTAGTCTAGCTTTCCAACAACATATCAATTGTAAATGTTTTAATTTGAAAACTTTCAAATATTGCATAAAGGCAAAAAAAGGACCACGTTTTCAAAGTGGCAATAGTCAGCTGATAACTAGAATTTTTTTTATAAGTTGAAAATATGCCAAAATAAGTCCAATAGTCTTTACTATAATAGGCAGACTTTTGCAATTTATTTTGTATTAAAATTTTACGAATTAAAAGTAAACTAAAGCCAATTCCAATATTCGGTTAAACTATGGATTAACTAGCCCTTCACGTTAGGTTTAATAAAATTATATACTCACCGTAATCGAAACTCTTTGGAATAATGTATTAGTAGCGAACCAGTATCTATTAGATGGTTTACCTTGCGTAATTTTAGAGTTCTATGTGGCCCAGTTGACGTTTCGTTGGCATAAACTGGTTTCTGAGTATGCAGTTGCCAGCATGCACCTCCTGCACATCCATGGCCACGAACGTCGTCGTGGACGGGATTCGAACCCGAAACGCCGGTAGTCGAACATGAGACTGATGCCTCAACACACTGCGCTAACGGTCGCCCCAAGATATTAGATATTATTATGCTGAATAATGAAAACACGTCTATCGAAAAACACACACACTTTATTTAATAAACGAACTATACACACACGTAACTAACAACCAATGGCTAACTAGCTCTTACTATTCGTTTTCATTGGATCTCGATAACGACACCTCAACTGCTTTCCGTTTCCAGGCAGATAACGACTCTATAACGAATGACTTCCGACTGACTGACTTCGCTCTTGATGACCCTGGGTTTATATAGCGTTTTCGAGTAGATTCGTGTATCGACTAGCTAACGAAGATTCCATATGGTTTGAGACTCTGCTAGTACTCGTTCTGTTCGGACTTGTCATCGATGGTTCGAGACTATGATAGAGCTAGATAGAGTACAGTCTGTGTCGTAAGTGTGTATACTCCATGCATCTCCATGCATACATGCATAAGTTTCCAGCTGAACGTAACTCAGAAAAAAAATCTTAAACGTTGCTTTCAACTCAATTCAATTTCTGGTACAGATTGCATGTAAAACATTGAACTGAGGAAATATAGTAAATCAGAAATTTTTTCTGATTAATTTCCATTTACATGCATCTGAGTTTCTGAATACTCGCAACGTTTATGATCGTTAACGCAGGCAAGGCAATACTCGTATCAAGAATTATGGACAACATTGGCTGCGGTTTCAAAATTCAACTTGTTTCATTCAGCAATTCAGATACATATGAACCTAAAAGAGGAGAAATGTACCCGAAAAAAATTGTGGTACCTACTTTTCTCATCTGTCAAGTTTACATGCAATCTGCACTTGAAATTGATAGCAGGAAAACATGTTTCGTGTTTCTGAATCCTAAACGTTGCGAGTATTCAGCAACTCAGATACATGTAAAACATGAGCACGGGAAATAAATCAAAAAAAATTCTAATTTCTGATACTGTTGATGTTTTACATACAATCTGCACCTGAAATTGAACTGAGTTGAAAGCAGCTTTCAGCATTTAAAGTTTTTCCAGAATGCACACATGAGTGTGTGTGTGTTTTACAAACCGCTCCTGGCACCTTCCAAACAATAGAAAAATTATTAATTTTACATCATAATTCATATGCCATGAATCATATATCATATTAAATCATATACCACATAGCATATTGTTTTCTTTCCCGACATCCTAAAATGTAACCATTGCATTCAAAGAACCAATTTACACGATAATCATCGAGCAATTTCGATGAGATCGCATGCCAACGGATATCCACGAAAAAACTTGTTTGCGTCTCTCTCTCTCTCTATCTGAAGGACAGCTAATAAAAAAGGCAGATAAGCCATCAAAAACGCCATGCATTCGCTCATCCGAGATATTTGGCTAGAAGAAACAATGCCAAAAGAATTGGGCCGAATTATACCCAATACAAAAAGTGGACCAACTAACTGTAAAAACTACAGAGGCATTTCATTACTCTGCACATCCTATAAGTTCTTTTCGAAAATCGTAGAGACACGGATCAAACCGTACGCTGAACAGATAATTGGGAAATATCAAGGAGACTTTCGCTCAGGAAGGTCGACCACTGATCAACTTTTTACGACAAAACAAGTGCTTGAAAAATGCTACAAATTCAACACCGATGTACACCAAATGTTGACTTCAAGCAGGCACACGACAGCATCGACCGGAGTGTACTATATAAGATCACGCAACACTTGAGAATCCCGGCTAAACTAATCCGACTCACCGAGATGCCAATGTCCGATTCAACAGCACAAGTCCGAAATAACAACAGTCTGACGGACTGAAACTGGCATTGTACTAAAACAGGGAGATGAATTGACCATTTGTGTATGTGATGCGGAAGCTGCCGGTGCAAACAACGAATACCCTCCAAATACAGATGTCCAAATAGTGGGCTACGCAGATGACATCAACATCCAGTCAACGTCACCGGTGACTGCGAAAGAAACGTTGCAATCCCTTGATCAAGCAGTAAAGGCAGATAGTCTTCACATGAAACTCTCGAAATCAAACTTCGGATCCAACTTGCAAGCCCAAGCTTCTACTCGATGCTCCCGTTATTAAAATCAAGTTGCATACACAGGAAGGCTAAGCTGCAAGTCTACAAAAGAAACACACAACAAACAATTCTCCCCCAAACCTCGGAGAAGCTGATACACATTCGAAAGGAGGTTCCTCCAGCTTTGGAACTGGTCCAATGGCTGGTCCACATAGGCCGATAACTTAACTCCATGGATAATATGGAATTTTAAATGAATTTGAGTTGAATTGAAAACAATAATAATCGCGACGTTTAAAATCCTGAACGCAGTCATTAATAATTTATTAAGGCTAACTAAAGAAAAAATATTTTTGGTATCATATTTTAGTTTTTTCGCTTTCCTTTATTCAATAACCAACAAAAATAGATTTCAAATGCACATGTTTCACTCCGAAGATTGATTTACTCAAAACATTACTCCTGAACACAACGATTTTTCAAATAAATAACTAGATATTTAGCATTTATAAAAAATAGTCACTCTGGTTTGGTATTTGTTATATGCGTTTGACAGTGTCTAGAGTATGTACGAGTACAATAAAACCAACGGAAATGTAAGACAAGGGAAATGCCAAATTCTATTTGTACAATTGACAACAAATATTTCTTCAAAAGTAAATTTCTATAACAAATGGTAGAGTGATCTATTTGTACTTGGTTAATGTTGGCATCGGAGTGTAACTGCGAGCTGCAAATGCTGGATTGGGTCGACTTGTTCTGGAAAGAAAATTACAAGACATCAGTTGTTTTCAATCAAATTATCAGTGATGGGAATATTACCGCCAAAACAGTGAGCTTCCTCTCTTCAATTCACCACGAGCACTCAAATCGCTCCAACAGTCCATCCAACTTTCGTAAACAGGCATATAAGGAGGCTTACCGGCCGACAAACTAAACAATTAACAGAAATAATAATTGCATTTTATATTTTATCAAATATTTCCACGTGAACCTACTTGCTTCCAGATACAGCCATACAAGTGGATACCACTTGCAACGGATACATTACACAAGAGAAGACGAACTTGAAAAAATATTAGTATTACTCCATGAAAAAATATAGTCCATTTATATTTACCTGCGTGAAACTAGCGACATATTGACGACTTTCCTTATCTCTTACCAGGTACTTATTGATTAGGTATACCGTGGAACTAGTTAAAGTCAAACATGCTATGTCACATAATATTTTGGGCATTACGCCAGAGAAGAATCCCATTATGCCTTCATTTCTCCAGATCTCAGCAATCGACCCTAATATGGACCTATTTTAAGGAAAACATAATAAGAAAAACGGCTCGACATGACTTTGTTCGCAATGCATTACGAATAGTTGGTTTCTCTGCCAACAAATTGAGCCATCATTCTCAACGAAATAACATGGAACGGATGGGTGATGACGATTCCTGAGACATGAATTATCACATCTCTCTTTAAGTCGGTGTGAAATTTCCTTAATCTGCAAGTAAATAAGTTGGATAACGGATAAATTTAGTATAAATCATGGAATAATAATACAAAAGTCAGATCAAAAGGGACGTTAAAAGAAATTCGCATTCTGTGTGTTTGGTTCTTGGCAATCTTGGCAATAACTAAAAAATAAAAAATAAAACCGTACACTAAACATAATTTAAATTGTTTGTTCACAAGAAAAAACTTTGTAAAGTGAAAATTTTACGTCATTTTCTCGAATTTTCGCGATACTTTTCTTCCAAAAATTAAAACTGTATTTTGGTGCGACTAAGTTGTGTCAATGTAATTCTTCCTAATCTCGAGTAGTTACAGCTTTTAAAATTACCAAATACACTTCAAAGCAATAATAGGTAAACATTTTCAAGTGGTCGACACAAGGAATTATTGTTAGCTTGAGTTGAATGTAAGCAACTAATACTTCTACTGCTACGTCGCTCCTACGGAAGCCAGTTCTACGCACCGGAACCACCCGTTCATTAACAACGGCCAAGAGCTGCCAAAACCCTTCAACGTTAGAAGTCGTTGCTACTACAACAACTACTACTACATACTATTTTATATTATCCCCTTGGAAATTATAGCACGTCAACTACTACTCAGGAGCTAAGTTGACATTCCGTAAGCACATCCAAGTTTCAGATGATGCATGTTGCTGGCATTCACATCGTGTACATATAATACTAATAGTTTCAGTGGTAGTTGTACTCGTCGTTGGCACCACTGATTCCCTTTTACCCCATTTGAGTGTTTTGTGTCGGAATTTGGTTTTGTAATTTTCTAGGTAACAAGGATTCTACGGATGTTCGTTCCAGTTACCTCAAATTGAAGCTATTAAATTACCTAGAAACTCCGGTTTTTTTTTTGTGAGATGAGTGCTTTACCTATTCTTAGCAATATCACTCTAAATCATCAAAATGGTGATTTTTGGGGCGCTTTTTTATTAGTATTTCACAGATTAAAAAATCGTCGATAAAAAAATAAAAAAAAAATGGTTTCAATGGTGGGTATAACGAATTCCGACTGACAACCAAAAAGAAGCGAGTGTGCGTTTTGCCACATATTTTCTTAAATATTGAAGTATAATAAAAAGTAAGAAGTATTTATCTTCTTTAAAATCGGTACTGGTGACGAATCTTGGTTCCGTTTTCCGGTCGTACATATGACCAGAAAACGGAACGGTATGGAACTCAGAAGGTGCCAATCCAACCGTAAAAGCAAGGCAAACTAAAAACCAACAAGTTATGATGTCGATTTATCTACCACCGCAAAAATTTTAGCTGCTATTCTCCTGGAAACTGATCGAACGGTAAATTCTAAGTGGTGTATATAAACTTGCTTACCAGAAGTTTTCAAAAAAATTGCTAGAAAAAAGAAAAACGAGAACTCACGATAATGATAATGCTCCAGTTCATACTGCTCAAATGACAAGCAACTTTATTGCTTATCTAGCGAGTGATTTCTCGTCGTGTCCAAAAATTAAGAATAATTTGGGGGGAAACACTTTTAATAGCAATCAGGACATAATAAATGCAACAAATCGTGAACTCGGGAAACTGCAAAAAGAGGATTTCAAGGACTTTTTTGAAAAATAGACTTACTGGTTGATAAAGTGCGGAAAAACTAATAAAAATTATGTTTTTGCGTAACAACGTCAATGGGTTATGAGTGAAAATTAAATATACAGTAGAGTCCGCATATAACGAACCTCAAGGGACCGGCTGATTTGGTTCGTTATATCCGGAGTTCGCTATAAACGGAACATATAAGGGAAATACATATAGCATTCGTATTTGATATTTAAATGTTGTATTTTATTTCATCAAAAGATACAAAAGTAGAAGAACTATGACGAAATTATTTTTATTTTAAACATAGTCATATCAATATTCATACGCATGTACATAATGGAAGTATTTTAAGAAAAAAAGTTCAAAATTGTCGATTGCTTATTTCTGGAAGTAAAATATGATTCATTTATGTGTGACTCAACTCGCGCAAAACTATTAAGTATGTCGATTGGTGCATTTCGAAGTTGAAAAAAATCGCGAATCTGACCCATGTTGTGAATTACATCGATAATCGGCGGAGCTGAATGTACCGTGTTGTGATATTCTACGGGATCTTCATCGTCGTCGTCACTTTCTGCCGATGAAACACTTGACAAAATTTGCTCATCGGTTAGATGTTCGGTGCTAATAAGATCCTCGTCAACTCGGATGTACTCACTGAACTCTACGTCTATGCCAGGCATGATCGTTTCGCTACTTTGTCTCAGCAACTCAGCAAGTGAAATGTCGTCTTCTGCATCAAATCCGTCAGAATTGTATTCCTCCAAAAGTCCGGGCATGAGCGTAACAGTTCGCGATTGTTCATGTCGAAACTTTTTCCCATGCCATGTGAAGAAAATTTATTGCATCTAAAGGCCGGTACTTAAATCGCGTGGAATGAAAAGTGCCGTGAAATCCCATACAAAATCGCAAAATTTTTCCCCGATGAAAACAGACGTGAAATTGTGTGGAAGGTAAAATTTAATTTCACGCGATCTGTGTACTACCTTGAGTGAAATGCCAAGTTTGTGGATTTCACGAGGATGAAATCTTTTCTCGTGCCAAATGTACGAGAAAAATTTTCACTGGCAGCTTAGCTGTCTCTGTCGGTGTCATTCAGTTTGTGTTGTGTTTTCCTGGTGTTGTTTATAGTTGGGAAATAGATAAGTTAACAAATTAGTCGTTTTAATGTTTGACATGTTTCATTTCCCCGGTACACAGATCGAGTGAAAAGTGAAAAATTGGCATGTTCCACACATTTTTTTCCACGAGCCATTTCCCCGATGAAAAGTGCTGCTGTCAATTTTTTCATTTCACGCGATCTGAATACCAGCCTTAAAAGGGTAACAGCAAACTTGTCTTTGCCGTCGTCAATAGCATGAATCCACTTCGCTAGAAAAATGCGCCTGTAATTGCTTTTCAAGCTATGAATCACCCCCTGATCCATTGGTTGTAACTTCGCACTGGTGTTAGGTGGCATGAAAACCAATTTAATGCGCCTTAAATCTTTCAGATCGGGGTGAGCAGGGCAATTATCCAGTAATAATAGAATTTTCCGATTTATTCTGGATAACTCTTTATCCCACTGCCACAAATGATTCGCAGAAATATCAGCCGTCATCCAGGCTCTAGAATTGGCTTCATAGTCGACGGGTAGATTCCTATTTTTGAAGCATCTGGGATTCTTAGATTTGCCAATGACAAGCAATTTCCTTTTTTTCAGTTCCCAATAGATTTGCTGCAACAAGAACCGTTATTTGCTCTTTTGAAAGCTTTCCACCGGAGCAGGATTCTCCTTTAAATTTTAGTGTCTTGTTTGGCGTGAGCTTATAAAATAAGCCCGTTTCATCTGCGTTGAAAATGTCACAGCTTCTATAATTTTCTTTAAGCGCGGGCCATTTGTTTTGTAGCCAGTCATCAACCACATCCTTATCTACCGCTGCAGATTCTCCGATTAATTTTCCGGAAACGATACCATGGCGCTTTTTAAATCGTTCAATCCAGCTCTTACTACAAGAAAATTCGTCATTATCTTCAAGTTTTTCTCCGAACTCGTTCGCTTTCGATTGGAAGGCAGCGCCTGTTATAGGGACATTCGAATTTCGCCGTTGCGAAAACCATTTTATAAGTCCTTGATCCAGCTGATCATGTTTGGACTTCTTTAATTTCTTCGTATCCGAATTTCTGTTCTCAGAACTACGTATGATGGTTTCATGATTTTTCCATTTTGTAGCTATTGTTGACTTACTCAATTGCATTTTCTGCATAAATAACTTTGTTTAATACCACTTTCAATTTGCTTCACAATATCAAACTTCTCTTTTAATGATATGACTTTGCGCGTTTGTTTTACACCACCAGCAGATGACATCTTGCTAATAACAATCACAGTAAATGACTGAAGAAAAACATATACAAAACGCACCCCGGCGAATACCCCAATTATACGTATAAAAGTTCGTTATAAGCGGAATGTTGGACCTTTTTTTGTAGGATTTGGTTCGCTATATCCGGATAGTTCGTTAAAAGCGGGTTCGTTATATCCGGTAGGAAATGTACTGAATTTATATATTTTTCGTTCGATCATTTGAAATTGGATCGTTATAACCGAAAGTTCGTTATAACCGGGTTCGTTATAAGCGAACTCTACTGTATATATGAAATTTGAAATTTCCACCCATCAAGGCAGAATTTCGGGTTCGAATCCCGTCCACGACGACGTTCGTGGCCATGGATGTGCAGGAGGTGCATGCCGGCAACTGCATTCTCCGAAATCAGTTTATGCCAACGAAACGTCAACTGGGCCACATGGAACAGTTGACGCGCTATGCCCCACAAGTGGTTAGGGCAAGTGAGTGGTAGTTAAGGAAGAATTTGAAAATATGTAAAGTTAATTATAAACATAAATCAATTGACAATGATTGCGTTCTACATCCTAAACGTTGCAAGTATTCAGCAATTCAGATGCATGTAAATCTGAAAGAGGGAAAATAAATCACGAAAATGCTATTTGTTCCCCCCTGTTCATGTTTTACATGCAATCTGCACCTGAGATTGAATATGAGTTGAAAGCAACATGCAACGTTTAAAGTTTTTTCCAGAACGCACTCATTGTCGACCGTCACGATCTGGAAAATGAGATGATGCTAACTCATCTCGAGGCCATGGTTCAAATTGGACTGTTGCGCCAGTTATTTTTTTTTACTCATTGTCGATCGTTGCACCGCCATTGTCATCTAAGCGAAACTCGTCGATTGCTGAATAGTTGATCATTGCTGCGATGGATGTGGGGGTTCCCACAACTATATTGCCGTCTACCCCTGTCTAACGGTTTATATCTAACACACAAAGGCACAAATGCCAAATGGGTTGACGCCGTTGTAGAAACTCTTCCGCACTATAATTATTCATAGTAACTCTTTCAAGCACATGCGAGAGAATATTGTAGATCAATAGTTTTTGTGTAGGCTCTGCTCGCTACGCGAGCTCCGCTCTAACACGCATTTTTGTTTCTTTTTCTACATCTTGAGAACGGTTAACTCTACCAAAATCTGTCTGAGACGAAATTAAAGATCTTGAGCAGTAAACTAAAAAAGTTTGCGCTACTTTTCCCCTATCTTCAATAGTTTTCTAGATATTCACACTTAAAAAAAAAAACAGGCAAAATTTCGGTTTTCCTGATTTTTAAAGTGAAAGTTTCTCGAAAAATATTGAAGATTCGGAAAAATTGTCGCCAACCTTTTTTTTAACTGGTAGGGTAGGTTTTCAAAATATTTTTAAAAAACCAAAAAAGGGTGTTTTCTGTGGTTTTTTGACTATAAGGCCGGCCGCATCTTGGACGTAAGCAGGGCAACGCGCACATGGCATTGTTGTTGTAAAATCACATTCTGATAATTGTTACAACAACAATATCATGTGCGCGCTGCGCTGCCCTGCCTACGTCCAAGATGCGGCCGGCCTAACTCACATTTTGCAAAAAAAAATTGATAAGACGACCTCAGGTTTGTAGTCAGCACCCCAAAAAACGTATTAGCTTTAGATTAGTTCGTATAAACCCGTAATGACTGGGCTAATAAAAATGAATACTTGTATGTGGTACTACTGAAACGTTTGAAGATTGGTTATATTAACAAAACCTCTATACGCATATCTTACAGGTGGAGGCTGTTTTGGAATATTATTTGTGTAACCAATTGTTTTAAAACTATCACGTTGATTCAAATTGTTAATGATAGAATCAATGTAGCAGCTCCAGTTGCAATAATAAAATTTATAGATTAGATTAGATTGTGAGAGGGACGGCGGGCGCCAAAAGGCCCACTAGCACCGAGGCCAAATGGTCTATTGTGCTATAGCCCCAGGTCTGGCAACAGGCTTAGGCCTGACGATCAAGTTTGATCGCGCTAATGAATTTACTTAAAAGGGTGAGCGGCATCGAAGCAATATCGTCAGCTTCAGGGAAGTCGATGCCGAGGTGTACTAGGCGACGTTGGGCCAGTGCCTCATATTCGCAAAGAACGTGCAGTGACGTTTCATCATCGGCTTCGCAGAAGCGACAGCTAGCATCCGATACTATACCCATGATCTTTAAGTGACCACTTAGGCAAGAATGTCCAGTTAGAAGGCCACAAATGCTTCTAACCCTGCTGCGGTTCATTTTTAAAAATTCAAATGTCCTGCTGCGCGAGTAACCAGCTAGGAACATCTTGGCTTGCCTCAGGCCTGGAAGATAGTCCCATTGGACGGTGGCCTCAGTACGCTCCCAGTCTCTGATGCATTTACTGACGGAACTTAGAGGAATCCCGCAGAAGGGCTCAGGTCCACAAAAGGGCGTGTCCGAGCCATCCTGGCCGACTCATCAGCCTGTTCATTCCCAGAAATCCCGACGTGGCCAGGAACCCAGTATACCGTTATCATGTTCAAGGAGCCAACTTTTTGTAATGTATTCTGGCAGCTGCGCACTAACTTGGACGAGACAGACCAGTTGCTTAGCGCCAGTATGGCTGCCTGTCAGTAAATATAGCTATATTCTTTCTACGGAATTCGGCTTTCAGGCAGAGCTCCGCACACGACTCGATGGCATGTACTTCTCCCTGGAATACTGTTGCGCACCTACCCATAGGTATAGAACTACTTTGGTTAGGGCGCACTATTCCACTAAAATTTATAACTTGTGGTTGATTTTCATGCTGCACACCAAACTCTTCAGATTTGTATTCTGTAATGAACCATATTCTGGTCTAATTGTGCTGCTTCCACGCCGATCAAAGGCAGCACCTGATGAGAAGAGAGAGGCCGAGGATCCCATTACACCTGGATCCCGATGCAAGCGCGAGAGAATCTGCGCCGTCCGCCAACCATTCCATCCTTATCGCCCAATTTTTTTTATTAATCCCCATTTTTGCCTCCCATGTTCGTGTTGTCGTTGAGGGGCCTTTTTTTTCTTCGCCAGATGGCACGGCCCGACCTTCACGGTCATTATGCTACCTTAGGCTCCGTTCCCACGCGCATTTTCGGCTGGCCACCAAAACGTCCACTACATATTTGGCGCCCAACGTGGGACCCATTTCTGGCACAGATCAGGGCTAAGAAAGACCTCATCGAGTTCCTTTTTAGTCCTTCCACCGATTTGTATCCCCACAAGCACATTAAAGCTACTTGTTCTAAGTCTTAGAACTTAGCCATCTTTACTTCACGTATTTTCCCTTCAAGTAGCTGTGCTTTCCTCTGTAGCACCCCCATCCTTCCTATAGAGTAGATTATCCTTTTAGAGTCAGTTCAACAAGGCAATCCTGGTGTTGTGTTTGTCTTTTGTCGTTTAGCCACGTACCTAAGGCCTCCATAATTGCTTTGAACTACCTTCATTTGGAGCTTCTTCGGTGTCCAGACAAAGCGCGGAGGAGCCCTGGGTACCTTTCTGTTTGCCAGGATAATCATTTCATCTCAGTTTAAAATTTTTGATTGCCTAGTACTGCATTTTTGTATTATTCATGGCTCAGCAGCTTACAGAGTTGATGAGTGAGTTACGACAAGGAATGTAGCGTTGCGCCTCTGCTGGCCTCAAGATTCTCTATAATCTGTTGATCATCTGAATAATGGGAAAGTGTAGTATTGTTTTTTTTTCTTTGCTAATTTTCCCCTCAACAATGGTTGCCGCCTAGCTCAGGAGCCCAGTTCGTTTTTTTTCCTTTTTGCAGCACACTCTATCCTCAGCTGCTACTACTTTGCAGGCCTCGTAGTAGAAGTTGCCCTATAATGGACCATATTCTGGTCTAGTTGTGCTGCACCGGCAGATCGAACGCAGCACCCGATGAGAAGAGATCTGTCGGTGGTACGAAACCAGAGGCCGAGGGTCCCATTACACCCGGACCCCGATGCGAGTGCGAGGGAATCTGCGCCGTCGCCAAGCGTTCCATCCTGATCGCCTCATTTTTATTATTAATCCCCATTTTTGCCTCCCATGTTCGTTTCGTGTAGAAGAGCCATTGTTGCATGCGCTGTGTTGCCACACAGCAGTCTTGTTGAAACCACAAGTCGTTGAGATCTTGATCTTGTTGGAACCACAAGTCGTTGAGATCCAAATCTTTCAACTTAGGTCACAAAAAATTGATAATCATTTTGGAAGAGTACAGGTCAAACATCCCGCAGGGCCGATAGCAAACTGTGACTTTTTCTAGAAGCATTTGCAACTGGTAGTCCGGATGGCGCAACGGTTAGCACGTTCGCCTTCAACGCACTGGGCCCCGGTTCGATTCCGGGGCACAAAAAAACCGTCACGATCTAGAAAATGAGATGATGCTAACTCATCTCGAGGCCGTTGTTCAAATTGGACTGTTGCGCCAGTTATTTATTTTTTATTTATTTGCAACTGACGGGTATCGTGTGGATTGTTCTTGTATAAATGAGACAACTTTACTTGTTGACTGAGCCATTCATCCAGAAATGAGCCTCATCGATAAAGATGATTTTCTGCCCGAAATTGGGATATAGTAAATAAAGTTTGCAGTTTGTAAATGATTTACACGTATTACCCAACACTAACTTCCCATGATGATTTGCCCAACATGAATAACTATACCCTCAAAATTTGATAGATGGTAGCTTCAATAACACAGCCGCAATACACTACCAAATTTCGAGCACCCATGTTGGAAACCCTTACAACTATCTCTGATCACATTGCCGTCTGCGTAACCTACTACTACAATACTACCTCCGATTTTATCGATTTTAATACAGTCTGAACAATAAATGCTAAACTTGCATACATATCAGCTAAATCGTAACACCTCTCTCAATTATCAAAATAAGTGGTGCAAATATTTGCAGATATATCGTAGTCATATCATGACCATTGATAAGCATTATTAGTGATGAGATCACGTTACTCGGTATTCTGAGTGCATTTTCATTTCATATCTCACCTCTCCTCATCTGTTAGATCCGCATCGTCTTTGGCTTCATCGTCGACAATGACTCCCAATCCCAACTGATCGGCAATTCGATCGCTACAAATTGACCCCACAATGCTGCCGACAAGTTTGGGCGCCAGTCCTCGATAGCATCCAGTGAAG
This sequence comes from Chloromyia formosa, assembly GCA_964017055.1. Classification (NCBI taxonomy): domain Eukaryota; kingdom Metazoa; phylum Arthropoda; class Insecta; order Diptera; family Stratiomyidae; genus Chloromyia; species Chloromyia formosa. Next base: position 131,300,000 of record OZ024814.1, read on the forward strand.
CCATCCATCTTCTTAATGTAGCCCACTACAATGGAACATTCATCATGATAAAGTCCAATAGCATAATTTCAACATGAAATCAGCTGACCACGAATTCGCACTCACCATACTGGAAAATATTCGGCAGGATCAAAGTGGGCGAACCAAGAAGTGTTTTACCGGGCACCGGACGAATTGGCTCGTATCCCAACTGCAATGAAGAGAGCAAGTGTCAACCGCATTTTGGTAAACATAACGAATCGTCTTGTGACTACATTTTTAATTTTTGCACATTGACCCCACCTGAATCAAAACCTTCGAGTATTCGAAAGGATGTAAAGCCGCACTGACCCCCAGCCGTAATCCGAAGCGAATCCATTCGTTCACCACCGCCTGATTCTCTCTCTCTTGTGCAGGATCCATTTTAAGTTTACCGTCTGAGCGTATAAATTGTCTTTTCCGTAACTAGAAATTCCTGCTACCGGGTCAAATGTGGAAACAAAAATATCCGTCCACCCGTCAAATTTGCGAACTGTCGGCTTATGTCAAAGTGAAAAAAAAAATTGCAACGTATAGTAGGAAAAGCACGAGTGGGAAAGTGGCTAGATTGTAACGTGTACACCCACCCGGAGAAAGTGCAAGCGTAGGAAAGCAAATAGAAAGCATATTGGAACTTTCGGGATTAACTACGGCCAAATATGAATAATGCATTATGTATTCATTCTGTAGGAAAAATACCAGGGAATTCAAAAATTAAATCCAGATCAATTCAATCATCTTCTTGCATACAAGACAAACCGAACGCAGCCTAAAGTCGATGGCCACTTGACAATCACCTGATTAAATCACAAATATCACTGCTGTCACATTCGGTTTCGTATGCAGACTGGGCGGTATATTGGGGGTCCTGTGGATTTTTCGTGTTTTTCCACAAAATGATACACTTAGCGGGTCAGAATTTCGGTCCACGCGAAATAGTACAAAATGTGTTTTCACCTATGGTCGCCGTAATGTGCAGTCCGCAGGCGGATGAATTGTGTTATCGCAACAATTTGTCTTTCGTAGAAATGGTGCAGCCGTTCAGCAGATTGTCTAATGATGGTATGTTATCATTGTTTACAAACCGTCTAGAAAGGCAGTGTCTGAAAATGTTTAGTTTTCCTTTGATTGCCGCATTTTCCTAAAACGCCTTATTGCACTTGCATTTCTACTCGAACCAATGAATCTAACCACCTTAGCCACTATTGATTTTGCCATTGATCTTATTGTAAGCTTCAATGCAAAAATGAGCGACAAGTATCACATTGATATATTAGGGAAGTCATCTAAGTATTAATTTATATAAAAGCACTTGATAAAGATTGTTTACAGAAAAACAAAGGTAGAATGACTAGTCTAAATAAACATTTAGTTCATTTTCTTCAACTGGGTGATGTCATTCGAGATATCTAATTAGTCTGTGCATCCTACAAAATACGTATTGGGGAAAATTTGGAAAATAGAATAAAACAGTACACTGAACGGATAAACAACAGATCAGTTTGTCAAATAGACTGATTGATGTCATTAAAACAACTAGTGGATTCAAAGAAAACGATGGTTTATAAAGCGTGGGATACAGAAACCTTACCCACCAAGTGAAAGCAAGGCTTGATAAGCAAACTTCAAAAAAAGGCATCACAGGTTGCAGTAATTGGAGAGGTGTGCTTCCTGCCTTTGCAAAAATAATAGGTAAATTGTTCGGGAAAGACTAAAGGACTACTTAGAAAGCACAATTTATGGAGAACATGCCAAGTTTCTATAGCAGCCAGTTATTCGCGCCGGAACGACCCGTTTCGATACGACCAAGAGGTGCCGCAGCCCCTTCAATGAAAGAAGGAAGGTACATATTTTTTGACTATCGTTTTTTTTTAAATTAGGAGTAACACATTGCGGTGCAACTGCTCTCAATTCTCCTCCATCACGCTGAAATTGCGCCTAACCCTGATTCCATAATCTGGATCTACTGCGTTTGCAATAACATAATGCACCCTAAAACTACTTCAGTGAGATGCACATGTTTCAACAACTGGTGCCACCTAAGGAATTGGGCTGAATCATCATAGGCAATGGAATCCCTCGTTCACAGCGAGTCAGTGCAGATATAGCGGACAACAAGACACAATCTCATCGCAAACACCTAACGTACTGTCAGTTAGTGTGCAAACAAGTTCCCAGATGTTACCTACGACTTCAGTGGACAACACTTCCACCTCTAGGGTTCCTTTGCAGCATAATCTTACACCTGCACCACCTGTCGCCAACTACAACAAGTGAACCAACAGTTGAATATCGCAGGTGACGGGCAAACTATTCCCACCACTAACCATCCAAAAATTCTCCGTGTCACCCTTCGGCCCATGCGTTAACCATTAGTGACAAGATGAGAAGCAGGAACAAAGTCCTCAAAGCTTTAGCTGGCAGCAAGGAGACCCTACTAGCGACATATAAATCTATCGGGAGATATGTGGCCAACTATGCGGCTCCCATCTGACTTGAAAATCTGAGCGACACCCAATACGAAAATATCCAGTCCTACCAGAATTCTGCTCTTCGGGCTGTGACTGACTGCCAATTGATGTTGTCATTTTATCACCTACACCAGGAAACCAGAACGCTGCCCTTAAGAAGCCACAACACTCCTTCACTAAACAGCACTTAATTGGCTGCAAACTACAATCTTATCGACAAGACCCCACCACTACGTCACGTAAGACGCAATATGAGGCACCGCGAGAGGGAAGTTCAGAGATTCAAAAGAGTTCCCTTCGATAACGCCAGCTACAAGTCAGCTATGTCAACACTACACAGGGAAGAGGTGCTTTCTTCGATAGCGGACCTCAAACCAAATTGAGTATTTGATGCACAAACACTTGCCATAACTTCGGACAAAATTCGACTACGCTCAACTACGCTCAGGCATGAAGTTGAGCACATCCTCAACTGTCCGGCAGTTCCTACTCGCCTAACACCTATTGCGCTATGGGAAAACTCTTTTCAGGCAGCTGCTTTTCTCCACCTGGACTTAGGGAAGAACAACAATACCGAAAGTCAAAATGTATTACACACGCATGTAGCAGAGTTCCGAAATTGCCACCACAAGAACAGGCCAGGGTTGGATCCGGATTCTCCTGTGTCGATCACATTAACACCTTGCAAATCATCATCGAGCAATGCGCTGAGTACGATTCTCCGCATCATTTTCATGGATTTCGAGAAGGCTTTCGACAGTGTGAACCAGGACTTAATATGGGCGGCTTTGCGCAAGAAAGCCATCCCTGAGAAGCTTGTGGCTATTATTAAGGCAACTTGCAATGACGCTCCTATTCCTCATAGTGATTGGCGATGTGTTGCATGCAGCTCTATCCGGATCACACAGAGGAATTCGATGAACCTTAACCTCTTATCTGCAATATCTTAATTACGCTGACGATATGCCTACTCTCCAACAAAATCATGGACCTAGTCGCAATGGCTTTAGATCTCGAGAGGGAGGCGAGTACGGTTGGGCTAAAGATTAACGCAAAAGTGCTTAACCCGCCGTTGCAAAAAAAGAAATCCTATTCCTTTTGCCATCAATATCAATGGACACTCTGTAGAGAAGGTGGATAAATTCTTCTACCTAGGTAACATTGTTGTCGAAAATTGTGGTACGGAGCAGGACATCGCTTGCCGGATCAAGTAGGCTATATGCGCTTTCGGCATGCTGTCCAAAATCTAGGAAAACAGTTATCTCAGTATTAAGACCAAGCTGAACCTGTTTCGCTCTCTGGTACTGTCTGTGCTGTTGTACAGGAGCAGTATATGGAAAGTTTCCGTAAAAGTTACTAGCAAGCTGCAAGTTTTCGTCAACTACTCACGTCTTTGTCGAATTTTAAGATTTTTCGGGCCCGAAGATAGATAGATAGATATAAAAATTCGAGCTACTTTCCTAGCAGGAAGGCACTGCGACCATAAAGATCTATTGTGCCGTAGCTCATTAATCCAAAAGACCGTCCACCCTTCTAATAAAGGGCAGTAAGTCTTTAGCAGGAATCAACCTGAATTCTGCAGTGCTGATAGTAGCCTGCCCGAGGAGTGACATCCTAAAACGCGCGATGGCGGGACATTCGCACAAGATGTGCTTGGTCGTTTCCACGTCTTCCAGACAAAGACGGCATTCAGTCTCGCTTGACAGACCCATCTTGTTCAGGTGATATCTGACCAGGTGATGGCCAGATAAGTACCCTACTAGGAGTCTTAGGTGGGTTCTACTCATATGAGTAGTACCCTTGTGACTGAAGGGCATTATCAGCTCCTTTGATTGACGAAGCCCTGGAAGGTTATCCCAGTACTGTTGACGCAATCGTGCAAACCAATCTGTGATCCGCAGTTTGGCCGAGGCCAGTCCAAAGCCACAGTAAGGCTCAGGTCCATGAAAACGACTGGATGATCCTTGTCTAGCAAGTTCATCCGCAGCCTCGTTCCCCTCAATGCCCTGGTGGCCTGGCACCCAACACAAGAAGACTCGGTTTTTGGTTGCCAACAGTTGAAGGAGATTGTAACACTCCTTCACCAGTTTTGAAGAGACCTTAAATGAGGAGAGCGCTTTTATAGCTGCTTGGCTGTCTGAGTAGATAGCAATGTGAGCGCCCCGAAGTCCAGTTTCCAAGATTACCCTGGCGCAGACCTCAATGGCGTGGATCTCAGCTTGAAAAACGCTGGGCGAGACTCCCATTGCGATCGAAATCCTGGTGTTGGGTCCAAAGACACCTGCACCAACACCCTGTTCTGTTTTAGACCCATCGGTGAACCACTTGATACATCTAAGGTCTGGACAGGGTGTGCCATTTACCCATTCAGAGCGGTTAGGGATGAGGGCTGAATATTTTCTGCCGAAGCAAACCTCCGTGATCATGTAATCTGATCTCAAGCAGATCTGCACGTCAGGAATTTGATTCAGAATGCTCATGTGACCGCTTTCTTCACTACGCACATCGGAAGTTAAACGAAGTCTGAGAGCATTTAGAGCTGCTGATTCTTGAATGAATATATGCAACGGAGTAAGTCCAATAATCGCCTCCAGGGCTGGCGTAGGACAAGTGCGCATAGCTCCAGTGATGCCAAGGCAGGCAAGGCGTTGAAGCTTATTGCACTTCAGTAAGACAGAAGATTGCTGAGTTTTCGGCCACCACACAAGCGCTGCGTAGGTCACCATAGGCCGCACCAGCATGGTGTATAACCACTCAATTATCTTTGGGGTGAGCCCCCATGTCCGTCCAAAGAAACTTCTGCAAGCCCACATTGTGCGTGTGGCTTTGCCAAGTAAAATACATTATCTATGTGGGTATTCCAGGTGAGTTTCGAGTCTAGAGTTACCCCGAGACATTTAACTTCAGTGGAATAATCTAAGGTCGTGCCGCCTAACGAAATTGGATCCAATGTTAAGTTTCGTTTTCGTGTGAACGGCACAACGACAGTTTTCTGTGGGTTTACATGTAAGCCCACATCCACACACCAGTGTAGAACTATGTCAAGGGCCGACCTCATCACCTCAGTGATGGTAGATTCGAATTTGCCCCTGACTGTGATAGTTAAATCATCCGCGTATCCGATAGTAAGATAACCGCGCTCATTAAGCATGGAAATCAGCTCGTCCACGACAAGGGACCACAAAAGGGGTGACAGAACGCCACCTTGTGGACAACCCTTTACGGCGTTCACGCAAATGGATGTACTGCCTAGAGTTGAGTGAATATCCCGTCCCCGGAGCATGGCATCTATCCATGCAATGGTAGCGGGCGGGATGTCCATGAGTTCCAGTGCTCTGGAAATGCACTCGTAGCCGGTATTATCGAAAGCCCCCTCAATGTCAAGAAACGCGCACAGCGCGATTTCCTTTTCACTGAGGGACTTTTCGATTGTACTGACAAGGCTATGCAAGGCGGTTACTGTTGACTTACCCTTCGTGTACGCGAATTGCATACGATATAGAGGGCTCGACAGTTCCATCTTGTGCCTGATATGCAAATCAAGCAACTTTTCCATGGTTTTAAGGAAGAAGGAAGTAAGGCTAATCGGTCTATAGGATTTGGGCATATGTTCCGGCTTATTGCCCGCTTTGGGTATGAAGACCACATTAACTTTCCTCCAAGGTTGTGGTATGTACCCTAGGGTGTAACTTGCCCTAAAAAGTTCGATTAGCGGAGTTATTATGATCTCCAAGCTGTTTTGTAACAGAGCGGGGAAGATGCCGTCTACTCCGGGAGCTTTAAATGGCTCAAAGGATTCTATCGCCCATTTTACTTTGTCCATGTCAAAGATGACCCCTGATAAACTGCGAGCCCGGCTTACGGGAACCCGTTGGGGCCTTGCAGTTGGGCAGGGGTCACCATCAGACAGTACGGACCCTGGGAAATGAGTCTGAAGAAGCAACTTTAATGTTTCTTTTGGACCTTCAGTATACGAACCGTCTGATCTCAATAGAAGGCCGACCCCGTTTGCTGAGTCTTTGGAAAGGGCTTTGTGAAGGCGCGCCGCTTCCGGTAGCGACTGAATGCTATCACAATGTCTTTTCCAGCATTCTCGTTTGGAATGCCTAATGAGTTTGTTGTACTCGGTGAGAGCAATTCTGTACTCATCCCACCTATTGAAGCGCTTGGCTTTGTTGAACATCCTCCTAACTTTAGCTCGCTTGCGGGCCAATTCCTCGTTCCACCAGGGAACTTTACGCCCCGACTCCACCGAACGTGAAACGGTACTGTCTCTGTAGGAGGAAGTTAAAATTTCATTGAGCTCCTCAGCTGCAATCTCAATTTCCCCTGTAGTGCTTATGGGGCTGACCAGTAGTTCCGCTTTGGAGCTAACTAGTTCACGGAATTTAATCCAGTTAGTTTTCCTTGGACAAAAAGTATCCGAACGAATGTCAGATTGTCCTAGGATGTCAAATCTGATGTGTCTATGATCTGAAAGAGACACTTCGTCCGACACGTGCCAGTTCGCAATGAACCTGGAGAAGAAACCGCTAGCAAGGGTAATGTCGAGTACCTCTGCCCTTGCCGCAGTGACAAAGGTAGGTTTGCACCCCCTGTTCAGGACATTCACATGTTTACACATAAGATAGTCAAGAAGGCGCCTACCTCTGTCGTTGATGTCGCTGCTACCCCACACCGTGTGGTGTGCGTTTGCATCGCAACTGATCACATAATGCCGGTTTGTACGTCGACAGAAGTCAACGAGCTGCTGGACCTCGAGTGGTGGAATCTCAACATTGTCAGATGGGAAGTAGGCAGACGCAACTACCACTTTCTGACGACCGTTGAGCGTGGATACCTCCACCAATGCTGCAGCTAGATCTCTAGAAATAAAATTGGTTAGTGGCAAATAGTTGACGCATTTGTCGATCAGAAGCGCCGCACGCGGACAACCAGCTAACCTGTCATATATCAACTTACCAGTTGTTGTGTTTAGACCGCAAATACGGCCACGGGCCACCCATGGCTCTTGAATAAGCGCAATGGTGGCCTGTTTATCGGCGAATAACCTGCACACAGTGGCCGATGCTCCTATTGCGTGGTGCAGGTTCGCTTGAAGCACCTTAATGGCGCTCATGGTCCTGCGAGGATAGCGAGCGTTGGACTAGGCACTTTTGCTTACCCTGTCGGGAACTGTTGCCTCCGTCCCCCTTTCGTTGACGCTCCTTCCGGTGAGAGCCGCTGAGGTTCCTCGGGCTAAAGAAGTCCAAGGACGACTCAGAGGGACTGTATCGCTTAACGGCCAGTCCATCGACAGTCTCAACAACGGGCCTGGAGGCTCCGTCGAGCAGTGAGCTAGTAGGCAGCTCAGAGGAAACTGTTTTTGATGCATTTGGAGTTGCATCACACTCTGGTTTGTTTTGTTTTTCTTTTTTATTATTCATAGAATCCCATGAATATCCGGGAAAAACAGTCACCGACGACATCACCCGGTCTGCCGTCAGAAGTCTGGTTTAAAACTGGAGGTCGACAGGTATCCAGAGTTCGCATACTAGCGGCCAAGCAACCTCTTGACCATGCATCCCTCGGCGTATGCTGTTCCACCTTGGATTTAGGGTATGTTTATAAGGGAGATACCGCTCCCCGCCCGACCAAGTTTAGTCAGCGCTCATGGCAAAGATAAGATTTTGCCAACAGCCTGCTTCCACCCGTCACCACGCGGAGGTAAAGGTCGCACTTCCTAGGGCATGACAGTTACGGCAAATGTACCATGGTGGTCCAAATGTTAGTCCCCCTGTCACACCTTCGGCTGACGGGCCCGAAACAATATGAAATGAAGACGAATTTTTGGTGCAGTTTGTGATCGAAATGGATGGCGCATCCGGTGCAACCATGAGATGTACGAATTGTACGATAAGCTGGAAGTTTCGAGAATTGTCAAACGTCAATGTACAGGTCATGTACGACGAATGGACGATAACTGCGTGCCTAAATAAATATTGAAAGGACGCAGCAGCGGAGCAAGACTGCGAAGAAGATTGGGAGGCATTGCAGATGCTGGCACCGGACGACTGCTGGGCTTCCAAAATTGGAGGACGCGATAACCGAGATAATTGGAGGACGATGATCCCGACGGCCAAGGCCCGACGTCGGGCTATGATGATGATGAGAGGAGAGGATTTTCCGAACAAAAAAATCGATTCGTCACTTTATGCCCGCATGGTTCTGACCAGAATCCCTGCCTAGGATATTCCTGTGCATATTCTAGGCATTGACATACACATTTAATAAAGTACTTAGTAAGAAACAGAACTTTTGGTCACTTTAATGTAATCAGTTTTGGAATAAATGGGAAATTAAAAGTACATACGGGTAGTAGTAGAAATGGGCTATTTGCTGACCATGATGTAGCCAATTTAAAAATGTAATGGGTGCTTAAGTCTAGGTCAAGAATATACTTCGATTCGAATCGACAATGGCAATACGGGTGACTGGAATCTGGAATGTGACTATGTTGATTTCATTCACAAAAAAAAAATATTCTTATATCCCTTTTTTTAAAGCTCATTTCAGAGATACAACCGGAACCAGCGTTTCTGTAAAAGGACTACGTTTGAATATATGTGATGTTAACTGGAGACCGCCACAGACCGTATTGGCGCGAAAGATGCTAAACGAAGCTGTATCAAATGGTTCCTGTGATAAAAAAAATGTCATAAATATAGGTACACGTCTTGATTTTTCCATGTTTAAACAGTGTTGCTAACTAGTTTTGCACATTATCAGGTGGAACGTTAGATATTGAAATACCTGCGAGCGAACCATGGTTTGAAAATTGGCGCGAAACATTCTTGACTGTGCAATTTCCTTCGGATCATGAATTCACAAGACACTTCCTTAGCTGTTTAATTGTATTAGCAAGCTCTGATCCAAACATCTTGGAGACAGCAAATCAACTGACAAAGAAAGTTCAAATGTTGCAAACGGTTACTCCACAAAAGTTGCCTAAATGGTTTTCAACTGAAGTTCTTAACACATACGTATTGTTGCATGATGGATCGCTAGGTGACATTTCAATGTAAGTTTCTTTTTTAGGATTGTTTTTTTCTTGCCTAACATGACATAACACAAATGTATTTTCACACTTGACAGAGCACAGCAAGGTTTCGAGTTATTAAAATCAACATTTGGTGAAAACAAGTGCTTTTTAGTTCAGATTAATTCCAGCAACTCCAATGAGTGTCCCGATCATTGGACTCGTTACATAAAACGACAACCAAAATCGGTAAATATTCATGGCTGACTTTTTTAAAATAGTCCTAACCATTTACTTATCATGCGTATTAAACAAGGAGAACCAATCGGAGCAAGGAAGTACACCAAAAACACCACAGGAAATGACAAGCGTCACATCAATGCCTTCCGTTCAAATGAGTGTATTGGAAGCGTCTCAAGCTGACGCAGAATCTTTTGTTCATCCACTTAGTCCGGTTCAGGAGCAGGCAACAGAAGCAATTGTAAGCATATCGCATAGTTTTTGTTTTATGGAAGCTTTTTTGACACGTCAACACCTCTTTCAAAGCATTCAAAATACTCGACCAGTAGTGAAAGTATAAATTCACAAAATTTGAATCCAAATGTTTGGGCGTCTGAGATTGATGTTGATGCCCCGCACGGAATGTTCTTGAGCTCCACTGATGTTGAGAACTTGAGGCATTTTGTTCAAGATTATACAGTACGAGCACTAATTCCTTTTGTAGAGAAGCTTGTAGGGAATCTGAATGATATGGTAAGTTGGAAATTATTCATATTGGAATAAATATGTATTTATAAATCAAATTCTTACTATACATATTAAAAAATATTCTTAATTCTTTAGATTACTAATAAAAAAGGTGTGAGTAAGTCACTGCTAAGTGCGACAAAACGTTGGTTCGTTACGAACAAACCAGGGGCTGGTACTAGTATGCAAAATGCCGTGATGTAAGTTTTTTTCTATTTGTGGAATGGACTCGTAAAATAAAATATGATTATTCTCCAGATATACAGCGGAATCAGCGGAATTGCAAACACGTAAACTTGGCGATTTGTACTTTATGTTCGGACACTACAACTTGGCATTTCAGGTATGACGATCACAATAGGTGCGTTCGTTTCGTATCGATCTGGATCAATTTCCATATACAACGACTGACCGCTTTTTAGTTTGTAGAAAAAAAAACAAACAAAAACCACATGGAATCGGTCAAATGCCGGTCCGTGTGGGTTATTATAACATATGGCTGAAAGAAGGCACAACATGAACTTAGCGACGTTATACGTACATACTTGATCTTAATATCCTCGAAGAAACATAGTACATTTCTAAGATTTCAGTGTCCTGTGCCAAACGATTAAAAACATCATAGACTAGAAATAAATAGCTCGGAAATGCTCACTCTTAGCCCATTAAGCGGAGTAAGGTTAAAGTTAGCATCTCGGCAATTTTCACAAACACACTACAAAACCCTTACTGAGCTGACGCAACCATCTGTACACCGGCTTCATATTATGTTTGTCATTTTAAATTCACTCATGATCCAGATCAAAATGAACGCACCTAGTATCTTAATGATTCAATTTGATTTCACTTGTTCAAAATAATTATAGGCATACCATCAGGCTAAACGGGACTTTAATGCCGATTCTGCATGGCAATATTATGCAGGAGCTCTAGAAATGGCTGCATTATCTGCTTTCATGTTAGGAACGGCAAATAGAAAAACTTACGATTATATGGAAGATGCAATTGTTTGCTATCTTACTGTTTGCAAGTAAGTGTCATCAAATTCTTTTTTTTTAGTTGTGTACATGTGTATCAAATTGCAGATTGCCGCAATTTGCTACTCGAGCAACAGTCCTTAGTATGGAATGTTTGAAAACCGCTAAACTATACGGCGAAGCGGCTAAACAACTAATTCGAATGACAAGTGAAGACTCCGATTTACGGTCGGCGCTGTTGCTGGAACAGGCTGCGTATTGCTTTCTTGTATCACAGCCTACAATGCATCGAAAGTACGCTTTTCACATAGTGCTTTCGGGCAATCGATATTCACGTGCCGGACAACGAAAGCACGCCTACCGTTGCTATCAGCAAGCTTATCAAGTGTTTTATGAGCGTGGCTGGAGTTTGGCTGAAGATCACATTCAATATACGATAGGCAAACAAGCTGTCACCTTGAAGAAATTGGATGTGGCTAGCAATGCGCTAGCACATTTGCTGCGTCCAACAAGTTTACAAAACACAGTGCAACAGGCCGCTTTCTTGAGAGAATATATTGCTACTCAGAAGGTACTTCAGTTTCACAATAATGTAAATGTATTAATCTTATTTTATGTGTCATGTTTGTTTATATCTATAGGAGCTTATCAAACGCAATCCTGGAATTGGATTGTTAGACATCTCGTTGCCGAAAATAGTACAAAAGTCGATTAGAGTGCTGGTCACCTCACATCCACCCGTCGCAAATCCACACTTTCAACCTGCCACAAACATTAATATTAATGTAAATGTTATCCCAAATTATTGAGTGAGATTTTTTTTCAAATAGTTTTTTTTTATTTCCAGTCAAATCTAAAGGATGAATTGAAGTGGCAAAAGTTAGAGGAGATGGTTTTACAGGCAGCATCAACCAAACCAATCGTGTTTAAACCATCCAAGTGTTTATTTACATCTGAGAATCCCACAGTCGATAGCCCATTGTGTATCCATGGAGGTACGTTTTTTTATTGAAAGGAAAAGCTCATGCATATTTAGTTATTACTAGCTGCCAAAGATCGCTTCGCTCACAATTTGACACTAATCTCAATTATTTGTGACATACATAATTTGTTCCCCTCTACTCAATCCCATGGCGATAAGGCTAAAGTTGAGGTTAGAAAGTATCGGGAGTGACCCCGAAAACCAGGGATCCGAAACTAATCTCGGTCATTTTGACAATTTATACACCGCCGTATTGGCGAAGGGCGGTGTCCTTCGGAGCACGAATGGTTTAGAGTTCCATTCGAAATAGACATACATACATATATGCAAACAAACATCCATTTTGCGGGTGCGTACAACTGTGTACGCGTACACGCAGAGTCTAGCCCTATGCTTTGTTGATGTTCATAGTGTAACATAAGCTGACTGAAAATTGCGCTTGTTTAAAGCCGAACGGGAAATTATTTGTAATGAGAGGGATTCGCGGTATAAAGACTCTATCACCTTCCCGCATCCTGTGAAAATCTCAGTTTCTATGAAGTTTTGCTGATGATTTATGACTTCAGTCGAGTACCGTTATATAGTTTCGCCGATGCCGATGCGAATGCTTCTGCCGAAAATGTAATCAGCCCATGAGTTGTCAAAAACAAAGCGGTCAATGTCCGATTAAACTCTTTGTTAACTAACAGGGGCACAATTATTCGAAGCTATAAACAGCCCGATAAGCATTTTTGTTTTCTCATACGTCAATTTTAATTACCAAGCCATAAGGTGCGGAACTTATCTCAGACCATAATAATGGCAAAATCAGCTGATTTTCTTGGCGGAATTTTACTGTCCGCGAATCTAGTTTGTATTAGGACGGTTTTTCAGCAATTTCATCTGCAGCTGAGTTCGTTGCAAATTCTCTTCTATCGAATGAATTTCCAGGAACTCTGTTCTTTATGGTCACTTTCATTGTTTTTATTTGAATTGCAAAAGTGAACAGTTCTAGCTATCAAAATCTCAGCATCCGGTATCAAGTGTTGGGTTTTGGTCTAGGATAAATTTTCAACCGGAAACCAGGAGTTGGGTTTTGTTTTGGATAGGAGATTAATCGAAGGCTAGGGGACGGTTAGCGTTTATCCGATTAATAACGCTAAACAAATATTAAGAAAATCAAATTGCGCTAAATGGCAGTTTATTCTTTAGATAAATTTTAATCGGACATTGAGCAACCGGCTCTAAATCTATTATTAATATTATTGCAAATTGAGTACTATTTTTTCCTGAAAACTGCACGTCAATCGGATTAAAGGTTTTCATGTGATGCGTGCACAGGCAAACAGACTAAAATTTCAGAAACGATCTTAAGATATTCTATTGTGACAATTAGTAATGTGGAGCATATGAACGAGTCGTTTTTTATAAACGGCTCAACAAAATGAGCGGAAGAGTCGGCACAATGACAGCTATCGACTCGTTCAATTCGAGAATGGCACATTGTGGAACGAATACCCAAACCTGTTCTCCGACATCGTATTTACATTCTCTAAAATTGCATGAATACTACACAACTCATACAGTATCCTAATACCCGAACCAGATTGAACGCAGAAAGCAGGAGCAGCGGCAAATGTCAAGTTAGAAAGCCACCTAGATTGAACGCAGCGTCAGCGACAGCGGCGAAAGTAGATCTGCCTGTTGTTGCTGCTACCGTCGCTGCTGTTTTCTGCGTTCAATCTGGTTCCGGCATAATTCATTCAGAATTTGTCATTACATATATGTATTACATTGGCTGCATTCCTGCGAACGAATCAGGATTTGACATTTCTCGAATTCTCCTCCATATGCTTTCCCCTACGGTAAAATTTGTACAGAAAACTGTACAATCTGAAAGTGCTCCCCTCCGGATCAGAATACTTTTCAGATCCGGAGGGAAACATTGAAATTGACAGTTGTCCGTACATATTTGGAGGAGAAATCGAGAAATGCCAAATCCTGGTTCGTTTGCAGGAACGCAAACACATCCAATCCCAATGCACTATTTCCAATCCCAATTAAACAAATTCATAACCATCATCTCACTACAGTCATCATCATCGTGGCGCAACAGCCCGACGTCAGCCGCCTGGATCGTTGTCCTCCAATTATCTCGGTCACATGACCGCAATCTTGGAAGCCCAGTAGTTGCTCGGCGTCAGCATATACTGAGCTCTCCCAACGAGCTCTCGGTCTTCCCCGCAGTCTCGTTTCGTCGACTCGTCATCCGTTCATTACTTGTTTAGGCATGCGAACATCGTTCATTCCTTGCATATGCCCTGCCCATTGAAGACGTTGTAGTTTGACGATTTTCGAAACTACTCACTAAAGCATAGCTTTATATACTCGTATTATACTGGTATACACAAAAACACATGCTGACTGCAAGCAAATCAAAAATAAAACCGGAATATAGAGGGCTACGCCCGCAATTCGAGGGTTTTGTAGCAAGCGCTTATTTTGGCATGTAAATACTGGCTCCCTGTTCTTCTTGGTACCCCTCAGCTGAATAAAAACACCATAATTAAATGTTTTACCCATGATATAGTATCTTACATGCCAATTCACAAAAAGACTGCATCTGTCACCTCTCAAAGTAATAGTTTTAATACGATAAGCTGTAGATAGATATGTATGTATACGAGATAAACTGTCCCACTCTTCGAGATGCTTAACCATTCATATTAAGACGACATTGCAAATTGCAAACTTGTGTAACGGCTTCGAAATTCAGGGCGGCTGGGACAAATTACGGTCTAATATTTTTTCCTACTCCACTGTTCCCCTTTCTACAAATCTCAAGAAAATGCCAAAAATGGAATGTACTCAACATTACCTTTCTCACGACACCCCACTTGGCTATACAAGTGGATAAAAAAAATTTACCTTAATTTCGCCTCTATGTGGACCTCCCCTCCCCCCCCCCCCCTCTTAAAGTTGGCCAATTACAACACAACGCTATCTCCAGCAAATTATAGCATTTCTACACATTCTCGCCGAATTATGTGTGCAGCTTCAGCCGTTCGTAAGATATTCTATGAACAGACGGACAGACAGGTATTTGACCGATTTTGTAAGATTTAAGACACAAAACCCTAAAAAAATTAACTGTGTGAATAGTTATTGTTAGGATCACCAATCACCAATCTTCACCCTTCCAAAGTTGGTTCATTAAATAACTGCAATTCGCACTACGAAAAACAATATGTAAGTAGTACACGCATATCTATGCGTGAGGCCGGTAGGTGTATTTTTTGCATGGATAGTGTCAAAATGCATAACTTTAAGTCAATGTACTATTATTAAATATCATGTCGTCGTAATGAAACTTAGAGGTATTATTGCCTATGATGTTGGTTATCATCAGCCATCAATATTTTTGACCTAGGGTGTGCTTGAGGGGTGCAGGGGTGTGCTAACTGCAACTATAGAAATGTACTATTATTAACCTTTTTGGATGAGATTTAAAAATTCTATTATTTTCGGTTTTCTATGCTAGTGAAATGCTGCTTTTCTGTAAATTTTCATATGTCTAGCTATAACGGTCTCGAAATGCAAGGGGGGGGGGGACAAACTCGGACCACATATTTTCCCCTCTCCCTCTTTTCCCCTTTCTTCAAATTTGAAAAAAATCCAGAAATGGAATGTACTCAACGGTACCTTTCTTACGATACCCCACTTGCCTATACCAAACGAAAAAAAAATTTCGACCTCTATGGCGACCCCCCCTTAAAGTTGACCTATTACGACGCATCGCTTTCTCCAGAGAATTATAGTATTTCTACATATTTCCACCAAATTTCATGCATGTAGCTTCAGCGGTTCGTGAGATATTTCATGGACAGACGGACAGACAGACGGACAGACGGACGCATGACCGATTTCATAAGGGTTTTGTTTTTATACAAAACCCTAATGATTTACGGATACTTACGCACCGCACACCCAAAGTTCTCCAAATACATTAAACCAACTCAGAGAAACAAGCAGCATTCTAAGACATAAGTAATTGTCTTGTGTATCATCTCAAGCTCAACTTTAGATGAACGAATTGTTCAGGACCAGTGAGCCATATCGTCTATATCGTTCAGTTTCGATACGGAATGCAAAATGAGCAATTTTTATACCCTAGACTTATAGTATAGGGTATATTGTTTTTGTCACGACGGAAATATGTAACACCTTAAAGGAGGCTCCGGAGGTATAGCAATGTATATATATAAATGATCAGGATCACCTCCTGATTCGATTTAGCCATGTCTGTCTGTCTGTCTGTCCGTCTGTCTGTCTGTCCGTCTGTTTGTCCGTTCGCACGATAACTTTCGACAAAATGAAGCTAGAGCCTTGAAATTTTGGTCAAATGTTGGAAGTGTGATCTAGTTGGATAGTATTGAAAATGGGCATGATCAGGCCAAGAGAACGCCTACCTCCTCTGCATATGTAAAATACATAAATGTATCTATAACTCCCGATTAAAGAAACATGAAAAGCTCTAGCTTTGGTAGATTACTCATGAGGGTAATCTCATACTCTCCTGGGAAAATAAAACTGATAAGTTGAAAACTAACGGGAATTTTCTTACAAAGAACCCCGTACTACCCTACTTTTCAGGTTTTTTGTCGATAACTCCTGAACCAATTGACGTAGACACCTGATTTTTGGCGTGTAACCTTGAAGTGAGAAACTGCTTAAGATTATGTAAGTTGGGCATAATCAGATCAAAGGAACGCCTACCTCCCCTACAAATTTCCAAAAATTAAATATTCCTTTAATTACGATAACTTGCGAAAAAATGATACTAGCAAGTTGAAAATTTGAAAGAATGTTGCTAATAAGACCTATTTTGTTGGTATTGAAAATGGGCAAGATCCGACTCAAGGAACCCCCACCTCCCCTACAAATGAAACTTCAAATAAGCGATAACTTTTGATAGAATGAAGCCAGCAACTTGAAATTTTGGTCAAATGTTGAAAGTGAGATTGAGTTAGTTGGCATTAAAGATGGGTAAGATCCGACCTAAGGAACCCCTACCTCCCCTAGAAATGAAACTTAAAATAAGCGATAACTTACGACAAAATAATGCTAGCGACTTGAAATTTTGGTCAAATGTTTGTAGTATGATCCAGTCGACTAATATTGAAAATACGTAAAATCCGACCATCGAAACCCCTACTTCCCCTACAAAAGAAACTTCAAATAAGCGATAACTTTCGATAGAATGAAGCTAGAGACTTGAAATTTTGTTAAAATGTTTGTAGGGGGATCTAATTGGTTGATGGAAATGCTGGGCAAGATCCGACTCAAGGAACCCCTACCTCCCCTACAAGTGAAACTTCAAATAAGCGTTAATTTTCGATAGAATGAAGCTAGCGACTTGAAAAATTGGATAAATATTTGTAGAATGGGTTAGTTAATTGATTTTGAGAATGGACAAGATCCCACTGAATGAGTGCCAACCTCCCCTATGAACTGGCCATATAAGAGACCCACTTTTAATGCGTATGGTCGTTGCCAATTGGGACTTTTGGTATCACCACTAGGTCTGTACAAGTCTAGGGTATATACGCTTCGGACTCCGGGCCGAAGCGAAGCTTGGGCCTGGTTGAGTATGTATTCGACGATAATCTGGCTCATATCATTTTGCCGTTCAGCGTCGATACGGAACGCAATATGAGCACTTTTTTTTAGTATGAATCGGACGACAATCTGGCATAGAGTGTGTACTGCGGCTAGTGACGGCATCGCAAGTTCTCATGGCAAGAGGGATTGTGACTGTGCAATGCAGTGTATTGGCGCGATGATGATTGAGCACCGCGTTTGCGAATAGTAGCTGTGCGATGCAGGACTTTTGTATGTTCATGAGGCGGATGTTGCCCATCTCAGAATGGCAGCTCTGTTTTCATTTCATGCAGCACACTCGCTTTTTTCGCACACGGGTAGATAAAATATGTAATTAATTTAATAGGTGAAGAAATTAAGTGTAAATAGTGTACAAGCAGGAGTAGGCCCGGGTAGATAGAAAAGCTTTAAAAGAATAGAGGATTAGCGGTCAAGTCTCGTTAAATTCTATATGCATTCATTTAAAGGTGAAGAAATTGTGTTTTTGATTTAATAGGTGAAGGAATTATTGATAGATTTTCTTGTAGGAAATCTAGGTTCAATTTTGCTGGAAGAAACTAGAAGAGGTTTTTGGGTTGCTAATTACGAATTTAAGTCGCAGAAAAAAAACAAACATGAATTTGAATTGTTAGTTAAAGCTATAACTCAATTTCAGTGCAAATACTTGATGATAATTTGTTTTATGCCCATTGCACAGGTACGGTACCCCTTAAATTTTGAATACTCTCTAGAATCTTGGGACAACTCTTTTTGAACGACTCAGTGAAAAGAGTCAGAGCTTATGTGCGGGTACAGTGAAAAAGGAGTCATTGTGCCCATCACTAGTGACAATTATACCCCAGCTATTTTTTTTGCAAATATTTGGAATGATATATGTTAATAATATTATCCAAAAGCAACCACACTGTTTAACACATATTTTTTTACAGAACCAATTGAAATTAGCGCAACTGTAGTAAACACTATCAAACCAAGTATTGTATTTAATGATATAAGCATTCTTTGGGAGTTTAATTCAGAAGAGGGAAATAAAATTTCGAATAATATCCTGTTCGAAAAAGAGTGTACAGACGAAGGTATACTACTTATTTTTTGTCTATGCATAAAAACACAATTATCACTAAACACGTTTTTCGATGCAGAAAAGGAAACGATTGCTTCTGCTATTATTTCGAACGCAATACAGGAAATACTACTGAACGAACACGAAGAACGAACAATCCATTTTAAGCTTACACCGAAACTCATGGGAAAGTTAAGGATAATAGGAATTGTTGGGCGAACTTCGGCAAGCAACGAGCCGGGCAGTTTGTTGGGCTGCATACGGTTTGAGGCACAGCAAATAAAAACCACCGATAAACCCAATGTCGCTGACCGTTCAATACAATTTGATAATAAGCTAAATATTGAAATTTTACCGCCGGCACCATCGTTACATGTGAGCTTCTCACAAGTACCCAGCGAAGTCCTAATTGGTGAAATCATACCCGTGTCATTGTCGTTACGAAACGCTGGAGTGGCTTCCATAAATAACATATATCTTGGATGTGACACACCACGCTGCCTAACAATGTCTGACGAAGGAACGGAATTGCCTATAACTATATTGAGAGGTATGTTTTCATAATTTTACGAGAATTGTAAAATAAAATGTTTATTGGCGTCTCGGTTTAGATTTTAGAGATTTAACTAATGAAAATCATAGTAAGGACAAGGAAATTCGAAAACAACATGTTTATAAAATTCAGGATCAGCGAAATTCTCCACTGGAACCCCAGGAGACGATATCCGTGCCAATCTGGATTCAAGCGCCGTTCACGAAGGGCAAATTCAGTTTAAGAGTTTTAGTTTATTACGGAACACCTTCGGAATACCCTAAAATTAGGTATAATGATTCGTAACCTCTATATTAATTCTATTTTACATACTAAATAAACTGTTAATTGATATTTCAGATATCGTCTGGTTCGCCACGAATGGAATTTCAATGTGCATGACAGTTTGCAGACGGCAGCCAATTGCGTAATCGGCAATATGTTAACAAATGAATTTGCTATTGAAGTGGATCTCAAGAATCTGAATCAAGTCCATCATCCATTTATGACCGAAATTGCATTAAACTCTATACACTTGTATTGTCCAAAATATAAGCTCGCTTCACAGAAACTTATTTGTAAGTATTATTTCATCAAAACTATTCGAATTCATGTCTAGCTTTTCGTTTTTATATAATATTTTAGATGTAAATCAAATGGAAGCGATTAATGGACCAGTTGGAAGTAAGTTTTAATTACGTTCATCGATTTCGTAATCCTAGTCCAGAACAGCACAACTTTGTTTTTCGAAACAAAAAAGCCCAGTTCCTTATTTCCCATTTAAAATGAAAACATTGTTCATGAACACTGTTTAGAATCATCTGTTTTTATTCTGGACGAAGCTTATTTATGACAAAATGAATGTATATACATATTCCCTTTTTTATAGATAAGACATTAAAATCAGCAAAATCCATGGCTCTTCGATGTGGATTGATTCACTCTCCAGCCAATGTTACTGGCAACCCACATCAGTATATAGCTAACAGACTATCTACTATTAATATTGGACCAGAACCCATGGCCGAAAATCTTCCGCCACTTGACAAAATGTTTAGTTTCCTTCTGAAAAATGAAACTAAATATTTCACACCGACTAGTGCCAACGAAGATTTCAATGCTATCGTATCGACGGTGGATTCGCACATGACACTAGTTGTGACATGGAAAGCGGTTATATCGGATCCGACATCGGCTTCTCGAGTCTCTTTCGGCCAACACTTTGTCCAGCTGAGAAACCTCTATGAACAAGTAACATGTCCGGAAACTCCTGACTATCGAATTAAAACTTATTTAGGTGATCATCAAAGTTATTATAAAATTTATGAATATCAAGGAGCAATTTCCGGTGAGATTGATGAAGATGATGATCAGTGGGAATTCAATAACAACTTTGTGGGAAAACGATGTCTTCTTGAAGATGAAACGTTTTTTGCAAATAAAATTGGAACAGATGGAAATAAGGTATATTGAATTGCCAATAAAAACAAGTTCAATATTAAGGAATGGAATTGGTTGTTTGTATTTAAGGTCATCGTGTATGTATAAACTGGGAAAATCTGAATTTTTGAGCATGTAAACCTTTTTTATTTGATATCCTTCCGATCTTCCGGAGTTGGTTTATAATTGAAAAATAATAACAACTAGCTCGTTGAGGCTACTAAACTCGTTACTGAGTGTAGATACAGTCAGTCCCCGAGTTACGTGAGCATTTTGTGCCAAGTGTGTTTACGTAAGTCGGATTCATGAGATCGGTTTAAAATACAATACATACATAGCAACAATTATGAAAACTTCGAGTTCAACAATGGTTTATTTTTAACAAAAATACGTTCTGATATAAAATCAATGACTTCAAAATTAATGTTTAACTAAGGTTACCAAAGGTAGTCTGGATGGCGTAACGGTTAACACGTTCGCCTTCTATGCACTGGACTCTGGTTCGATTCCTACTGAATGCAGTAGTTTTTGATAAAAAAAGGGGAATCACGTGTCGGACTATGAGCCCACTTAGCTGT
This sequence comes from Chloromyia formosa, assembly GCA_964017055.1. Classification (NCBI taxonomy): domain Eukaryota; kingdom Metazoa; phylum Arthropoda; class Insecta; order Diptera; family Stratiomyidae; genus Chloromyia; species Chloromyia formosa. The sequence goes on from OZ024814.1 coordinate 131,321,466, forward strand.
TAAATAACTCGGAATCCATAGATGACATGATTCAATAAAAGGAAAGCGCCTTTCCTGTACTAAAATGTGTATACAAAATAGCATTTGAAGGATGAAGATTTTGAACTTATTACGCAAAGAATAAAAATCACTAACAGCTAATGGATGTACTATTGTAATAAAGAACAGGACTTCGGTGAAAATGCATTGTTTGGTTTGTGTGAAATAATGGGAGTCATGCATTCATAGAGTTTTACGTAAGTCGGGGACTGACTACTCGGAAGCAACTTGCTCCCATCTTCAGTACAAAGCTAACACGTTTTCTAAAAAAAAAAGCAAATGGTTACATACAACAACATGGTGCACTGACTGGCCAAATACCGTTTAATTAAAACGGGATACGCGAAAAAAACGTTGACGATTCTTTTACAGTTCCATATACATTTCATCGGCAGATACTTTTTGACGATCCATCGTTAGATTAATCCAACGATGAAGAGCATCGCCGTCTAACGATGAATTGCACGGTCTACAATGCAATTGTGTATGGCCGAAAATGGTAACTCACACATATGAAATTGATAAACCATGTCACGCATACAATGGCAGCCTTTGGCTTTTTAATCAACAGACACAGCTGATTTGATGTGTTGTTGTCCTTATCACTCTAAAGGGCGGTTCACTTTAAATTGTAGCCGTTGCTTCTAGAAGGGTGAGGCTTATTTGTGTGCGTGAGATTACCTGCATCCTGCTCTTAATATTATTTTGTACTGAGCTCCTGCTCTTTGTATTGTTTCTCTATGGCCTTAACGCCTCCAGGAGGCATGGGCGCGTCAACATCTCTATAACGTGCCATACACGCAGCGATCGATCGGCCGATCCGTCGCCCGATATCGATATCGGCCCATGGATCGGCCTGTGTATGGGCTTTTCGTTGGCGATTTTTTTGACATTTCCGTATAATTTTGATCAGCTGATATTTTGTATGGCGATCCATCGGCTGATCGATCGGGCGACGGATCGCTCCTTCCTCCTTGTATGTGGGGTATAAGCCTTGTAGACGTTTCGGTAGCGTATTCTTTTTTTTTCTGCTTTGACTATACCAGGCTTTGTTCTCGATGTCACCGTCAAATCAGAAACCCACGAGTGAGGCTCCAAACATAATCGGTTGGCTAATCCACAAAGAGGATTCTAAATTATATTTAATCTTATTAAAGATTTGATTGCCTACTCCTGCTCTTCTAGACGATTCTGAACCAATTGAGTCATCCACCAAGAGCATCCTGTTAAAGGCACTGGCCCATGTTCGCTGATCGTATGTATCGTATGCTCGGTGGCCGTGTCAATATAAAGACGGCGCGGATAAGAAGTGCATGCTAGCAACTGCACGTCAGTATAGACTACTGGAAGAAACGGCAGAAATTGGGTAGTATCACTTATAAGTAATGTCTAGAGACCGGATTATATGCAAATGCATAACTTCATATGCATTTGCATATATTGGCTGTTTTTAGAGGTTTTAGCATATTTCATTGAAAATCCATTAATTTTGCATATTTTTAGGGAAATTGTTACGAGTCTTCTCATGATTTATCCAAATCTCATGTAGTGTGCAAGGGACATTTTGTGTTTATAAGCAAACACTGTGAAAACAGAGTGAAAGCTATGCTATGATGCTTGTGCTGGTGCAGATATTTTGATCGTAAACCCTCAGCGAAGAGAAATGTTCACGTGAAACGTGCTCATGGAGCTTCCCCTACCCATGAGCTTAAGTGTCACCATACACTGTCGAACACGAACCTAGTACAAGTGGACCCGTTTTCTTCAAACCTATGTGAAGTGTATGTGTGTGTCAGATGACATTTGTACCAGGTTCGTGCTCGAGTTCGACAGTGTATGGTGACACTAAGATCGCATTCGTAATTGTCCGGTGATTTTCTATATAAAACCCATTCATAACACACAGAAAAATGAAGCCAATACACCAATACAATACAGCATTTGAAAATTCTTCTACATCATCAGAACATCGCTGCCATAAGTACTCATTTTCCCCACATACCCGAGTGTATCAAAAAACTTGAAACTCGAGGCTTGCAGTTGAATGGATCTATTCTTGCAGTTGAATGGATCTATTCTGCTGATTGAAAAAGTTCGTAAAATACACTCTGAATTGCCCAGACAAACTTTAAAAAAAAAACGTTTGAAAACATTCTAAACAACAACCCAGGCTTCGAGTCTCTGTGCCGGATTAATAGTTTTATTAATGGTACAGGTAGAACTTTGCCTGGGACAATATCTGCCAATACAGCACCCATGTTTAAGTATTGCCCTGTGACATCGGTGGACGTAGAACGATCTTTCTCAAATACAAAACTATTTTAAATGATAAAAGACATAATCTTACAACTGAACACAGAACAATATATTATATTTTACTAAACTTCTATAAAAGCAAGAGACTGCTAAAACCATTAAATTTGTGACTTTTCGTCCCTTTGTTTCTTAATAAAAACATAATTATCCAATTTTTTTCTTTTATTTTATGTTGCATATTTTCACATTTTACTTGCATATTCTAAGCATTTTACATGCATATTTGCATGCATATTTCAGCCTTTTTATGTTGCATATAATCCGGTCTCTAAATGTCTGTCGACTCATCTTTCTGATTACTCTCCAAGGCAATATATTATTATGGTGCACCACAACATTTTGTCGCGCTCGGTGGCCGTGATCGTTCGGTCACCGCTCTACAATACTAATCTAGAGCTCGGAAATCAAATCTCGGCGCGATCAGAAACTGCCTGTGAATACTAATGGAACTCTCACAGTGCTCCGGGCTTGTCAGTATAAAGACGGCGCGAATAGGAGGTGCATGCTAGCAACTCCACTTCCGAAAAGTAGATATGCTATTGAAACGTCAACAAGGCATTTAAATGCTAGAGATGTTGACGTTCCCATGCCCCTGGAGGGGTCAAGGCAATTAGAGACCACAATATTTGCACACGCTGCGACCGCCCAGTAATTTAGCTGATCTGATGGTGGCACGAAACCAGAGACCGAGGGTCCCATTACACCCGGACCCAGATTCGACCGCTTGGGCGTCTGATCCGTCCGCCAACCATTCCATCCTTACCGACTATTTTTTTCATTCCCTATTTTTACCTCCCCTGTTTGTGTTGTCTTCCCCAGACCTATGAATTTTTGGTAATACGTAAAGGATAGGGGCAACGAGCGGCGAAAACCCCGCCCACATCTCCCGAACTGAGCTACAGCAAGCATAGGCCGCTGCTTAGCTCGTTGAGGAGCCTTTTTCTTCGCCAGATGGCACAGCCCGACCTTCACGGTCAATCATGCTACCTTAGGCTCCGTCCCCATGGGCATTTTCGGATGCCCACCAAACCGTCCGTTACACATTCGGCGAGCATTTGGTCAGCACTAGCGAGTTATAGATGTGGTGTATATCTTGTACGAGTACACAATAAAATGTTTTAATGAAAAATCTCGTTTTAAACTATGTACATACATATATAGTTTTTTTTATGTAATTGTTTTATGTCAAAAACAATATTAACTAGCGGGCCGGATGGAAACCACAGGCGTGCCGGATTTTGCCGACCCCAGTCCTAGACCATATCTAAAGGAAATCCAAAGCTTATCGGAGGCTCTTCGGAATTGGATTGAATACAAATCGTAAGCAATTATTAAGAAAATCTGAAACGATATCGGATCAGAAACAAATAGCCAAATTATCTGAAGGATATCTGAATCGAATCGTATCGCCTAAAAAACCGTAAGAATACGTTTTTTTTATTATTTTAAGTTATGTTCTTCAGGTTTTTACTGCACTCGTCAAAATTGGCGCTACAAATCTATCGCCCCAATGAACTATCCTCCTAAAAAAATGTCATATCGCCCCAAAATTCTTGTATGAGATTGGGGTCTTATGACATATCCCCAAAAAATTCGAAATTGGTGTGAGCTGAAATTTCATCATGACACAATACTCGTACCGTAAAATGCGTAAATTTGCTTGATGAAATTTTGAATTTGGGGCGATAATTCATTATTTTAAAAAAGAACTTTTCAATGATACGTGAGTAAATGCAATTTTTTAAAGTGGAACTGTTATTACGGTGCAAAGATGCTATGCCTGTACTACCTAAAGAGGAAATTCTTTTCAAATCGATGTCCGCTTTAGGAATACGAACCTACCTACGTTACCCGCCATCAAGTATATTGACGTTTTACGTAAACGCACTATGTCCGTACTACCTAAAGCGGAAATTCACTTCCAGTCAATGTCCGCTTAAGGAATACCTAAGTTACCCGCCAATAAGTATATGTATTTTCGCTTTAGGTGATACGAACGAAGCGTGTTGTATAACCATAGAGTGCAATTCTGGGGCGACATTACATAATTTTTTTGGGGGATAGTTCTTATGAAATACCGCCCCAAATTTGGAGGATTATGGCATCTTTTTTGGGGTGAAAATTCAACTTTTTTGGGGTGTTGTCATTTTTTATTGGGGTGATATGTCATCGTGACATAATGGGGAGGCGGGTCTTCTGTCATCTTTTTTTTTTGTTTGGGGGCGATAGTTCATTGGGGCGATAATTCATGGCACTGTTAAAATTGTTTAATATTACTAGTAGTTTGTCTCATCCCCTAGTAGGGCACGCATAGCGCCTGCTACTACTTTCGACCCTATTTCGTATTGCAACCCAAACGACGCACACTCATCGTCCACTGATCGACGCAATAAAACTTTAGGGTATCCACTTTATCCATCCCTAATAAAAAGTATTCATTGCTCAGAAAGCATTATACCTAGTCTAGCCATAAATATTGTTACAAGGTTTGGCAACCCTGCAGAAAGGAACCGTTATATTGCATTTCTTAAAAATTGAGCTAATCGCTATAGTACGCTTGTGCTTGATGCATTTGTCATCATTTGAGTTTAATTTTTAGTGTAGTGAACATGGATTGGGGTGAAAGAGAAAATAGAATTGCTGTGATTGCACTTCATAAAGTAGGAATGCAACCAAGTGATATTTTTAAGACTCTGCATACCCTTGGTATAAGCCGAATGTTTGTAAATCGGGCTATTGAAAGATTTAATGATACGTCTGGAGTAAGTGACCGTGAAAGAAGTGGCCGTCCGCGAACTACTCGAACACCTCAAGCGGTTAAAGCCGTGCGCGAGAGAATTCGCCGTAATCCTCTTCGGAAAAAAAAAATTTTATCGCGTGAGATGAAAATACCCCAAAGAACAATTTCACGTATCATCAAAAGTGACTTGGGGTTGGGTGCTTATCGTAGATCTACCGGACATTTACTAACAGATTCGTTAAAAAAAATAGAGTGGAAAAATCAAAACGATTACTTTGCCGGTACACAAACCAAGAACACCGTAAAATTTTGTTTACGGACGAAAAAATTTTTACTGTCGAAGAAACATTTAATAAACAAAACGATAGGGTTTATGCTCGCAGTGCCAGAGAAGCTTCTCAAGTTGCCCAAAAGGTTCAAAGAGGTCATCATCCAGCCTCAGTAATGGTTTGGTGGGGTGTTAGCTACAACGGGGTGACAAAGTTGCATTTTTGTGAGAAGGGTGTCAAAACGTCTGCCAAAATTTATCAAGAAAGTGTCCTTGAAAGTGTAGTGAAACCTCTCAACACGTCATTATTCAAAAATCAGCCTTGGAGTTTCCAGCAAGATTCTGCACCAGGTCATAAGGCGAAGTCAACCCAAAAATGGCTTGAAGAAAATGTTCCAGATTTTATTAAAGCTGAAGATTGGCCTTCCTCTAGCCCAGACCTGAATCCGCTGGATTACGAATTATGGTCTGTCTTAGAGCAAATGACGTGCTCTAAAAGACATTCTAATATCGAATCCTTAAAGAAGTCTCTTACACATGCAGTCGCCAACTTTCCGATTGAAGTCGTGCGTGCTTCCATAGATAAGTGGCCAGCTCGATTAAAGGCTTGTGTAAAGGCAAAAGGCAATCACTTCGAATAACTTGTTGCAATTTCCGTTGTTGACAATGCATTTAATAAATAAACAATGATTTCTTAACATATAACACCTCTTTTATTGAACAGTGCTTCAAAAAGTTTGTAACAGTATTTATGGCTAGACTAGGTATACATAATAATAAAAGACCATTTTTGGAACATTAAAAAATTTATTCTATGACTCAATTTATTTTAAAAATTAACTTAATTACGAAATAAATACTATTAACGGGAACGTTTAAAGAAACATGGTTTGTAAACCGTAGCTATGTTCACAGTTCACATTAAACTTAGTTTTCAAAAAATTATGTAATGAGTAAGATTTAAAATTTACCGAAATATTGCTCACTTGAAATTCAACGACTTTGATTCTCTGTCGGTGATCCGAGGAGCCAGAAAAGCAATTCTACACAATCACATAATCCAACCTCAAACTAAGAGACAGTACACGCCGCCAATTTCGTACCATTGCCGTGTATTTGAATTTTACATTTTCACACACAATATTTTATGATCGTTTCTTCGTGATGAACACTTTCCCGGTTCTCAGCAGCACTCTGGAACACATGTAGATGTTCGCCAGGCCATATCCGAAAATTGCGCCCATGATATTTGGAATAGGGTAACTTTGCCAGTCGCGATCCCAATCTAGGGGCGCAACTATAGATCCAGCCCATGCTCCAAGTATCGCCCCAGCTGCATTGTGCTTGTTCAGGTCCAATGCAATGTCTTCGGTTTTTGTGATAAGGTCAGACTTCTCGCAGAAGACAGCCTGCAACGATCCACTGCCTCCGAGCAGAAATACGGTCGGAGACACTGTCAACAATGTCAGGACGATGGAAAGGACAAAAGTTTCTTCGTAGCTTCCCACGACGGGCGCACCTAAGATAACGCAAGTAAAGGCGTACAGCATGGTGCAGATGGCCTGAATGAAAACTCCTTTGAAAATATTGCCGGCCGAAGGGACGGACGACTTTTTCTTCTGTTTCTGGGGAACGATCTCCTTGTCATTTTTATTGAAATAATTTGTCAGGGATATTTTGAGAACTTCTCCGATGAGAAGGATCGGAACGATAAGGGACTCGGAAAGTCTTCCCAATTTCAGCCAACTTCTACCGTGCGCCGTATAAGCCATGCACGCCAGGACGGTGGCCAAACTAATCGAAACATAGAGTAGCTGCTGTTTGGCACGAACTTGATCAAATCTCACAGTCATTACGCGGATTGTCGAGCGAAAATTGTACACACCGCGACAGCCGGGAAGCAATAATCGCAGAAATATTTACAAGTCAGAGAAAATGTCAGTTGAAAATGTCAGATTAGCGGGCTGCGTTTGGTGGGTGGTAGATGAAGTTTCGGAACTGCACCACTGGCATTCAGTATTTGGCAGTGACTGTACCCAATGTTCGAAAAAGACGGGGAGTCCCGTTTGGAGTGGTGGATGAAGTAACCGATTTCCCATGCATGCATGAATATCGCTGTACGTTGTTGTGTACATTGGGTAAGTGCAAAAAATCTTTTAAGGAGGGATGAAAAAAATATTTATTTCAATGTTGAACGCTGTAGAAAATATGCATGCAGATGCATGTTAAAGCGGCCACAGACTGTGCGATCCGCCGTCAGATCGATCGGCTTATTAGCTCCTATACCTATATACGATGCAATCCGTCGTCAGATCGATCTGACGATATTGTATGCGTTCAGAAGGAACTGAGCAACTTCCGCTCAGCGAACATGTTCAAAACGAGCGGGTTCAGAAGTGACCGAGCAGCTTCTACTCGGGTGAGCATGATCAAATTTCACCGAGCAAGAAATATTTCTGCTCACTGATCAGTGCTCAGTGCTCAGGTTCTTCTTCTTCTTTTCAACCTCACGCTCATGTTGCGAGTTTCGCCTTTTGACAGTTGTCAAATTGGATTTGTTGTGTTTAGCTTGTGTTTTCTTGGTGTTTTCGCCGTTTCTGTTTTGTTTTCTCGTTTTTTTGGGATTTTAATCATAGACAGCGTGGGATTCATGTATTTTAAACTTTTCGGCACTTGACGTCTAAAATTGTTATCGTCAGCTTTCAGCTGGTCGATTTGTCAGCTGGTGAAGTAGCGTTAAGCAGGTGCAGACTTCAAACCGAGCAGCTCCGGAGTCGCTCGCGAGAAGCTCCGCAACTGCTCGCGAGCGGTTTCTGCTCTTTTGCCGCCTTCTGAACGCACTCTATGAGTGCATTCACGACGCTCGTTTTATCCGGATCGCTACGGAGGGCTACGGAGCGCTCCGTAGCGCTACAACCCCTCCCGGTCGTGATTGCAACCGCTCCTTCCATCCGCTCTCGAGCGGTTACTTCCCCTTGGTAGCAGAAATTTTTTACGCTCTCTGGGCATGTAGCGCTACATTTGACAATTCGCAGCTGGTATGTGCGTTGTGACGTTTCTGTACATCAAAAGCGCAAATAAAATCCCCGTCTATGTAAATTCACTGTCTTCTCGTCTTTGATTTGATATTTCCTTGTTTCGTGATGTGCCAAAGAAATGTTTTGCGATGGAAAATTGACAATTGTCAAATATTTGCGGTGTCACCTGTTTGTCAGACATTTCATATGTAGCGGTTCAATCACGAAAGAAATGTTGACAGGTAGCGTCTCCTCAAATGTGTAGTGGAGGGGATGTAGCGTTCCGTAGCGAAAATTTTTCACATGAATGCAGTCATTGTGATCGTCAGATCGATCGCACAGTGTATGTGACTATCGTTGTCGATTTCACTGATCTGACGATCAAATTTTATCTGCCAATTTGTTTGTGCGATTTTACTGCAATCCGTCGGTCTGATGATCGATTGGATAGTGGATGGATGGTATCGCAACTACATAAGTGTCAAATTATCAAATTACTCAACTATGAATTTGGGGGATTCTGATGATTTTAAATGGCTCTCAAATGGAAATATCAAATATTTAGCATACTAAAATGCCACAAAAAACCCAAATAGTTAACAACAATTAGTGCAGGGAGGATTGGGAGTGAATCATAACCTAAAATTGTAGAGCGTGTGTGGAGCGCAGATCGACAGATATTTTGTGGTAGGAGGGATATTGTTTAGCGGATGAGGAAAAGGATGTCGATAAAAAATAATTAGGGTTTATAAGCTATTTCTGTTAGCATTTAAGTTTAAAATTTGAATTTTGCGCCACTACTAGGACGCCATCTGAAGTGTTAGTTTTAAGTATGAAGTTTGAGAGGCACTGAATAAAAAAGAAAGAAGGGTCAAGTTTTGACAACCAAAAAGCGAGCACGCGTTTTAATAGTTCAAAGCGAAAAGACACAAATATTACGTTTTACAACATCAGGTGTGGGGTACAAGCTCAACAAGGAAAAGGAAATGTCAACCCGACTATCTAAGGCAGAGGTGGTGCAGGCATTAGCCCTGGCCAACATAACCGTGCCAGCTAGTGCCAGTATCTCGCAGCTCCGCCGCATGTACGAGACGCACTGCCAGAGCCCCGAAGGGGGCCCCGCCGACCACTCGGATACCGAGGAGAGCGCCGAAGACACCGACGCCGAAGATCCCGCCGTAGAAACCGACGCCGCCGACGCTGCAACTCAAGAAGCCGAGGAAACCGGGAAAAACACCGCTATAAGAACCGCAGAGAAACCCGCGGCCACCGCCGAGAAACCCGCAGCCACCACCGAAAGCGCAGCAACCAAAACCGTGAACGTGCCACCGTCCGTCGATCCCGAGGAGGAAGATTTAGACCGGCAATTACGTATACTGCGGAAAAAACGAGAGCTGATGGAGCTCCAACGCCACGTGTCGGAGATGGAGGAAGACCACCTGCGGAGCCCGAGGCGTGCAACGCCCATCCGACGAAACGTTGACTATCGTGACGTAGAATACGCCATCACAAAGTATTCCGGGGACGATACGTACGACGTGCGTGATTTCGTGCGCGACTTCGAAGAAACCATGAACCACGTGGAAGCCGACGAAGCGTCAAGGCTGATGATTTTACGACGATCATTGGAAGGTACAGCAAAGTTCTTCCTACAAAACACTCGTGCGGTTAACTACATCGAACTTCGAGACGAACTCGTCACCGAGTTCGGCCGGCGGTTCACCAGACAAGAAATTTACCGTCAGCTGCGGGAGCGCTCGTGGCAGAAAAGAACGGAATCGCTGAGACGCTACGTGTTGGAAATGCAGAGCCTTGCCCGACGATCCGACATAACCGAAATGGAGCTAATAGACTTCATAGTGGAAGGACTGCATGATACGTCGCCAGACATATCCATTTTGAACTCCGCGCAAACCATACAGCAACTGAAGGCCCTGCTGGAGAGATACGAGCAAAAGAAGACAGCGAAAGAGGAGGCGAATCGACCGAGGTATACCGCCGCCAAACCCGCAGTCCCCGCCGCCATCGCAGCTAAAACGCCAGATACCGACGAAATTAGGTGCTATAACTGCTCGAACCGCGGCCACCGCCAAAGCAGCTGCCCGTATGAAGTACGACCGAGGGATGTCTGTTTCCGCTGCTGGAAACCAGGGCACAGTCACCACAGTTGCAAAAATCCGAAGAAAGTGCATAGACTGTTAAGCCAGATCGCCGCAGTAACCGAGACGACCCGCCGACCGCCGCAAATACTCGACTCCGACGATGAAGATGACGACAGTCTTCGTACCGCCGTCAGCGCAATAAATATGGTAAGTGTTGCTATAGTAGTTGGTCAGACCGAGTGTTCCAAATTTACCGAGTGTCTTTCTTTCTTTGACACGGGCAGTCCAATTAGCTTAATGCGAAAGTCCGCGAACGCCGCAGCAGTATGCAGAGAAAAAACGACAACAAAATACAAAGGAATCGGAAACGTCCGAATCTCCACCTACGGTAAGAACAAATGTAGAATTCGGTTCTCAGATAAATTTTACGATCTGGACGTTTATGTTGTTCCAGATGATATAATGTCGATACCGCTGCTTCTGGGACGTGACGCGCTGAGATTAATGAATATAAAATTATGTAAATTTAAGAAAAAAAATATGAATTCCGAATTAAAAACAAACTGCCTTGGCACACTCGATCTGACTAAAATCCCTGACGTAATATGCAAGAGTAGTTGTTCGTGGTCATCAGAAACTAAACTTAAATGTGAGAGACCGAAAGATAGGAGAGTTGAGGAATCGGCAAAAAGCAGAAAACCGCGGATTAGAGGGAAGTCACCCGAAGCGTACGGTGGGTCGAGGGAGGTAAGGGAGGTGTGTGTTTCTCACCGGGGGGAAAGGTCTGCCGTCAAAGACGACGATAAGAAGAATCTTAAGGTAAATCCGAACCTTCCTCGCAGCGACTCTGAAAACCTCTGCAAGATGATAAACGAAATTTACTTGAACCCGAAAGGAGTTGAAGTGAATCCGCATGAGTACCGCATGGAAATTAAACTGAAGAACGATACTCCGATACATACAGTGGCCCGCCGTCTGTCATATTTCGAACGAGGCGAGGTGAGGAAAATAATAAACGGACTGTTAGATAGAGGAATCATATGTCCAAGCAAATCACCATACGCGTCCGCGATTGTTCTGGTTAAAAAGAAGGGCGGTGAACTGCGGATGTGCGTTGACTATAGGGCAATAAATAAAATAACTATCCGAGATAATTATCCCTTGCCGATTATAGAAGAGTGCATCGAGTATCTGGGAGACAAAAAATATTTCTCGACATTAGATTTGCGGGACGGGTTTTATCACGTGCACATGGAGCAGGATTCGGTAAAATATACCTCGTTCGTAGTGCCGGATGGTCAATACGAATACCTGAGGATGCCGTTTGGGTTGAAGAACGCTCCGTCAGCGTTTCAGCGCTACGTGACGGAGATATTCGAGGACTTTATAGTCTCGCAGAAGATTATAATCTATATGGATGATATAATAATCGCGACCGCTGACTTTGAGACGCATATTAAGATATTATCTGAAGTATTGAGAAGAGCTGCGGAGAAGGGACTAGACTTGAAGTTAGGAAAATGCAGGTTTGGATTTGAGGAGATAAATTACCTAGGCTACTTTGTTAGCGCCGTCGGTATTCGCCCAAATGAAGAGCACATCGAGGCAATAAAAAATTACCCACTTCCCAAAAACGCCAAGGAATTAAAATCATGTCTTGGGCTATTTGCATACTTCCGAAAATTTGTCCCGTCGTATACCCGCATCGCCAGACCGCTGCACCGACTGACGAGGGAGGGAATTCCCTTTGAAATGACCGACGAATGTACAGCGGCTTTCCAAAGTTTGAAAAATAAATTGGTGTCTGCACCAACTCTTGCCATATACGGCCCAGATAAAGAAACTGAGCTACACTGTGACGCCAGCTCGGTGGGATACGGGGCAGTAATGCTGCAGAGACAGTCGGACGGGCGACTACATCCAGTGATGTACTTTTCTAAAGCGACAACGGCCGCCGAGTCGCGTTACCATAGTTTCGAATTAGAAACGTTGGCGATGGTCAATGCCTTGAAGCGATTTGAAATTTATCTTAAGGGGATTCCTTTCAAAATAGTGACCGATTGTAACGCTTTGCGGTTGACCTTGGAGAGGAAACAAATGAATGCCAGGATCGCGCGTTGGGCAATCGAACTAGAAAACTACGATTACAAAGTGGAACACCGAAAGGGGGTCTCAATGGGGCATGTAGATGCGCTGAGTCGCTGCCATAAACCGAGTGATGAAAAACAGAAGGAGAAGGGAATGGGAGCCGGGGTGTTGGCGTTCGTCGAAACGGGAGATGTGGACTTCCACATACAAATCGCCCAGAGTCGCGACGAACGAATAAAGGGAGTTAGAGAGAGATTAGAACGAACGCAGATGGCAGGTTTTGAGTTAAGAGATGGATTAGTATTCCGGAAAAAGGGGTTGGAAGTTAGACTGTATGTCCCAGATGAAATGGAGGACGCCGTGATACGGCAAATTCATGAGAAATATGGACATCCAGGCGTTGAGAAAACTATAGAGCGGATAAGACGACACTACTGGTTTCCGGGAATGGTTAAAAAGGTAGACCGATTCATAAAAAACTGCATCAAGTGCATCATGTACTCGGCCCCTGCACGGGCAAACGAAAGGAATTTACACAACATACCGAAGAAAGCTGTCCCGTTTGATACACTTCATTTGGACCATTTCGGTCCCCTGCCGGCCTTACGTTCGAAGAGAAAACACATACTCGTGGTGGTGGATGCTTTTACGAAATTCGTTCGTCTGTATCCGGTAAATTCCACGAGTACACGAGAGGTACAGGCCTGTCTAGATAAATATTTCGACAATTATAGTCGCCCCCGAAGAATCATCTCAGACCGTGGAAGCTGTTTTACGTCCCTCGAATTTGCGGCATACCTTTTGAAAAACAACATAGAGCATGTAAAGGTTGCCGTGGCATCGCCCCAGGCAAACGGCCAAGTCGAAAGGGTAAATCGGGTGCTGAAAGGCATGTTAGGTAAATTAAGTGAGCCGGAGCAACACGCAGACTGGGCATTGAGACTGTCACAAGTAGAATTTGGAATGAACAACACTAAACACAGTTCAACCAAGGAAACACCAAGCAGACTGCTGTTCGGGGTGGATCAGCGAGGAAGGGAGGTAGACGAATTTTCGGAATATTTGGGAGATAAGTGTGACACTGGGGAAGGCAGGAATATAGAGGAAATTAGGAAAGCGGCCTCCGAAGAAATAGTAAAATCTCAGGAAGCAAATCTGAGGCTTTATCGAGAGCGGAGCGTGCCAGCGAAAACGTACGCAGTGGGTGATTTCGTTGTTATACGGAACGTAGACACTATAGTAGGCACAAACAAAAAGTTGTTACCTAAGTACAAGGGACCATACGTTGTCCACAAAGTCCTACCTAACGATAGATACGTGGTTAGAGACATAGAGAATTGCCAGATTACTCAATTGCCCTATGACGGAGTAATTGAAGCGGCCCGAATGAAGAGTTGGTCTAGTAAAATTAAGGAACCGAACGAAACCTTGCACCTTACGTAGAGAAGCAACACAAAAATGATGAAGCCCGGCGGTCAGGATTGAGGACAATCCGATTGTCAGGTTGGCCGAGGCTATAAGCTATTTCTGTTAGCATTTAAGTTTAAAATTTGAATTTTGCGCCACTACTAGGACGCCATCTGAAGTGTTAGTTTTAAGTATGAAGTTTGAGAGGCACTGAATAAAAAAGAAAGAAGGGTCAAGTTTTGACAACCAAAAAGCGAGCACGCGTTTTAATAGTTCAAAGCGAAAAGACACAAATATTACGTTTTACAGGTTCGAGGATGCGGATGAGGATGAGGATGTTTAATAATGAAAAAATGAGGATACCGATGAGGGTGAGAATGGGGATATATTTACTAATTTGTTTCTATATGTGAAATATTAGTTGAGAACATGAGAAGCATATCAGCATACAAATCAACTACACTCATACACACCGTAAAGCGAAATGACGTATAAAACGTGCCATACACAAATCGATCGATCGGCCGATCCTATGGATCGGCCTGTGTATGCGCTTATCGTTGACGATTTTTTCAACAGTTCCAGTTAATTTTGATCAGCTGACATTTTGTGGCGATCCATCGGCCGATCGTTCGGTCAACGTATCGCATAATGTATGGCGGCTAATATGCGATGCGTCGTTCGATTCATCCCTCGATATCGATATCGGGCGACGGATCGACCGATCGATCGATGTGTGTATGGTACGTTTTATGTATGGCGGCTAAACCGAGTACATAATTTCCATACAAATCCATATTAACCACAAAGGATCGGTCCCAATTTATTGAACAAATAAAGTTTTGAATTCCTAATGGAACAAAAATATCTAAAAATCATATCCTTACAAAAACTTAAACATGAACGCTAATCTAAAAAATGAAAATAAAATAAATAAATAAAAGCAGGCTAAGACACCGAAATGGCAGGCACTGCGACCATGGGATCCATTGTCCCATACCCTTCACTAATCCAAAAGACCCTCAACCAACCTGATGAAAGCCAGTAGATCCTTTGAAGCAGCACTCTTAATGACAACGGAAACCAGGATGGAATCTCCAAAAAGCAAGAGCCTGGAGCGAGCAGCCCCAGTAGGGCATTCGCAGAGAAGGTGTTTGGTGGACTCAAACTTCTCCAGGTAAGGCCGCCATTCCGTCTCAGTAGACAGAACCATTTTGTTTAAAAAATTAACATATGACCATTTTTTTGTAATCTATAGCGTTTGAAGAGGCCAAATTTTATTTTGCTACGTAAAATATTGATCGGAATGGACCAAAAAGGACGAAAAAAGAGGCCAAATTTTATATCTTCGACTATAGGAAAGTTGGGTGTCATATCAAAAGAAAAGTGAGTACTTTCCATTTCTACAATACAATAGTATTTTGTCCCAATTATAAGTAGCTAGAACGGAATGGGGGGGGGGGGGGAATGCTAGAAATTGCATTTTAATACGATGCATGTAATATCGTTAAATATTAAACGATTGATATAAGACTATAGTTAGTTAGTAAGGCGGCTATTACACTATAAAAGTTCGTTTACAAATATATTTGACGAACGATATTTCAAAAGAACTTTTATGAATGATATTAGCCGCTAAAGGGGGAAGGTGTGCAAGCATATTAGAAAAGTAGTTGAAACATGTAACGTCCATGTCGCAAATTTTTTCTTAGGCGGCTATTACACTAAAAAAGTTCTTTGAAAATAGCTTTCATAAAAGATATTTGTAAAAGAACTTTTATAGTGTAATAGCCGCCTTAGTCAGTTTTTACTCGCCTGGGGGAATTGTATAACAACAGCCAAATGATAAATAACAACATAAACAATATTTCTGTCAAGTTTCATATTAATCGGGTAATATTTGACGATATTACATGTAATTTTTATTAACATTTTTTGCCTATTTCGCTCCCCACACCGTCGTAGCTTCAAATTAGGAGAAACACAATACAAACAAAACACAAACAGTAAAATTGGCCCCATTTTTCGTCTTTTTCGGACCCTTTCGATAATTTTTTTTATGGCAAAATTGGCCTCAGGTAAATTTTTTCTAGCTTAAATTTTATTTGACCGTTTACACATTGATACGATACGACGACGAATCAGCAGAGACGGCGTTTGTTTATTATTTAGTGCCTTTGCGATAAAAACTTTTTTATTTCTGAAGATACCAATTCAGGACTAGATTTCTGAAGATATCTTTCTCAAATGTTGCACCTTCTTTCTATTGCACACTGTAAATATGTCGAAACTAATGGAATCGGACTACTACGTCATATAGCTACCATATTAACGACTGGTCCAAAAGTTGGCTTTTGTGAGAGAAACTTTTTTTATTTATAAGTGTTTCTTTCTCAATTTTCAATTATTCAATAGTATCCTTTGCCAAATCTAATTTGGTTGAAATTGGACTACTCCATCATATGGCCGCCATACGAACGACCGTTCCAAAGGCAAGTTTTTGTTAGAAAAACTTTTTTATTTCTGAAGATATCTTTATCGAAATTTATATTATTCAGTCATATTTACTGCCAATTCACACTTCTTAATTTAGCTGAAATCGGCCCACTATTTCATATACCTCTCATAGGAACAGTGAAATTGGATCAAATTTAACTAATACTTTCAAAGTAGCAAATGCACCACAAATCAAAATTCGGCTTTATAGTTGCTATGTATTCCCATTGCAGGGCCATTTAAATCATCATCCAGTTCCAGTGTATTTGTCCCGGCTTAAGAAAAATTTACCCGCGGACGCGTGCCGCAGATAGGAGCAGAAACGGAGCGGCTTCCCAGATAGATATCGCGACGGCCATGTAACGTTGATAGCTATCGGTGTCTCCTTTGCAGCGCTCCATTGCCCTCAATGTGTTCCTTCCTATCCGATTGATAGTGACCCGGGGTCCGGCGTCGTTTGGACGTTCATGTGCCCCGGGGCTTAGGATGAAAATTTTCCACAGCTTAGCCCTCATATTCTCTTACCTAGTAGTTCCTCATTAGTATCCTGATGACGAGTATCTACAGTGCATTCAGATACATCGGTACATGGATATGTCTTATAGCCCTCATATACGATGCAATCCGTCGTCAGATCGATCTGACGATATTTTGATCGTCAGATCGATCGCACAGTGTATGTGACTATCGTTGACGATTTTTTTGACAGTTCCTTATAATTTCGATCGTCAGATATTTTGTGGCGATCCAGATCAGATCGATCTGACGATGGGTCGCACCGTCTATGGCAGGTCTTAGCCTCCTACAAGTAAGAATTGACGGTTCATAACCCAGTTTACTGATGATGTATTGCCTAATTTCGTTTTCCGTGGTATTGTAAGTAAGTCTAGATAGGAACAGTTGCTTTGGAGGTGAGCAAATTCGTAACTGCTCATGATGGTCTTGCGAGTCTTGTTGAGTCTGCCGTATGCTTGGTAGTGGAAGTGCTTGTTGCCTCTGCAGACCAAGTGAGAAGATTTGTGGGAGTAGCAGACTTGGTGACAACTGAAGTTGAAACAGCGATGAGCAGTTTGTAGGTAAAGATGATGGTTGCATGACAAGATGAGTAGAAGTAGCGCTCAGGTTAGCCACCTCCAAAGGAGCAATCACAGGCGTCCGGTCAAGAGATAAGCCAGACTGCGATTTAGCTCTTGATCGAGAGCGACCCGATTGTTTTTTGATAGATTTGGGGTTTTGTATTGTAGTAAAAATAAAACTCTTGTAAAATCGGACAAATCTCTGCCTGTCCGTCTGTGCATACAATATCTCACGAACGGCTGAATCTACACACATGAAATTCGGTGCGAATATGTAGAAATGCTATAATTAACTGAACAAAGTGAGAAGGTGGACTTAGACGCGAAATAAAGTTCATTTTTTTTTAATTATTGTAGTTTTCCTGAATTATGGAAACATAACAGATGGGTCTTAAAGCGAATTGTTGCCATTTCACAATTATTATGAAATCAGTAACTTTTTTTTATAGAAAATGAGGTTCCTGTACAGCTAAGGCCCAGTTTAGAAGCTGAACGGGCACCTGCGGTTTATAAATTTACATTGAATTTAAGTGGAATAAGTCGCTCAACAGACCGCAGCGGCAGCCACGGCGGGATCCGCCGCGGTTTGTTGAGCGGCGATATTGCATTAAAGTGCAATGTAAATTTGTAAACCGCAGCGTCTCCCGCAATTTGGATAACCTCGGCCTAAAGTGTTGAGAAATCTCATAAAAATTTCATAATATTTTTCTAGCTGAGAGTTGACCATTTCCGGAAACACTGTACTGTACATAAAAACGGAAAATACTCTTTTCATTAATTATTTATTCTCCATCGTATATTATATTTACAACTTATTTTCTAATATGATTATGCGAAAGAAAAGTGTTCAAAAGAATACATTATAACAAAATAAATGTTTGACTTGTGGCGATGAACTGTGTAAAATAGTAATAAACGTATGAATTACAAACAACATATTGATCAGGCAGATCAGATTTCTCTAGAAAATTTTAACATAATGGTCGATGAAATTATTCAATTTTCTAACTAAAAAAATTAAATTTAAAAGAGAGTCTGCACACACAGATCATGGCTTGGTTTTACTTTTAGACTAGATGGGCTGAGAACGTCTGAGATGATCTAACCGAAAAGTAATTTCTTGATCTTCTTCAGCTTGAAGAAGGAGTTAGGGTCCTGTGGGTTGTTGTATTGTTCCTGGCCTTCCAGAAGATCACCAACTAATCCTTCTTCGACTGGCATGGCAGAAACCATGGCAAAAGCCAAAATGCATACGAACAAAGCCTGTGGAAAATTACGGAAATACACTTGTTAATAACACTATTTAAATATTTTTCACTTTTTTTTTTAATTTTCAATAAACATTGAAACTAATTTCACTAATGCACTCGTTCGCTTAATGCAATAAATGATCAATATCTTTCAAATATTCCGGAAAAATCGATATTTTTAGTTATTTATATTAAATACTTCATAATGTAAATATATAGTTAAAAATGTTTAATCCGTACCAAAACGATGAATTTCATTTTGAATTTTTCAGTTAAACGACTCTGAGACAAACGCTTCGAAACTGTAGCTGCTGTTAAGCAATGAACTAGCTGTAGACTGTGCTCGATGGAATCTCGACCAGTCTTTTTATACTAAGTGTTGTCGGTCGCAGGCCAGCAGCATGCACAGGTGTAAGTCTTTCCTAATAAAGGTGTAGTCGCTTCCAATAAGACGAATTTTGTTTACTTTGCCATAAAGTACGTGATAACAAGTAGTACTGCTGCATAATAATGATATGTGGACGCTGGATGGCATGCGTCCTATTCGAGTCTGATAACATATTTTTTACATCATCTTTACCCATGTATTATGTATATATGGATATATTTAAACAAGTAACATTTTTTTTCGATGAAGATTTTCAATTTGTTTGTTTGGCTTGGATAATAGACAAATATGTAAATAGAGTTATTGCACATGTTGAAAGATTCAATGCCCTTATTTGAAGTTTCAATTTTTAACTTGCCGCTTAAAAAATCTTTGCACAAAAGGGCATTATAAATGATCTATTTTACGTGAGCATGGAATCGAGATGACCCTCAGTGCTAGTTCCAAGGACATCACTCATCTCGGAAACTAACTTGCTAATAGTTTCCGTAAATATTAAAAAGTCGTTGTAGTTGAATTGAATATTTCGAATTGTAAAATAACTTGTTTTTATTCATTATTGGGGAAATTTTTTTTTTCATTTAGTATATGGTCGATTTTGTTTTCATTAACAATTGTTTTAAGTCCACAATATATGCATATGTGTTAAAAGGCGTGAAATATGCAAGTTTTAGCTTGGCTTGATTTCCGAACAAAAACTCAAATGTCCGGCGATTTCAGGCATCAAGCCGTTGGGTGTTCGGAAATCAAATCTAAGCTCAATTTGCAAACCTTATCGAAGACAAATTAACTAGTCCTGAAATGTACACCAGTTGATATTAGACTTGCAGGTGCATTTGATTAGAATTAGCCGTGAAATATGCAAGTTTTAGCTTGGCTTGATTTCCGAACAAAAACTGTCAAATGTCCGGCAATTTCAGGCATCAAGCCATTGGGTGTTCGGAAATCAAATCGAAGCTCAATTTGCAAACCTTATCGAAGACAAATTAACTAGTCCTGAAATGTACACCAGGTGATATTAGACTTGCAGGTGCATTTGATTAGAATAGAATTATCCGGTATTCGGAATCAGGAAATTCAATTACGTTAAAAACAACCTAGTTGAAGGTATGGTCCCCTTCACGCTTCGCGTTCAATTTCAACCAAATTCGGAAATGTGATTTGACTAAAGATACTATTGATTAGTGTGAAATTTGAAAAAGATATCTTTAGAAATAAAAAAAATTTTCTCACAAAGACGCATTTTTGAACTGGTCGTTCCTATGGGAGCTACATGACGTAGTGGCCCGATTTTGTTGGTTCCCACATATATACAGCGAGCAGCAGAAAGAAGGCTATGTACAAAATTTCAGCTCGATACCCTTAAAACTGAGGGACCAGTTTGCATAGGAACAGACAGACGGTCAGACGGACAAAGCTTAATCGACTCGTCCCATCATACTGACCAAGAATATACATTATATTGTTTATATGGTCGGATATGCTTCCTTCTGGGCGCTGCGAACTTGTTAACAAACAAAGTTAATATACACTATCACATCCGTGAAGGGTATAAAAATTCAAATACCAAAGGCAGGGGTAACGTAGTCCTCTGTTCTTACACTGACTGGCAGTAAAGGAGGATTTCCAGTGCCTGTGATGGTTGAGTCCAGCGTTTGGGTGCAACACTCTGTCGCATACGCAGCATATCCACGGTCCAGGGTTTCTCTCAATGCCGGCGCGGAGAAGTAACACTGAGAGCAGTTTCGCCGAGATGTCTTGCTCCCAGTGAACATAAAAAAATGATACGAGGCAAGTAACATACAAACACACTTTCCTTCTTACATTGAAGGGTTTTGGCAGCTCTTGGCCGTTGTAAAACGGGTCGCTCCGGTGCGTAGAAACGGTTGCCGCAGGAATGTCATTAGAAGCGTAATTAACATCTATTGGACCCAGTGATCTAAGCTGCGACCTAGGTAATGTATGCATGTATAATTGATATTAATTAGTACCCAGCAAACCAAAAAACGAATCTTGACCAGAAATGAATGTTCCGCGAATGTAAACCGCATCATTGGCACAGAAAATTTTCTGTATTTATTTTACGCGAAGACTCAACAAACAGCAATCAACACGGCGCGTCGCGATGGATAGGTTTTTGCAACTGAAAAAATATTTGAGCTGTGAGTTTTTATGACCCTTAATGAGAGTAGATGCACTACATTTCGTATGAATGTTAATATTTGAGTACACTGTGGGAATTCCCATGTCTTTGGTAATTGAGACGTTTATGGTTATGTGGTTTCCAAACGTAACAATTGCATCTTCTACCAATTTTTAAGTTTTAGTGACGTTCTTTCGCAATTTTTGTCTGGTTCTAAATTCATGTTTCATTCATCATTCGAATGTGCATAGTGGAAGACCGGATGTACCAATAAAGTTTAAAGTTTCAGTGATTGAAAGTGCAACAATAACTCGATAAACAAAGCGATAGTGTAATAGAGAGAGAGAGTCAAGGACGAAAATATGTAAGTACAAAAAAAAATCATTCCACTAACTTTAATTGGACAAAGCACTGCTTTTGGACCGATAATAATTCCGCCGCACTTAAAAAGAATAGTACAATAAGCGATTTACTTAACGTGATTTGCTTCAGTCGTCAGGCTGAGCCACGTTGTTCGCATTCGCGTGCTTTCTGTCAAACGGGTTGAATCAACAGTCAAGCCAATTTTCTGATACGATGATGACCGAGTATTTCTTAAACTGACGGAGTGTCATGCAAGCAAAGATTCAATCCGTTTGACATAAAACACGCGAATGCGATCACGTGCGCTCAGCCTTAAAGTAAAGTATCAGCTCTATCTCTCTCCCCCTCTCTCTAATTGCCCTGACCCCTCGAGGGGCATGGGCGCGTCAACATCTCTAGCACTCAATGCCTTGTTGACGTTTCAATAGCATATCTACTTTTTCGGAAGTGCAGTTGCTAGCATGCACCTCCTATCCGCGCCGTCTTTATACTGACAAGCCCGGAGCACTGTGAGAGTTCTATTAGTACTCCCAGGCAGTTTTTGATCGCGCCGAGATTCGATCTCCGAGCTCTAAATTAGTATCGTAGAGTGGTGACCGGACGATCACGGCCACCGAGCGCGATCAGCTGCGATCTAATGTTTATTTCAGTGTTCTACCTCGCGCAGTTTTGCAGTTATCACTATTCCCGAAAGATCTCTATCAGCTAAATCTTATAAGATATTTTTCGAATTTAAATATTTTTATACCTTTATTGCATCACTAGAAATATGTCGTCAAGTGATTCTCAAAATACCCCCACTGAAGCTTTGGATTATGGCAGTTTTTGAAAATTCGAGGTAGTTCACATTTCTTTTGGTTGAATTGCTTCTAAATATTTAATAAACAGGCAATCAATGTCCGACGACGTTCACCCAACAAAATATGGAGAGGATCCTATGGCCACAGCAGTCGGTATTGCGAAAATAATCCCGAGCGACTTACACAATCACCATCGCCTTCAGTGTTGCAGCCAAGAAATACTAAAGGTAAATCACGAATAGGAATAGCGTGCGAAAATTATAAAAAAAAACATGTACCAAGATTTAATTTCCCATTAAAGTAATATCTAATCATTTGGTATATTACAGGGGAAAAAGAACGACGAATGCCTTGGCGATTGCAGAACATTTATTGCCAATTCAATAAAATCTATGGCGGACGATAATAAAAGGATTATAACACGACTCACAGAAGAAGTAGTTTGTCTTCGTAGAGAGGTGCGCGGAGTCAACAAATTATTGACGCGCATTGAAGAAAGCTCTGGATTGGATCCAAAACCTCCTTCTTTCAGAAATTTCCCTTGTATAACAAAGGAAGAGTTCATGGCATTTGAACATGAAATACAAAATTTAACCAGTTGCGAAGTACATGTATCATCAGTATAAAACTAAGTTCACACTTTGAGTTAGTTTTCTACTTTAAACTTACTATTGTAAGCACTTCCAGTATGCCAAGGATCGAGGGTAAAAAAAAATAATAAAAATAAAAATTAATGGTAATATGTACATATTTTTATGTTTTATGATTAAGTTTGTTATTTAAGCTTTCCTATTTAATTTTTTTCCAATATTTTCATAAAGCTTATATATAATTTTTATTCATGTTTTAATAATTTTCTACTAATTCAATATACTAATTTTCAACCAGCTCAATTTATCACCATTTAAGAAGTTTAAATTTTTTAAGTTTCCAATTTCTATTTTATAATAATTCGTAATTCAAAAAAATAATTTATGTTTATAGCCTACATTAATTATTGGAAATCAATTCATCAATAAACCGTAACCAATATATATCATTAATTTACCCGCAACCGATTCATATATCGGGCTCGGAATCGATTCATATTTTCGATTCGCAACCGATTTATATACCAGACTCGCAACCGATTCATATATCGGATTCGCAAACGATTCAGATGTCGGAATCGCAACCGTTTTATATATCTAAAGCGCCCCAGGTGGACATTTTCAGAATGACATTTAATTCTGATCAATTTTCGAGGTATGTATTATTTTGCGCTAATGAAAGTTAATTATTATAAAGTCGAAGAGTCGTCAATTATAAAATAATTGACAAAACAAATGTAACATGGCTAGAAGAAATAAACTATTGTAATATGATTAAGTTCAAATGTTTTAGCACATTTCTGTACAAAGTCTCGAATTGATTGATGATTCACAACTCAACAAAACAACTCGACATATTTCGAATGTTTCGTCAGTATTTGGACGAGAAGATTGTTTTCCATATTTATCAGAACAAATGAATATTTGGCGGAAATAGAATGGAAAATTTCAATATTTAGTCACAAAAATTCCAGCAAAAAGAATTTAATTAGCGTCTCATGATTGCACCAAAATCAATGCTTAATAGTTTAAGGATGATTTTGGGAATGCAAACGAAACGTTAAAAAGAGTAAATACTGCGTATACAAATTTTAGTAAGAATAGGCGCGTTCGTTTCACCCGGTTTGGATCAATTATCATGCAAAACGACATTGGTCCAGTTAAATCCAGCGGTGATATGGAATTTCGTTGGATCGAGTGGGGTTGGTGTATTTACTAGATGTTTACTGTGTGATTCCAATGACATTTCAATTGGAATATCGCATGTTTAACATTTTAAATCCCATGGCGTTCGATTCACTCGAGATCCAAAACCGGGTGAAACTACCGCGTCTATTATTGCGATGTATCCTTAATTTCAAACATAAACCACCCGGTATTGTTTTTATACGAGTACAATTTTTCGTAAAATCCTGTTTTTTAACAGCGACAGTGAAAATTAAATAGCCATTTTATTTTGTGCAACGAAGTGAATCAATTGCACACATTACACCAATAACTTTTTTGTTTAATACTCGAAGCTCTGTAAAACAGAGCTCGCGCAGAAGTCCTGCTCTGTTAATTGTTGGACGTCAGATGATACTAATACAAAGAGGTCGGATATGTGCATTGCCAGCGACAGGCTAATAGAAAAAAAATAGAAGCTTTAAGTAAACTTTGTAATTATATAATGATTCTGATTCAACGAAATTTATTTTACTTCGTTTTATTAAAAATAACAGATGAATCAACTGAACTAAGTTCTGTAGGTACTCGTATTTATTTCAATTAATAGCGCATCCCCCGCATTCGCTAAGTTTTTGCTCTACTTTGAATATCGTAATACGTTATATGAGTTTCAATTGTGGTTTTAATTCAATTCGATCTTTTATTAAAATCGCTTTATAAATTGATATTTACATAATAAGTTGAAACAATATCTATAATAAAACATATATTAGGCGCGTTACTATTGTACTTTTGTACTCCAGTGGAGGTTAATTTGGGTTAACAAAACGAAATTACAACAATGCGTTAATCTGAATTAACCTGGACAACTTTATGGGTTGATAGACCTATTGGTACACTCGATAGATACGAGGGTAAGGTGAAAAGCTCTTTGCCTGACACAGAAATACTATTACAATCAGCAAAAAAAAAAATTTATGTTTCCTGCCTGGGTGCACGTATCATTAGTTCGTATGACAATTTTCAACTTATTCTCTCAAGTAATTTGTTTACACGAATTTTTGCAGTAGACGTCTTACGTTTCTTTCGTTTAATGTTTGGTGCGGTTTTCATGCCGGCGGCGTCATTAGCCCATTTTTCTTTTTTTGATGAAAACGGCGCGCCAACAACCGTCAACGGCGATCGCTTCAGAGCCATGATATCGGAGTATTTTTTGGGACTAGTTTGATATGGTATGGACTTGGACGATATGTGGTTCCAACAGAACGGCGCAACGTGCCATACAGCGCACGACACAATCGAAGACCAAGTTCGGCGAGCGAGTTATCTCACGCAGCGGCCCTCGCGAATGGCCACCCCGTTCGTGCGATTTAACCCCTTTGGATTTTTTTCTTTGGGGTTACATTAAATCGCTGGTCTATGCCAATAAGCTAGCAACGTTAGAAGAGCTGCGGGCCAACATCGAACGCGAAATTCCTGGTATTTTGGCCGATTTGTGTGCCCGAGTCATGGGAAATTGGGTCCAGCGTATTCACTCGTTCCAGCGCTTCCGCGGCAGACATTTGAACGATACCGTATTCCATAATTAACAGCATCGATTGTACTTTCATTTAAAATAAAAACCATTTCCATAATTAACCCACAAGTTTTTTAATTGAAAAACAAAATGCATCGCTCTTAATGGAAAACCCTATGTAAGTGTAGGGTATAAATATTCCTACAGACTTCAGGTGTAGGTACGAGTTGTTTTTAGCCCGTCCGGTATACGAGTATGCATATAAGGACCGTACCACATTATGCGTGACTCGCCGAGTCACGAGGCAGGTGGATAATGGGACGTTAATGGGTATAGATGGGTATTGTCCAATGCATGCTGTATGTTCGTTAAATCGTTAGAATAGTTCGTTTGTCCGGGCACTTCCCGTATTTTGATCGTAATCAAATTTTATAAAATATATAGATTTCTTGTGTGATTCTGAAAACAAATCTGGGACTGCAGTTTTGATTATCGATTGGACTAAAGGTATATTCTGTTCAAACAGGGGGGAGGGGGGATTCTAACTATAATTATTCAAACACTCTCCTTTTGAAATGCAAGCTTGCAATTTCGTCTTAACATTAATGGTTAAGCATCCCCAGGTAGGACAGTTAATCTTTCATTCGCATCGAACACTACAAAAACCTTCGTATAGCGGGCTTTCCGGCTTCATTTTCTCATGATTAAAGAAAAATACCAAGAAAATCCTAACAGGACTTTCGATTTGATATCACTTGTAATAAAATGAACAAGTAGGTGACTGTGTACAATGTGAAGGTATATTCAGAATTATGCAGTTAATACTTTTTGAGAAATAGCCAAATTTGGGGAGGATCTATCCCAATGATCAAGAGTATAGGCAAATAAAAATTATTTCCATAATTCTGCTTAATTTCGGGTGTGTCGGGGGGTAAATCAGAGGAGACGTTAATCACGTTACATTTTTTAATACATTGAAAAGGGAACGTACGTAGGGAGAAGATAAAATATTAACAAAAATAT
Organism: Chloromyia formosa; assembly: GCA_964017055.1. Lineage (NCBI taxonomy): Eukaryota > Metazoa > Arthropoda > Insecta > Diptera > Stratiomyidae > Chloromyia > Chloromyia formosa. The sequence goes on from OZ024814.1 coordinate 131,348,255, forward strand.
CAACATCATGTGCGATAATCTGAGGTGTGGGTCATTGCATTTTAAAAAGATCAAGAACGAGCCACACATTATGATACATAGTTATTTATTGCTTTTGCATATTATGTTATGTTGGCAATCTCAGTTGTGTAAAAACAACGTACAATCGAACCTTGATGTCTCGAAGTGCCAAGGGACCGAAAAAATATGCAGTTCGAGATAACGAAATTCGTCTAATTAAAAACTAGCGGAAAAAAAACTCGCCGATAATCGAATAGTCAGTGGCCATTGGCTAGATATATTTTCAGCTCCATTTCTGTCAATTCGACAAATCGAAATCACAAAATGATTTGGGACCGGTTATTCGTTCCAAGATTTCGAAAAATTCGTTAAATTTTCTTCGTTCGAAAAACATTAACAGTCGTCATTCATTGACAAAATTATTTGGGACCGATAAATTGGCTCATGTTATCGAAAATTTCGGCTTATCAAAATTCAAGTATGGAAATTCTCGGGACCGAAGATGTTTCGAAGTATCCAAAATTCAATTAATCGGGGTTTGACTATAATGAAATTCCAGAAATGGAATGTGCTTAACGTTGCATTCTATTTTTGCAGTTGAGTGATCCATATTCCTATTTTGATTAGCCCTTCCCATACATTCACCCAAGCTTGATTATACCCTTCACGAATGTGATAAAGTATATTAACTTTGTTATTCAACGAACAGAAGCAAGTATCTCCGATTAATTAAGTTAATTAAGTTTTGTCCGTCTGTATGTTTCTATGTTCTACCTGTAATGTTGCACAAAGCCTTCTTTCTATTGCACGCTTTATATATGTATGTCGGAACCAACGGAATTCGACCACTGCGTTATATGCCATAGGAACGACCGGTCCAAAAGTGGGTGTTTGTGAGACAAATTTTTTGTTTCTAAAGATATCTTTATTAAATTTAATATTTTTCAACAGTATTTACTGTCAAATTACATTCCCGAATGTAAATGGTTGAAATTGGACAACAATATCATATAGCTGTCGTAGGAAAGACCGGTCCAAAAGTAAGTTTTTGTCGGAAAACCTTTTTATTTCTAAGGAGATGTTTACCAAAGTTCACATTAATCGACCATAGTTACTGCCAAACCCCATAATTTGGGTGAAATCGACCCAATATGTACTTCTCATAGAAACGGTTGAATCGGAACAAGTTTTACTGATAATTTCAAAGTGGTAACTGCAGAATGGTTGATCAATTCTGCATTTACCATTTATAATAACACATACTATTGAAGGTGGTTCGCTCAAGAAACAACTCAAGTTGTTTTGGTGAATTAAATCCATTATCGATAGTACCTACATTCAAAAACCCATTTCTAAAAATTAATTTGTAACATTTACCCATGAGGAAATTGGTGTCACCCCTCTTATAGGAATGAAAATAAGATGTCGTCTCTAAGTGCATTTCAGATTAATCTAAAATCTGAACAAAGAGTGTTCAAATAGCGAAGTCAAAAAGATGTTATATTAAAAAAAAAAAAACTTTGAATAAGAGTGTTCAAAACAAAATATTTCCGGTCACAATAGAATAGAAAATTTCCGCAGATACCATCCTAATTGACCAAAGTGCAACGAAGCACCAGAAAAATATTTGTAGTGATTTAGGTCGATAATTTGATTTTATCAGTGGTAAGTGGATGAAAAAACACTACCAGAAGTTATGCTTAGCAGTTTTACATCTTCATTTGTCACCAGGCGCCTGATACGTTGCGGAAATCATTATCATTCATATTAGAGTCTTGGGGGTATGAATTCGGCCCAATGTGTTTTTACAATATGCCGCCCTGCTGTCACAGTTTCATATTATACTTGTACATATTCGTATTTATTTCCGAAAAGTTCAAATACAATCTTTTCTTTTCATATGTGTTGTTGTGAGCCCATTTCTTCGTCAATAACCGAGTAAATGTACTCGTATTTTTAAAAATATGTTTGTTTTTTAAATTTCTTATCAATAACAACAATGGTTGACAAAATATGTTTTTGTTTTGAACGATAGTTGGATTATTTACCTAAGAGCGTAAATAATAGTACTTTGCGATCAAAGTCAAATTACAATACTTAATCTGGGCCTGAGAACTTTAGTAGGTAATTAATTTATTAACTATACATTGTGTGTTACATAATTTAAGCCGAATTTTAAATGTATCTATCGTCAGCTAAGTAGTTTACTCCCGTCCTGATCAGAACTTAATTGTCAAATAGTATTCTAGTTAATAACAACGTCAACAACACGTGAATAGTTTTTAGTTCGTGATACAGCATTACTATTCAAATGTTAATTGCCTTGACCCCTCCAGGGGCATGGGCGCGTCAACATCTCTAACATTTCTATGCCTTGTTGACGTTTCGATAGCATATCTACTTTTCGGAGGTGCAGTTGCTAGCGTGCACCTCCTATCCGCGTCGTCTTTGTACTGACAATCTCGGAGCACTGTGAGAGTTCTTTTAGTACTCACAGGCAGTTTTTTGGTCGCGCCGAGATTTGAACTCCGAGCTCTAGATTAGTATCGTAGAGCGGTGACCGAACGACCACGGCCACCGAGCGCGACTATTCAAATGAAGGCGAATGTAAAAAAAATGCCTTGCTTAAAGCCTAATAATCTATTTAAAACAAAGGCCGTTTACAAATAGCGCTGTTCGATTCGATATTTTCTCAGATAAGTTTTTATTGAAAACATTTGAAAAAATTAAATGTGTTAATGAACATTTACCAATTTAAATGCTAAATCAATCGAATGTTTGAATTTCAATTGAAGGGAATCTTCTGAAAAAATCGAAATGATACTCACTTGCCTAACCCCTTGTGGGACATATAAACACAAAAGTTCTTCGGCGAATTTTCGGAGCAGTTTGCGACCGAAATGGATGGCGCATCCGGTACAACCATGAGCTGTATGAACTGTATGATGAGCTGGAAGTTCCGAGAATCGTCAAACTGCATCGTCTACAACGGGCAGGACTTATACAACGAATGGACGATGACAGCAAGCTTAAGAAAATATTGAACGGACGACGCGTCGACAGAGAAAGGCTGCGAGGAAGACCTAGAGCTCGTTTGGAAGACTCAGTAGATGATGACGCCGAACAACTGCTGGGCTTCCAAAATTAGAGGATGCGGTCACGTGACCGAGATAATTAAAGGGCGACGATCCAGGCGGCCAGGTTCCGACGTCGGGCTGTTGCGCCACGATGATGATGATGTGACTTATTATATTATATGGCCACGGACACCGTGGACGGGACTTGAACATGAGGCTGAGGGTGAGGCCTCTATGCACTGAGCTACCGGTCGCCCCCAATTATCATTACATATTACTACATTTTCTATATTTGCTAAAATGATAGTTAGTAATTACCATTTTCTTTAAATAAACGAGATTAACGATCTATACGAATATTAATATCGTATTACAGCATATGTATTTCACTCAAAAAAAATCATATCAAATTGCATAAATGTAGGTATGTATGTATCTGATCGTAAAACAGTCTATGCAAATTTATGCAAGGCACATGTCTGCTCATAGCGTTCCGGCAGACATCTTGTTGATGAATGAGATGGTTTCACCCAGTGGACAAAAAATGAGAAAACGGAAAAGCGAAAAAGATTGTTCATTGTCAAACTACCTGTGTGGATTCAATTCATGGTCAATGTCAGGAAGAAATACGGTGGAAAAAGTGACAAAAGCGTAAAAAATTGACCTAGATTCATATAAGGAAATTTGACTCGATTGAGCATAATTTCTATTAAGATGAATAAAACAATAACAAAACAAGCAATGTTTGGAAATATTTCTTCTTCTTTTCATTTATGTAATCATCTAGAAAAAAGTGATTCATATGGTAATTTATTCATTAACAGTTTGGTTTTTTCTAGATGTTTGGCATTTTTATAGTTGGGGAGGTATGAATTGAATTCAAGCAATGAATTCGTATTAATTTAAGATGTGATACAAATAATTAAATTATGTCGGTTAGCCAATGTATAGGTCAGTGTTCGATTTAATTACATGGGCATATATATTTTTGTTTGGAATATCAAACTGACGGGAGCGACATATGTGTGTCAGATATATTTGACAGTGCAGATGGCCCTTAATGCGAGTTTGAGTCCAAACACTATCAAGCCTTCTTAATATACAGGCCGGACTGTAGAAAACAACTCGCCCGCACACATAGAAATTCTGCTTTCGTTGGCTACGTCATTGGGAATATTTGTATAAAGAATAGGCAGTGGTTGGTACTACCAATGAGGGAAATTTCGGTTTCAAACGGAAAATGTGCAAGCAGGGATCTATCTTTGTACAATTTCGGTTTGGAACGAGCTGGGCTCGCTCCGCACTTAAGGAACGCAGCTACAGTATAAGCAGGTATTCATAAAATATCTTCTAAGTTGATAGGAGTTTCTTCCGCTAATACTGTTAATTCAATTTGGAATATACATATACTATACTCTTCACAATCTTATCAAATTATGTATATAATTAAGTGGAAAACATTTTTTCTTTTTATTTTTATATATTTTTATGTACATAATATCAATCATTTATAAGCAAACAAACAAAGTCATTGGTAATGACGACTCGTTTCATAATTGCAATTGCAGAAAACTTGTGCTTCCGCTCATATTCAAAGTGTCTACCTAATATTAGTCGCGACCTTTTACGTGTCTTGTGTGGTGTAGTGTAGGGTAACAAATAGGCATCAAACAAACAACAAGCGACTTGTTACGTACTCTACGTGCTAGATACGCAAAAGAACGCGCCTATTGATACCTTCCTAATGCCCGAACCAGACTGCCAGCAGGAGCAAAGCAGCAGCGGCGGCAGCAGCATCGTCTGTGGCTTGAGTAAGGAATGCAAATGAGCTAGTCATCTATTTCCCATTCATGTTGGCCATATAAGAACAGAAAGGTATTTTTTTGTTGTTGGTTGTTTTTAAGGCAATGTGTTTTTGACTCAATGTTATGTTCACCTGTAAACGAAGCATTAGAATGCGTTTCGTTAGAGCCATCTCTTATGCGGTTATCCGCGTGTCCTTCGCTTTGAATTGGTTACATTAGGCGACAGCGTATTTCAGACGCTGGCACCGATTTTTCCCGAAGAATGAACATCCATGTTATGTGTGTACTCTGTTTATCTATATTCCAACCGTCCTTCTATCAGTCAAGCAATTGCAGTAATGTTGAATTATGGCTTTTCTGCCGGTTTGGTCCTTATCAATTAAAATGTATGAATGCTCTTACATGCCGCGACTGTATTCGCACTTGAAGCAACCATATATTAGTCTGCAGTATGTTTCACATACTTAGACCATCTAATGTATCGTATCGTCTCGACTCATTTCAATGGTATAAATCTAATCGCGTAAATGTTCTGCAACGTAAGATTTAGCAAGTTTAATGTGGTAAGTCCCTATAGCGTCCAATATTAAACAATCCTCAGTTAAGGCTGGTACTAACCTTTTCTCTTTCAAACTATCGTGTATATGGTGGGGTAACGAACACGCATCACACAAATCAACAAGTCGGTTGTTGTTTCTGTAATGCGTGTTAGTTACCCTACACTACACTCGATATATACGCAAAAAACGCGCCTTATATTAGGTAGATACTTTGAATATGCGCGGAAGTACAAGTTTCCTGCGATTGCAATTTTGAAACGAGTCGTCATTACCAATGACTTTGTACAAATTTATTGCTTATAAATTATTGATATTATGTACATCAAATGTATGAAAATATTAAAAATAGAATGTTTGCCACTTAATTATGTATGTACATAATTTAATAAGATTGTGAGTAGAATATCGTCTAAGCACTACGTTCTCCAAAAGGGCAAATGAAGGAAAGTTTTGATAGAGTTTTGATTTATGGTACTGTTATATTTTCGAGGTCGCTTTTCAAGCGCCACTTTTGTTCGGGCGATTTTGCTTGATCGTCGATAAGTCATTCTCACTGAAAATGAAGCTCAAGATTCGAAATTAAATCGTTCGCTTGGGTAAAATTTAACTGCTAGAATTATATTCGATCGGATAAATAACGAAACATTTAAAACTAAATGGAATTATATTAAAACCAGGCCGAAGCTTCGCTTCGGCCCGGAGTCCGAAGCGTATATACCCTAGACTTTTACAGACCTAGTGGTGATACCAAAAGTACCAATTGGTAACAACCATATGCATTAAAATTGAGTTTCCCATATGGCCAGTTTATAGGGGAGGTTGCAGCAATCATTCAGGAGGATCTTGATCTTGATCAATTAACTAACCCATTCTACAAATATTTGTCGAATTTTCCAAGTCGCTAGCTATATTCTATCGAAAGTTATTGCTTATTTGAAGTTTCACTTGTAGGGGAGGTAGGGGTTCCTTGGGTCGGATCATGCCCATCATTGCCACCAACAAATAAGATCATGCTACAAATATTCAAACAAAATTTCAAGTTTCTAGCTTCACTTCATCGAAAGTTATCGCTTATTTGAAGTTTAATTTGTAGGGGAAGTAGGGGTTTCGTTGGTCGAATTTTACGTATTTTTAATATTAGCCAACTGGATCCTATTACAAACATTTGACCAAAATATTAAGTCGCTAGCATTATTTTGTCTTAAGTTATTGCTTATTTTAAGTTTCATTTCAAGGGGAGGTAGGGGTTTCTTAGGTCGGATCTCACCTATTTTGAATACCAACTAACCCAATCTCACTTCAAACATTTGACCAAAATTTCAAGTCGCTGGCTTGATTCTGTTAAAAGTTATCGCTTATTTGAAGTTGCATTTGTAGGGGCGGTAGGGGTTGCTCGGGTCGGATCTTACCCATTTTCAATACCAATCAAGTAGATCCTACTAGTAACATTTTGTCAAATTTTCAACGCGCTAGTGTTATTCTATCGAAAGTTATCGTAATTAAAAGAATATTTAATTTTTTGATATTTATAGGGGAGGTAGGCGTTCCTTTTATCCGATTATGCCCAACTTACTAGAACTTAAGCATCTTCCTGTCCCAGGGTCACATGCCAAAAATCAGGTGTCTACGTCAATTGGTTCAAGAGTTATAGACAAAAAACCCGAAAAGTAGGGCAGTACGGGGCTCTTTGTAAGAAAATTACCGTTAGTTTTCCACCGATCAGTTTTATTTTCCCAGGGAAGTAGAAGATTATCCTCACAAGATATCTACCAAAGCTAGAGCTTTTTAGGTTTATTTAATCGGGAGTTATAGATACATTTAATTATTTTACATATATAGGGGAGGTAGGCGTTCTCTTGGCCTGATCATGCCCATTTTCAATACCAACCAACTAGATTATACTTCCAACATTTTACCAAAATTTCAAGTCTCTAGCTTTATTCTATCGAAAGTTATCGTGCGAACGGACAGACAGACAGACAGACAGACAGACAGACAGACATGGCTTAATCGAATCAGGAGGTGATCCTGATCATTTATATATATACATTGCTATACCTCCGGAGCCTCCTTTAAGGTGTTACATATTTCCGTCGTGACAAAAACAATATACCCTATACTAAAAGTCTAGGGTATAATTAGCTCTAAATTGATAAAACTGTTCTTTCCTCTTGGATGCTTCGCTTTAGCCTTTCACCGACCCTGGCTTTATTTGAGTAGTGGTGGGAGGAATCTGTTGTTCAGTAGCTTAAACCATTTCTTGGACGTGCAAATTAATCTGCATTATGACATATAATATGCAGTAAATATTGGATTTCAGGTCAAGGTGGTCAAGATCACCAGGGCCTACATACTTTGCATGAACATGATAATCACCATGGCTTACTGTTGCTGGTATACGGAGAATCCCAAAATATCCGTTCCGAGGCAATAAAGGGTTATGTGTATTTAATTTAAAATCTATAAAATCTTCGGAGGAAAAAGTTGAAAGTTGAGCAAATTTTACTGACGCAATGTCATCAAAATAAGCAAAGAGGAAACCCTCTAATCCTCCTCTGGTGTTTACGTAATAATTGAACGACCCCTAAGTTACCTTTGCAATAGGTAATTATAGTAACATTTACAATAAATACATTTTAAAGATTAACAAACGGGATGCTATAATTTATTTTACATTGGTTGAAGGTTTTTGTTCACTATCCTCTTCTTTTCTCCCTCTCTCTTCCCTTTCGTTCCAATTATTACAAATAATTTTCTCAAATACTGTTACTAAAATGCATACTTCTATTTTGAATTACCTTTTACTCATTTCGTAAATTTGTTTTATGATGCATTTCTTTTTTTTAATTATTAAGTTTTTCTTCCATACATAGTGAATGAAAGAAACAAGAAAGCCCTTCAAAGCATTCTCCGAAACTAGTTTATGCCAACGAAACGTCAACTAAGGCACATGGAACAGTTAACGCGCTATGCCTCACAAGGTGTTAGGGTAATTAAGTATGTATGTATATCTCGATCGGGAATCCACGCGAATTGTTCGAACTTAATGAGTCCGTGAATAGTACAAGATAATAAACGCGGCACTTCTCCGCCTCTTGCTAAGATCGGTACTCACTGCATACTTCTTCAATCGCAACTAGCGGCGCTCACGCTTCATTCGCGCTCATATCGTAGATATCATTCCATAGACTCGGCATTTTGTTCCAGAATAAACATTTAACATTTAAGTAGTCTGTTTATCTATGCTTGAACTTTCCTTCTCACTCGAAAGAGAGCGATCACCACTGGGATGACCGGTTCTCAAGCGAAATAAAATGCAAAGCAATAATCTCTATTCTTTGGCAATACTATAACTATTTTCGCGAGGAAATTGCTCACAACGGTGTAGAGAATTTTTCCTATGTGTGCGGTTTCGTGTGAAATGTTGGTACCGAAGATGCAAAAATTATTCGTCTGTGTTCAATTTTTGACAGCATTGCGTGAGATTTCACACATAAAACTGATCTTAGTACCTAGCATTAAACGGGGAAAATCTCGTAAGAATGCACAATTTATTCCTAAATGCTCATTAATGAAACAGTACTTACTTTTAAAAATACATATATCCCAGGTAAAGCCTAAAGGTATTTCGTGTTCCCAAGGAGGAGGTTGAATTAATGACGTTTCTGATTTTCAGAATATACCTTCGCTACCTGTTAGATTTGCATATTTCTGATGCCATCCATTCTGTATGTGGTAGGCCCACTGATAGTGGTTATGGTTATGTCGAAAACTATTAAAGATACGTAATAAGTGGTAATAACATTTTTTTATGATTTTGTTATGATCATCCATTTAATCTCAGTTTGTTTTTCGGTATGGTTAGCCTTTTCAAGACGTTTTAAAAAAACCAATGCCATTCAATACAAGTTGTTTCGGCAGAATTTTGCTGGGCTTTCCAAGTGTACTTTATTGCGCTGTTAATAAATTTAATTTGAGCTATATTTCATAAAAAAAAGATAAATGCACATTTTGGCATTCAGATCTTACGATTGTACGAAAGTTAAAAATAATTTTATATGACCCGTTTTCTCAATGTCTCGTTAAACTTCCAGTTAGCTATCCGGGACACTAAATAAAACCTTAGCGTATGCAACTCTCAAAATATGATAATGCAGTAAGTAGAAAGCTCAGCTAATGCAGTTGAAAATCAGCTGATTTTCTTAGCTGAATTCTGCCGCCTGTTCTATCCTAATTTACGTCTCTCAGCATTAATTTGCGGTTGAGTTGGTTTCAAATCCTCTTCAATCAAAAGAATCTCCAGAACTCTGTTTGTGACTAGTTTAATTGTCTCATTTGAATGTGCAAACGTAAACAGTTCTAGCTGTCATCATTTCAGCAGCCCGTATCAGCTGTTTGGAATTATCGTCTGACAAATTTTTAACTGGAGGATGGATGCCGTTTAGCGTTTATTTGAAAGATAAAATATAACTAGACATTGTGAAAAGGGCCCTATGTCTATCACATGACATACTATGTACTTAGTTTTTCTTGGTAGACCTATTGGTGATTTTTCAGTTGTGAAATTGTGCAAATAAAATAAAATCAAGTTAACATGACTTGATCACAATTAAACACAAGTTTTAATTTTAAAAAATAGCATGTTGTATATATGAATATTCGTGAGACACGAGCTGAAATATAACGCTGGGAGGGAATAGAAAACTCAAATTTTTAAACAATGTACGATGTAACTTAAACCAAATATCAAAAATCGAAACTACCCTAATTAAAGTTACCAGTGTTTGGCTGACCAAAGTAATTTAATCTTTGCAAAATCCAGGACTTTTTTTATTTTTAATAAAAACGCAATATTTATTCAAAATAAAAAAAAAGTTGTTGTTTTTGCAAAGTTTGAATTACTTTTTCAGTCAAATTTTTATAACACTGGTTATTTTAATCAGGGTAGCTCTGAGAATATGACGGCTATATAACTTTGAATATATAGCCATGGAATGAGCTTGTCCTGTATGTCTCCATAGAAACAGTGGCTCCAAAATCTGGATACTAAGTCGACAGTCAGCTAACTCAGTAGACTTACGAAATTCAAATATTGGCAATAATTGACGTTTGTTTATGCACAATTCGACATTGTGGTCAACATTATGTCAATATCGAAACGCCAACTGATTGTCGATAATTTGACAAAAATTGACATTTGTTTATGCACAATTCTACAGAACAGTCAACATTTGTCAGTATTAAACGCCAACTGAGTAGGCTGACTGTCGACTTATTCACCAGATATTGGAGTCCGTGATAAACGGGATATGCTCATTCCATGTACTGTATGTTCTAAGCTATATAAAGAACGAAAATCAGCTTAAATTTTTGGTACCCGTTTAAACACTGACATATAACACACACTACAAAAAAGCTCCCCCGACTGTTAAATAGTTTGTTGTGACTTTCAATCATACCGCAACCGAGGAAGCATCAGCTGATAGGAGAAAGAAGGCAATAAAAAAATTATTGTGAAAAAAAACCGACACAAATTGCAACTTTCAGTCAGATAATTTGACAAACGAGGTTTAGAAGAAGGTAGGCGATGAAAAAAAAAATGTGTTCAAGACACGTATTCGTTGTGTGTGGTGATAGCCTCTTTTCAATACATGCTTCATACTCTCAGGGGTAGCTCCGATTTTTGATATTATTGTTTGAGCTGGTACATTGTTTAAAAATTTAAATTTTCTATTTCTCCCCACCACCGCGAACCCCGCCACCATGTTGAAAAGACGCCTAATTGTATGGCTTGTCCAGTTTCTTTTTAGTATCTCTTAAATTGGTCTTACAAGAAACCTTGCAAAACTTTTTTAAACTAGAGTAATTTGTCTACAATTTGAGACTAAAATAAAACTTCCAGCTGTTATACTTACCGAGATAGAGGTTTTAATACATAAATCGCTGAGCAGACATTTTTCCATTTTTGTTCAGAATTACTCTAAAAATGGGCCGAATTGAAAATATTGACCACGTTAGGCTTGCAATAAAACCATCTTCAACTTTTACAAATAAGTTTTCCATCTGGGGCATCCTTTTCAAAGATCTGTGAGCTTGAAAAGTGATAAAGTGTGATTTTTCCCCGAAGCCTCGAAAATTGTCGTTTTTGACTATCGATTTTAACTACGCCACTGAACCAAATTTCAACTTTGAACAATGCATTGGACGCCGAATTCAGCGCTCTTTAATTTACTTTTGCAAGTTTTTTTCGATCCGAAGGACCGTTTACGAGCTATCAGGATAATATTAAAAAAAAGGCTCAAATTTCAGTATCTACAGAAGAGATTAAAATTATTTCCAGATCTTTCCCTAATTTTTAGTAAAAACCCCCAAATTTGCTTAATTTTACTGGTCTAATAGGAATGAATGGTAATTATTGAAGATTCTAATTGTATTCGTGTACTGTTTGTCTTTCATTTTCCTTGAACACTTATTTAATTGGAGATTTGCCAATTCCTAAATACACTGGATGTTCCAGATATCAACGTCAAGCCGGAAGCGGGTGATAGGGCAAGTGGTGACAGTTATCAGAAAATTATTAAAAAAAATCTTAGTTATGTACTTTTAAAATTATAGGCACTCAAAAAATAGGGAAAATTGACACCCTGTAATGATATTTCAAGTACTGTAACTACAAATTTTTACTTTTCTCCGATTTTTTCTTTGTGATGTAACCCTGTATAACTGTTCTGTAAATTATAGTATAAAATTAAAAAATAACTGTCTCAGTTTTAAATAAAATATTACTTTTTTGCCCAACCATGTTCTCAAAATCATTACTTCGCCCAACTTTAACTGACTGTACTAAAAAAAGTACCACGCTATTTTGGCAAGTAACTTTAAAAGATGGCGTATTTAGTTTGGATTCCAAAATGGTTTCATGTTTCATGGATTCATATTAAATTTTCTGATCAATTTACTCGTATTGTTGTCTACTAAATCTTTACTTCTTATACTCAGATCTCTAGGTCATAGGACAATAATTTCAGCGACGATGTCCACCGCTTCTACTAATACAGTTTTTAGCACTATGTGGTAAGCGAGTTTAATTTGGGATCAAAGGAATGAAAATGTTAATTATACCAAAATGCCATCATATCTAGTATACAAGAGATCAGGGCCGTAGGCAGGAAAGGGGGCTGGGGATCGTATTTATCAATAATGATATCAGTAATAAAGGATTGTTTTGGACCAAATTTTGCATATTTTCATCTTCAATTCTTCCAAAGTATGCACTTGTACATCAATGCATGATGTTCCCATTTCGATGCATAATTATGGTTGGATTGTTCCCAATATCACTCATCTACATCGACCTTGATGATTCTTTAAATAATATTGAATTGTTGATAAATAACACCCTCTTATTATTTAATTAGCATTATTTGGATCGGTTTACCAAAAGTATATGAAAGTTGAATGCGTCATGAACTCTTTCGTGATGAATAAATTTCAATGCGGCATGCACTTCATTGTAACAACAATTATTGTGAAATTAAATCAATAAATAGTGAGTGACGTACCCAAATAAGTGCTCATACCTAAGATGGTTTCTTTATCGAAAATATTTACTGAAATATACTCGTATTGCTCTAGTTGTCTTTAATTTCAATAATAACAAATAAAATACAAATAAATAATTCCACACACTTTTTATAGAAATTGCGCATAAAATAAACGAGCAAGTTTGTCACAAAATGCGAACTATTGAAATCTGATTGAAATGTCACGTTTTCTCCATTTTCATTTCGTATTACTAGAAAATTCAATTTGAATAATTCGTGGTAAAATTATAAGAAAATTTAACTAGAAAAATATTGGTAATCCCGAAATATCTGAATGATAAATCTAAATACGCGTGTCCTACATTTCTAGCCATAAGTACATAATAATATCTCCGTTGATTATATTGTAGTTAGCACAATAAACGTCCATAGGTCGAATCCTGCGAAAATCAGCCGTTCACCCTGTTACAAACTGCGTTCTAGAAATTAAAAACATATCTACCTTTTTGATGAAATTCTTCAGATTATAACTAATCCACGAAATCATCATGCGAAATGTTCACCCTATGACACATAAAAACCATTTTGCTCGTGGCAGAATTTGACCTATTGTCTAAGTTCATTCTCAAAAAAATGTAAAATTACGCGTATGTCGTAAATTAATGGAGTGATTTTCATATAAAAATATTGTCAGGCATCGCCTTAACTCCCGACAAAATTGAGCTCGTAAAAACTCTTGCCGTCTAAGCGTCGTCTTGGCCGCGCTGAGTATACTTATCGCCATTTGAAATATGCACATTGGACCAGCTTTATTTGATAGCAGAATCCGTTTTCGTCGCGCAGACTATAACGAAAGCATAAACCATTAAGATTAAGCACAATAATATAAAAAAAAACCTACAACCCACATGCGGTGAAAAAAAAAATCCACCGACAAATCGATCGAATTGAATGAAGGGTGTGAACACCAGAAAATTTACCGGATATGGCGACTGCAGTATAATTCGCATGAGCCCAGACACGCCATGCATCCCAATACTTTCATATAACAATAAAACAGTGTGTGTGGGCAATACTATTAGGGGCGATTGTACACTCTGTTTGAGGAAAAATGGAATCAATAGAATTGGCCTATCTTTAACCATTACCGAGTTATCGCTCTTTTTGCGATTGTCAACAAAAATCTTGACTTTCCGAACAACATCAACATTTGCCACTGCCTCAATCATTTAATCCGAGATTGGACGTCAACTTCTGAAAATGCATAAAATTTTAAATAAAACAGTTTTCCCCGGTTGCAAAGTTCACCGTTACCTTAAGGATACAACTGTTCACACTTTGAAAAAATTTGAAAATCGATTTTTCATCGAAAATTTAAAATGAATATTTTACAACGGTACTTTAATCTGAAGATTGTCCAGATTTGACAAAACTTGCTCCGATGTGTTGGCTTCCCTCTTACCTCTTGTGTTCGCATATTATGGAGGGGCCTAGGCCCCCATGGCCCTCTAGATTCGCCACTACTTCAGCTTCATAAAACAATTTGATCAAGCCTTGAGCTAGCCGTTGCAAAACCGAATGAGTTGGAAGAAAGGAGGAAGAAAGTATTCGAAAGTCCTTCAAAACGACCGTGTCTTCCAATTTTGAAACCCCAATAGTTGTTCTACGTCTGCACCAACTGAACCTTCCCATCGATCTCTGGGTCTTCCTCTCAGTCTTGTTCCGTTGATTTATGATAAAAGTGAATACAAACGGATTGATTCATTTTTATCTTGCAATGACATACATATATTTAATAAAAAATCTTTCGAGTTTTTGCATTTGCAAATGTCGTCATTGGATTCCGGAGATCAACCTTTTGGGCTACGTCTTTTTAGGTTGTAATTATATCTAGTGAGCTTAATATTTTTTGCCCCCACTTACTAGATAATTTTTAACTATTTTTAATTTGAAGAATGATCTCTATGCTTTTGCAACGGTAACAGGAATTGTTAGAAATAGCATGTTGCGTCAATTTTAGAATGATACAAGAAGAACGATGTTCATCGGCACTTCAGCTCTTCCTATGAAAAAACATTTTGATTTTTGATTTTTCAAGTAGTTTATGATTTTCTTTGAAAAATATTGTCTAACGAGTTGATTAGGTGCACATCCATGAGTAAATGTGCTTTTGTTCTATCCGTCCTTTGTATCCGTTTTGTCTTCCATATCCTACATGTTTCTAACGTCCAGAAGATTGGTATCACCACCCCGGCCCAAAAATTACTGGTGTTTTCTAAGTTTTATTTCTGTCGGTTTCAATAAATGTTCAAAAAGTTGCTGTTTCCCTAACCAAAGGACCCTGCCTCGAAAAGTAGTCTAATCCTTTCGCCTCAACACTCTCGGCAATATAAGACCCACCATAGATTGCGCGATTGATCTGACGATCATAATATCGTCAGATCGATATGACGATGGATTGCATAGTGTTTGGGAGCTATAATACCCATCTTCCCCAAATTTCAGGAAGATACCCATATTTACCAGGTTTGGTTTCTATTTCATTTCTTTATCAAAAGAGCCATGCAGGAAAACAAAAATATCACCATGTGGTACTTACAAATAATAACCCCAGTAAGCTACATACTAAATTTTGTTGAAATCGGACCACGTGGATTGCCTGGAGGAGCGATCTTTGAATCTTGAAACAAGCAACGTTCGCAAATCTTTTCTTCTTCGGCTATTACACTATAAAAGTTCTTTTACAAATATCTTTTATAAAAGATATTTTCAAAGAACTTTTAGCTAGCTAGCTTGGGCTAGCTTGCCGTCTTAATTTGTGGTGCATTTGCTATTTTGAAATTAGTAGTTAAACTTGTTCCGATTTCACTGTTCCTATGAGAGTGAGAGGTCTATGAAATAGTGGGCCGATTTCAACCAAATTTGGGAGTGTGATTTAGCAATAAATATGATTGATTAATATGGAATTCGGTAAAGATGTCTTCAGAAATAAAAAAGTTTTTCAAACAAAAACTTGATTTTGAAACGGTCGTTCCTATGGCAGCCATATGATAGAGTAGTCCAATTTCAACCATATTCGGCAAGGTGATTTGGCAAAGGATAATATTGAATAATTTGAATTTGAGAAAGATTCATTTAGAAATGAAAAAATTCTTCTCACAAAGACCAACTTTTGGACCAGTCGTTCCTATGGCAGCTGTATGACGTAGTAGTCCGATTCCAATGGTTCCAACATATTTACAGCGTGCAACAGAAAGAAGGCTTTGTGCAAAATTTCAGCTTGATAGCTTTAAAACTGAGGGACTAATTTACATAGAACCAGACAGACAGACGGACAAAGCTTAATCGACTCGTCTCATCATACTGATCAAGAATATATATAGTTTATATGGTCGGAGATGCTTCCTTCTGTGCGTTGCAAACTTCATGATAAAGTTAATATACCCTATCACATCCGTGAAGGGTATAATTATGCATTTTATCAGTAATGATATGGTCGGTTCCGAGTATGTAATGACATCATTTGTGCAAACTGACCAGCAATTGATCGTCCATTGTTCGTATCGACTAAATTTTGGCTACTACTACTACACATTCATCAAAATACTAGTACCAAAATTAAACTCAGTATCCAACCTGTCTGTGAAAAATACCAGACTTATTTGGGTCGCTTAATGCAAGTTCAAGACTCCTTGATGCAGTTTACTATTGAATTAAATCTTGCTCTTGCACTGGCACTTGTTACCGGTGCATCAAGTTTCGTTGACGGAAGGTGATCAGGTATAGTACACCTGAAATTCGCGACATTGCACTGTAATTTGTATACTTCAAGGTAAGATTCCAAGAAGGTGTTTGCCATAAATGTAGATGAAGTACCTTCATCATTGTAGTGAATACATGTATCTGCAAAATACATGCGGATTGATACCTACCGTGTTGTGTGGATATTGGGGCAGGGTAGTGGACTGGTAGTAATGCACCTAATAATCTCATTTTTCTATCAGCATCAGACTAATTCAATTGTACGCTCCGTTTAATATCCATAATCATCGTAAATTTATGATTCATTGATCTGAGGTTTTTTTATCCATCAGACAAAGTAAATCTTAGTGCGGTGTTATAACATATGTATATTTATTGCCAATGCATAAAATGAACACACAATACAAAAACAATCTTCCCTGACCAATTTTTTAAAGATACTGTAACTTACGCATTATAAATACGTCACCAACCGTCGCCTACTCTGACCGTATCGGTTGTGTCTTTAAATGAGCTTTGAGGCTTGGTTACCACAAGAATTTAGTATTGTATCGTGGTGTAAACCTTGGATAGTGATGACAACTATACCTGGAAAAAATCAAAAGTTTCGTAATCCGTGTGACCACCATAGCCTATAGTTCATGATTCAATAGGAGTTGACAAGGTAAACAAATTGGGTTGCGCTAAATGTTTAAAATGCAGCCGGTGTAACCTTTGCACGTTTTTCGTGGTCCACCGATTTACTATTTGGTCTAGTAGTTTCTGACATCAGATAAGAAGAAGCCACGACTTACGAGTACATATTGCTAAGTGGTAAACAGAGAAAGTGAAATTTGTCATAAATTTCAAGCATGAGTTTTGTTCAGTAGATGATGTTGCGCGGAGCTAAACATTAGCAAGTGCTCATATTTTACATTGGATCACACCGTCAACGGGATAAGAATCAATTTCGAATTTTCAACGGCGCCCAGTCACACCTATCAAAAATCAGCAATGACATTTATCATTGCCATCTTAATATACAGGTAAGGCTCTAAAAAGGAGAGTACGCGCGCGCGGCCATTTTGTTGACATCGAATGGAGATGGGGCGACCGGTAGCGCAGTGTGTTGAGGTATCAGTCTCATGTTTGACTACCGGCGTTTTGGGTTCGAGTCCCGTCCACGACGACGTTCATGGCCATGGATGTGCAGGAGGTGCATGCTGGCAATTGCATTCTCTGAAACCAATTTATGCCAACGAAACGTCAACTGGGCCACATGGAACAGTTGACGCGCTATGCCCCACAAGGGGTTAGAGCAATTGAGTAGTACTAATGTTGACAGCTGGGAACTGTCATGTGTACATGCCTGCCACTCTCCATTCGTCGTCAACAAAATGGCGTCGAGTGTACCTTCCTACTTAGTGCTCTAATACAGGTCTTCGCTCAGCTGATCGCAACTTCTATTTTGACGTCAATTTGACGTCATTTCCGCCTTGCCAAGGCAGTGACAAGGTATGAATGACGCCAAAATGACGTCAAAGTAGAAGTTGCGATCAGCTGAGCGGAGGCCTGTATATTAATATGGCAATGCATTTATGCACCGAAAATAAAATGTATGATCAGCCTAAACTGCATTGTCAACAGCAAATTCCGAATATTTCAATATGGGAAGTCGCTTACAGAATAAGTTTCTTGCATCAGCAATGAAACTTGTCGTTGTTGTATTGCGTGATGTTGTTCTGTTCTGATTGCTCTGGTTATAAAGAAAGGCGGCTATTATTTACTAGGAAAACACTAAATTTAAACGGAGAAATTAATAAAGTTGTCGACTGTACTAAGCTGATGTAACAATTTTTGAAGATATTCCAAATTGCTCTATTGTTGTTTAAGTAAACATATGATTTTATGAATGAATATCTACGTATACTATTCATAAGTTGCGTGCACGCACTTGATCCGTTCGAAGCCAATGTAGTCAACCAAGGTTCATCGTACACGCTCTTAGACCCTCGAACTCGCTAATAAGAAAATTTTATGATTTATTTATTTATTTATTTATTATTTTTTTTTTTGCAGTTTTTTGTTTGACAAGTATGAAATAACACATTATACATATTTTAAAGTTAATGTTAATCTTTCGAGGCATTGGACGTAAATTCTGTTTTCAAGGATTTTCGACTTGTGGAAATTGTTTTCATATCCGTAGTTTTCTTTTCAACAGCATATTCATAAAATCTAAATCAATCGATTTCTTACCCGTGTACCGGCTATATAGGCATTTTAAACTTAAAACCAGACCGAAGCGTATATACCCTAGACTTGTACAGACCTAGTGGTGATGCCAAAAGTACCAATTGGTAACGAACGGCCATTAAAAGTGAGTTTCCTATATGACCATTTATAGGGGATGTTCTAGGATGTTGACCATTCTCAAAATCAATTAACTAACCCATTCTACAAATATTTGTCGATTTTTCAAGTCTCTAGCTTCATTCTATGTAAAGTTATTGCTTATTTGAAGTCTCACTTGTAGGGGAAGGTTTCTTTTGTCGCATTTTTAATAACAACCAACTAGATCCCAGTACAAACATTTGACCAAAATTTCAAGTCATTATCTTCATTTTATCGAAAGTTATCGCTTATTCGAAGTTTCATTTGTAGGGGAGGTAAGGGTTCCTTGGGTCAGATTCTGCCCATCATTGCCACCAACCAATTAGATCATGCTATGAACATTTAAGCAAAATTTCAAATTTTTAGCTTCATTCTTTCGAAAGTTATTTTGTAGGGGAAGTAGGGGTTTGGTTGGTCGGATTTTACGTATTTTCAAAATCAGCCAGCTGAATCCTACTACAAGCATGTAACCAAAATTTCAAGTCGCTAGCCTTATTTTATCATAAGTTATCGCTTATTTTAAGTTCCATTTGTAGGGGTTCCTTGGGTCAGATCTGGCCTATCTTTAATACCAACTAACTCAATCTTACTTTAAACATTCAACCAAAATTTACAAGTTGCAGGCTTCATTATATCAAAAGTTATCGCTTATTTGCTCCCTCGAGCAATCTATCAAAGCGAGAGCTTTTCATGTTTATTTAATCGGGAGATACTGGTACATTTAAGTACTTTACTTATGTAGGGAGGGGGGGGGGGGGGGGGGGTTAACGTTCTCTTAGCCTGATCATGCTCATTTTCAATACCAACCAACTAGATCATACTGCCAACATTTCACTAAAATTTCAAGGCTCTGGCTTCATTCTATCGAAAGTTATCGTGCGAACGGACAGACAGACAGACATGGCTAACGTTTTGCAAATACCCAGGTACTGACTTAAAGTACGAAATTGATTATCGTCAGCTGGCCACACAAGAACTTATGTAGGACCACTGGTTACCGACCTCTGTTCTATAGAGATGTCCAGTTTGAATAACAATGTTTTGCACCTGCCCAATAGCAAATAGGATCATGCTCATTTTTGGAGCTTAACTAGAGATTTAACCAAAGCGGATGCGGATCAGCTTCTTCGTTTTGCTGCTAGTTCCGTTTATTTCAATAACAGATAGGGTCGTTTTTACAATGTCTGGTTAAAGTTTATCCTATAGATAAACGCTAAACGGCATCCATAGTCCAGCTGAAAATTTATCGGTCGATAACTCCAAACAGCTGATATTGGCTGCTGAGATTTTGACAGCTAGAACTATTTTCGTTTGTACATTCAAATGAGACCATTGAACTGGCCACAAAGAACAAAGCTCTGAAAATTCATTCGATGCAATAGGATTTGAAACTAATTCGTCTCAAATTAATGCTGAGAGTCCGTACACATGTAAAATAGGATAGAACAGGCGACAGAAATCCGCCAAAACCAGTTGATTTGCTACTGCATTAGCTGATTTTTCTACTGCATTATCATATTTTGAGCATTGCATACGCTAAGGTTTAATTTAGTGTCCCGGATAACTGCCAGTTTAACCAGACAATGAGAAAACGGCCCGGAAGTCATCTGATTTTTTGGCGGAATTCTGCCGCATGTTCTATGGTATTCTACGTCTGTACCGTCTCCCAGCATTAATTTCCGGCTGAGTTGGTTTCAAATAATCTTCCATCGAATGAATTTCCAGAGCTCTGCTCTTTGTCACGAGTTTAATTATCTCATTTGAATGTGCAAACGGAAACAGTTCTAGCTGTCAAAATCTCAGCGGGCAACCGGAAGCGCAGTGTGTTGAGGCATCAGTCTCATGTTTGACCACCGGCGTTTCGGGTTCGAATCCCATCCACGACGACCATGGATGTGCACGAGGTGCATGTTGGCAACTGCGTTCTCCGAAACCAGTTTATGCAAACGAAACGTGTCGACTGGGCCACCTGGAACAGTTGACCCCCACAAGGGGTTAGGGCAATTGAGTAGTGAAATCTCAGCAGCCCGTATCAGCTGTTTGGAGCTATCGCCCGATAAATTTTTAACTGGAGGATGGGTGCCGTTTAGCGTTTATCTATAGGATAAACTGTCACCAGAAATTGTGAAAACGGTCCATACTAATATGTATATCGTTCAGAAATTTTGTCTACTGATTGTGTAAATAAATTTCTTTCGGAAAGGAAAAAAATAGCGTAGTAGCTTTCAATTTGACTAGAAAGCATTACACAAAAGATGCTGTCAACACAAGGTGAAACTTTTCTACAAATACGAGTATAGTATTGTAGAATGTCTCATCTTCTTTATTACTCTACGACAAATATATTGTACCTACTTATATTAAATTGCAGTTTTCTTCTGAATTTTTCCAAAATGTCGTGACAACCTACTCACAACTCATTCATATGTAAACGTTGTTTTTTTAATAACGACTTAAATCGCCTTCAGTTATCTGCATGTTACAATTTAAACTGCAAATTAAAGAGTAAGTAAATTTTTACGATGCAAATTTGCATAGCCAACAAAGTTACCAGGCCGCCAAGCCATTTCTCTAAGCTCCATGCGTAAATATGACTTGGGAAGTATAGCCACTTTAGGTATTAGTACAAACATATGGTTAACTATAGCCAATAAATCAAAAACAGATAGTGTGAGTCGTCAGCTTACAGGTCGTTGGGAAAGTCCGATATCGCATTTGATTGCTTTATTTCCCAAGTAACTGGCTATACCTTTATAATTATTCCACGTGTCGGGAAATTGCATCTAAATGTGAATTTGAATGGACGTGCTTCGATTGAGTATTGTTTACATTTCACCGTGTCATGTAAGGGATTATGTAAAATGCAAATCGGTCGGTTGCATTACAACAGTTGTGCTCATCTTGAATTTCAATTCGTTTCCATAATAAACATAATATTCTGTTAATTGGATCAACGGCCTCAAGGTTATTCGTATGCTGGGATCAATGTCTGGTCCTAAAGAACTTTCACTTTCTACAGAACACAACATACATATGATACAGTATCAGTAGCATAGCAAAAATAGAGGGTTTTGGATTTTTGGCCCCTCCAATATACAGTATTTACAGAGGCGCCGACTGTTAAAAATTATTGGGAGGCACAAAAACTTTTTATGTTTTTGATTGACTGTCGGATTGACTTGTTGTGTGAACTATTCGTGATGGCATCCTCACAATAAACGGATCGTTTCTTGGAGGAAATAACAATTAAAGTATCTCTTGCACTTAAAAAATTGATTGATGATGGTTACACGAACAGAACGGCCAAAAAGCCCAAGCTAAAAAAGTCGACGTCTTAAATAGAACAGAACAATCAAACATAAAACGAGTTAGTATAGTACACACTTTTTTTTTTAATTCTTCACATTGCAAATTTATTCCTGTTATGTAATAATAAATAAATAAATAGATTGTTCTGGAGTCGGAGATCGGCTATATAAAGCCAGGGTCATCAAGAGCAAGTAAGACAGTCGAGGTGCAGAAGCCAGTCGGAAGTCAATCGTTAAAAAATTCAGTATCCGCTCGGATGCGGACACGAAAAGCAGTTGAAGTGTCGTTATCGAGATCCGACGGAAACTAATAGTTAGAGCTGGCTAGTGATTTTTGTTAGTTACACGTGTGTATAGTTCGTTTATTAGATAAAGTGTGTGTGTTTTTCAATCGAAGAGTTTTCGTTATTTAGCATAAGTACATCTAACGAACCCGGCTTCGGTCGAAACATTACAATACAAATCATCTAAGTATTATAATATGCATATGGAGTATGTCATTCTTACGACACAGACTGTACTAAGCTCTATCATAGTCTCGAACCATCGATAACAAATATAGGAACATTCCTGTTTCTCAAAAATTATGAGAATTCTCTCTATTCGATTATATTACGTTTACACTATCCCCAGATTACTTCATCTGCGGCGTAATCTGGGTGTGGTGAGTTTAAAATTGTATGTATGTCTCTGGGCCGTTACCACCTAAAATGGAAATGAACTACCTAAAGCGGAAATCACGCAATTAAGGAATTTTAAAAATTCTCCCTAAATGCAATAGAGCGAATTCTCCTAATATTTGCGAAACAGGAATGTTCCCAAATATAATGAGCACTAGCAGATTCTCGAACCATCTGGAAACAGAAGATCGGCTGTATAAAGCTAGATTTCGTCAGAACCACCAAGTAGTATAAGTAGTTGAGACTCAGTCGGAATTCGATCGTCGTAGGGTCTCCGCTCGGAAGCGAAACCGGAAAGTAGTCGTCATTGTTATCCGCCGGTAACGAATAGTTAGAGCTAGTTTGACGTTGGTTGTTAGTTACGCGTGTGTAGTTCGTTTAATAAATAAAGTGTGTGTGTTTTTCAATCGAAGTGTTTCATTACTCAAATACGACCATTCGTCTTCGTGAGACTGGTCAATGGGTAACTTCAAGCGCCGGCCACTCTGCCAACAATGTGGATATCCTTTCAACGACCGACTACACGTCTCCTAAGCTTGTATTGGGAAAAAACTTTGCAAGCTTGATTTCATCACAGAGTGACTGGGCTGATACTGTCCCCTTAGAAACGGTGTCTATTTTTTTCTATACAGATGGCTCTAAAACTGAGGAAGGAGTGGGTGCGGGTGTATACTCCGAAAGCCTAGGAGTTAATATCTCCTTACGTTTACCGGATCACTGCAGCGTTTTTCAGACGGAGGTCTCGGCGATTTCAGAGGTTTTAACTCGGCTAGGACGTCACGTTGTAGCCTCTAGAGACATAATTATGTATATACACCGATAGCCAGGCTGCGATAAGATCCATCGATTCCGTTTCCACCTCATCTAAGCTGGTGGAAGAGTGCTGCTCGTCCCTTATTGAGCTGGGAAAAGCCTTCAACATTCTATTGTGCTGGATTCCCGGCCATAGTTGTTTTGCTGGCAATTGTAAAGCTGATGAGTTGGCTCGTGCAGCGACTAAGGAGATCATGATGGAGCCTCACGAAATTGGAATGCCCATATCCGCTTGCAAAAAGAAGATACTGGAGGATGCGGTTGGCAAGGCCAATACAATATGGGGTACCAGTAGCACCTGCCAAGTGACAAAAATGATATGGCCCAGAATCGATCCTGGGCGATCTTCCAAACTTCGATCAATGGATAGGAAGCACATTAGCGTTCTGGTGGGAGTTATCACTGGGCATTGTCTGATCGGCGAGCACGCCAGAAGACTCCAGCATCCTTACAATGACTTTTGCAGAAGTTGCGATGACGAGGATGAGGAGGAAAGTACTTCCCACCTCCTTTGTGCCTGTCCTGCCTTGGCGATAAGGAGGAAAAGGATTCTTGGGTCTTTCTTCTTTGAAGATTTGGATGACTTGAAGGATATGGATGTCAGTAGGATTTTTCGCATCATTGAGTGCGTTCAGAAGGTGGCAAAAGAGCAGAAACCGCTCGCGAGCGCCTCCGCAACTGCTCGCGAGCAACTCCGGAGCAGCTCGGTTTGGAGTCTGCACCTGCTGAACGCTACTTCACCAGCTGACAAATCGACCAGCTGAAAGCTGACGATGACAATTTTAGACGTCAAGTGCCGAAAAGTGGAAAATACATGAATCCCACGCTGTCCATTACAAAAATCACGAACAACGAGAAAACAAATTCAAAAGCACCCGAAAACCAAAGAACTAGAAGCCGAAAACGGCGAAAACACAACAACCAATTTGATAACTGTCAAAACTCGGAAACTCGCAACATGAGCGTGAGGTTGAAAAAGAAGAAGAAGAGCCTGAGCACTGAGCACTGATCAGTGAGCAGAAATATTTCTTGCTCGGTGAAATTTGATCATGCTCACCCGAGCAGAAGTTGCTCAGTCACTTCTGAACCCGCTCGTTCTGAACATGTTCGCTGAGCGAAAGTTGCTCAGTTCCTTCTGAACGCACACATTCTCAGCAACGCGCAACGATTAGCACGTCCGCCTTCTACGCACTGGACTCGGTTCGATTCCTACTGAATGCGGCAGTTTTCGATAAAAAAGGGAATTTACGTATCGGACTATGAGCCCACTCAGCTGTTAAATGAGTACTCATTTACGGTGTAAATGACTCGGTTGAGCGTGTTGCTGATCACACGCCTCTGCACAAGACGTACCGTCACGATCTAGAAAATTAGATGATACTAGCTCATCTCGAGGCCATGGTTCAAAATTGGACTGTTGCGCCAGTTATTTATTTTTTATTTATTTATTTAACGTGTTGTGTTGCGGTGAGTTTAGTAATCCAAATGTTGTTTTTAACGTACACAACAGTGCCGCTCCCTGCGGTATCCCTACAGTTAAAGGTTGCGGTATAACCGTTTAAATTGAAAAAACTCAAATTCATTGATATACAACCAAGTTTCGTTTATGACTATTATTTCGGAGTTTTCAAATTCTATTGCCATGATTTCGATTTCTGATAGTTTGTTGCGAATACTTCTTTCTTCAGTCAGAGTTCTTGAGTATGTAATGGGAGTACGAGCTCGAGCACGAGGGTTTGTTGTTCTTCACAATGGACATCATAAAGTCACTGCCCCCCCCCCCCCCCCCCCCCCCCCATTGAACCCTTTGGTTTTGATCGCTGTTCTCTCTTCAGTGTTCGACACCTTAGTATAGGACTTATGCCCAAACTAGAATGAATGCAGCAGTAGCGGAAGCAGCAGCAACCACACATCTACCTGTTGTTGTTGTTGCAGCTGCCGCATTCTGCGTTCATTCTGGTTTGTGCTTATTGAGCTTGACCTGGTTTGCTGCTTGTACCAAAATGACCAAAATGGTTGTTGTGTGTGCGCGTCTTTATCTTAACATTTCGCTGTTTTTTTCACTGCTGCTGCTTACTGCCCCAATTGCGTTTCACGCCATCTTTTCTATTGCAGCCACAAACCTGTTCGAATCTTATACTCAAACCTATCAATTGTTTTTATACAGCTATCAGCTGATAACATTTCGAAAAATACAACTAATCGGGTGATATTCGAAATCATCTGACATCAGTTAAGTGGTAGCTTGTAGACCGTTCTGGTTCCGTGTATCGCGATAGTTGCTCGCTAAAAGTTTTCAACAACGTGGAATAAAAAGTGAATAAACACAAATAAGAAGATTTGACTCGAATTTGTTCTCGCACTTGAGGGATTCCAAAAGGAAACATGTTGAACGGTAAGGCTGCGCATGATTCAGTAATGTCGCTGCCTTAACTGTTTTGAAAAACTCGTTCTTAAGAGCTGTCATAGCCGCTAGCCAAAAGTCTTTGTGCTTATCATCAAATGTTTGCATAATAATATCAATTCCGGATCGAATCATCTCTGTACCTTGCCCCAATACATAACTTTGAATTTGAAGTGAAGACATTGGGCCGAGTCCAATCCAAGCATACCCAGCCAAATTCGCCCGCACAGTGTTGCGGCTCGTTACTTGCTGGCTTCCGTGTGTTTTCTGGTAGAGGAAGCTTATAAAATGGCTTGGCTGGGTTTCGGTGCTTTAGCGTCGGGTCTAGGTACATCTCATTCATCACATTTGTTTTGCATGTTACACGCATGACCATGACCGCTTGAATATTCTAGAAAATTAATGATTTGTGTCTAAATCGTTGGTCGGATTCCCTTTACAGTGTTGCAGAGATTACTTGGTGGCGATGTTCCGCCCAACAAGGTCCAGGAGATCAAGTCGGAAAGCCTGGGAATGTGCCAGGCCATCCTCCGCGATGAAGCCATGGTCCTGTACGCTCCTCCCCATAGTCAGACACAGACCGACAAGAAAGTGCCATACGAGATCATTCTTCAGAGGCCCATCAATGAGTCCACGACCACTTCGTTCAGGTAAAGCATGAGTGCTGAGACATTTCAGTCGAATCAATTTTCTTTTTGTTTTTTTTTTGTTCAGTTTGTATAGAGCGAGTACCCAGGCGGAAGCTGAGGAAAGATTCAACGCTTTTATACATCGGCTACCGGTATTCGTCGCAACTGTCAAAGAGGTGAGTAACTTCACGCACTCGAATATATGTACAATACATACATATATGTCGTAGGCTTTTAGCGAAATCCGTTATTTCGTCAAATCACACGGCAAATACTGTAGATTTGAAAAGATCGGTTGCCGGCTGTAATCCATGCAGTGCTGGCAAATATGGACATTGCACTATAAGCCGGCATTTTGAGAAACTACGAGTATATGTCCATCGAGTTGTTAGTACATATTCGATTAAAACTAGGAAAAAAGAAAAAAAGAATTAGGACGATGTAAGGTAGGCAACAAATATTACACTAAATGCCGAACATGCTTAAATTGGGCATTTAGTGAAATGGCAGATTGCCGCATTTTATTCACAATTACCCGGGATTTCCGGAAAGAACAGTTGTGAAATTACGGGTTTTACTAAAAGCCTACACCATATACACGTCATTTTTGAAAATTCATGCATGCTTGCTCGAGCTCGAGCGAATCGCTGGTCGCGTTGTCCACGTCGAAGATATGATAATGAAAGAAACTCAATTTAGAGTCTACAGACGGTCTGACTGCGTAGGCTCCGAAGCCGCAACGATACATATTTAGCTGATAACACAGCTGACTAACAGCATTGTTATGGGCAAATAGTCAACTTTGTTCTATTGATATTTATTGGTGGCGTCTCGAATGTGTACGAGCTTTCGTGATAGCCGTGCAAGTTGTGTTTACCATTCATTCGGTGTGTTGCTGATGATGATAGATCATATCATATGTGTGTATATAGTAGAAATTATAAAGTGATTAATCGTTACTAGATGATCCGGCTTCGCCAAATATTTAGCTCAAAATATAGCTGTAGGTATTTGGTTTAGATCATTGGTTTTAATTCGACCTTGAAGCCCATTCACCACGGCTCACAAATATTCTTGAAAAATATGTTCTCAGATAATAATGGCAAATGAACTTTGCCCTTATGGCAGCATAAACTAAAGGCATTCCTATTACGTGAAGTAATTTCTGCTTCAAAATGTTTTGTACCACAAAATGAGCAACGGAAATTCAGAGGACCGCAACTAAAAGGTTCGAAATCCCGTAAAACTATATTTAAGGCACATTTATATGCACCATCTAAATGATTGATTGCGTTGTGGTTTCTAATTACCCTCATGTAATTTCGTCTACCACGCCGCTCAATCCTACCAGTAATTACAGAATGCCGTTGGGAGGGCATTTTGCAAACTACTACTATTTCCTTGCTATTTACCTATTTGCTTAAAAACACTTATTCGCCCGAAAGCACTGCACAAAAAATAATTATTTACCACGAAAGTAACTAAAGTATGTATTGACCTTCACGTATATTGGTCACCACGATACTTATATATGTATTACTTGAGAACACCCACAATAGATCTGCGTATCACACTTATTGGCCCAATTGAACACCCACAATAGATCTCTTCTTTTTTTCAACTCGACGCTTATCATTTTTTCAATTCGACGCTCATAAGTATGCAGCATAAAAATTAAGTACACTTGGA
The DNA here is from genome assembly GCA_964017055.1 of Chloromyia formosa. NCBI lineage: Eukaryota > Metazoa > Arthropoda > Insecta > Diptera > Stratiomyidae > Chloromyia > Chloromyia formosa. Next base: position 131,376,899 of record OZ024814.1, read on the forward strand.
TACTTGATTCATATTTTCAATTCGACGGTTTATTTATTTCGTGAGTATCTTTTCTAGACGGCTCCACTCACAATCCAATGAACGCTGTTCCACCCACAATCTTATGAAAGATCCTTAGCGGATACATCTACCCAAGCTTGGTCATTATATACATGATTCGAATCTCTGCCCAAGCTTGGTCACGAACTGCTGACCCAACGCTGTAGCGAATACATCTGCCCAAGCTTGGTACAGCTTGGACTCTAAGCTCGCAATGTTTTATCGAATCCCCGCAAAGCCACGAACCGCTTCTGGCCAAGTTTGGACTCTAAGCTCGCAATGTTTTTCGCGGATTATAGCTAAAGTATTTCGCCAATTTTAATAAAATATAAAATTTGCACACCTTCGAAAGAATACCTTTCTAATGGTGTATAAATCATTAAAATCGGTTCAGTAGTTTGGGAGGAGTTCCCGTCACAAAATTCCCATACAAAAATTGTTAGCCTATTAATACTATTAGGACAGCATAAGTGACTGAAAGACTTTTCCCGAACTTGAAAATTTGTTTTGTTTTTATGTATTATATACATACATGTATTTCGGGAGCGACTTACTCCCTTTCCTCAGTATACAAGCTACACTACTAGTTACCAGCTTTTATACTAAGTAAAGGAGTAAATCGCGTCCGAAATACATGTAATGTACATATATAGTACATAAAATAAATCTTGTAGTTTGGAAAAAGCTACGTCTTTCAATCACTAAAGTTATAACTACAAACATCGGACGATACAGATTAAATAGGACAGCATTTTAACCATTTTGTCATCACATTTTATTTAAATTTTCAAGATATGTATTCCAATGTGGTCATGCGAATCATTTCAAGTTATAGATCCCTTCATATGCAATATTGGATGTGAATCTGCCTGCCACTAGAAGGATAGAAAGGAAGTTTTTGGGGCTACCGGTAGCGCAGTGTGTTGAGGCATCAGTCTCATGTTTGACTACCGGCGTTTCGGGTTCGAATCCCGTCCACGACGACGTTCGTGGCCATGGATGTGCAGGAGGTGCGTGCTGACAACTGCGTTCTCCGAAACCAGTTTATGCAAACGAAACGTTAACTGGGCCACATGGAACAGTTGACTCGCTATGCCCCACAAGGGGTTAGGGCAATTGAGTAATCTAGTACCTAATAGCATTTATAAATTGTTTGTGCCAGACTGAAGGCTATCATCAAAACACTCCTCCTTCGAACATTTCTATATTCAATTTAGTGTCGGCTGTCAACGCTCATTTCCGTTTCTAGCAACAAGCGCACAACAAATTGGTTAAAGTATTTTTTTTTTTGCAATGCATGCTCGTTGCTCTAACCTGCTGACATCTAAATTGTTTAGGACATATTCTCGACAAGATATTATTATAGGCGCGTTGTTGTTGTTGTTGTAGCAATGGCCAGAAGTTCGTTGTGTGAGTGTGTTACATGTTGTGTTGTTCTTCGTCTTCCTCGGTGTTGAGTGATAGGAAGGTAGCTGCCTCTACGGGGTTCTCCCACAGCGATCTGGGGGTCAGGTGTGTGGGTGCAGCTGGGCATCTGAAAATGTGGTCTACATCATGAGGTGTACCATTGCAGGCGGGACATGTGTTTGTAACATCCCGATCAATGCGAGACAGGTAGGAGTTTAGACGCGAACACAACAACCCGACCTAAGTTGGGCAAGTGTCGTCCTCGTTGCTCTCGGAAGCGTTCTTTCGTCTGGAGAGATGGCTGGTGGTTGTGTTGAGAGGACTTTGTTTGGACCTAGTCTCGCAATTGATGCTTGTACTTCCTCGTGGTGTATTGCTGCGATGGCTGTTCTGTATGCGTTGTTGTCCAAGGGGTCCTTTTTGTACCTCTAGACGTCTCTTTCGAGGCGTTCCTGTGGCAGCCGGTTCTACGCACCGGAGCGACCCGTTTTTACAACGGCCAAGAGCTGCCAAACCCCTTCAATGCAAGAAGGACGTATTCACGTGTGTTACATGCAGTATTATAAGCGCGTTCTTTTGCGTTTCTATCGAGTGTAGGTTTATTGTGCTATGCCCGGATCCTGCAGAGCAGGACTAAATCTGTTGATCCAATCTGATCATCTCGATGAATCGACTGAGATGGCCGAGTTTGATCGAGGCTACGTCCTCGGCCATGGGGTAGACAATGCCGAAGCAAACAGTTCGACGGCAAGCAAGAGCTTCACATTTACAGGGGATGTGTTTTGAGGCTTTGTCGTCGGCCTCACAGAAACGACAGCTTGCATCCGAAACGATGCACATTGTTTTGAGGTGACCTGTGAGAAGTCCACATATAATTCTGACCCTGTTTCTGCTCAGGCCGAGTAGATCAAGGGACCAGTTCCGAGAGCAGCCCGCAATGAACAATTTTGATTGTCTCATACCGGGGAGAGTTTCCCACAGCGAGTAAGCTCTCTCTCGCTCCCATTCCCTAATCCGCTGCCTGGCAAGGCAGATAGGTATACTGCAGATGCCACAGCGAGGCAGCTCTCTCTCGCTCCCATTCCCTAATCCGCTGCCTGGCAAGACAGATAGGTATACCGCAGAAAATGTAGGGGGCCTCAGATACCCCCTCTGGCAAGCTCGTCTGCTTGTTCATTACCTACAATGTTGGAGTGCCCAGGAACGCAGTAGATTGTGGAGTTGTTGGTGGCCCCAACGATGTTAAGGATACCTTGACAAGACTTCACTAGACTTGAGTGAACCGATGTACTTACTAGCCAGCGCAATGCCGGAAGCATAGCTCCCTAGTCAGGTGATCAGATGGTATGCTGAACGTATTGTGACCTAGCAGCCAGCTAGTTTGTTCCGGATTGAGTCTGATTTGTGCATTGCAGACTTTAAGCCTTACTATTGAAGTTTTCGCCTTCGCCTCAATATTAATGTGCAGTGGCGGAAGGTCAGACAAAGCCTCAAGTGCCGAAATAAGACAGGAGCGCATGTTTCCCGTTATTATGTGGCATGCAAGTCTTTGTATTTTGGTGAGAGTGTTCCTACCAACTAAGGTGGTTGCTCTTTTCCACCAAACGACTGCTGCATAATCAATAATTGGCCGAACTGTAGCTTTGTAAATCCAGAGGACAATGCGGGGCTTGGTGAACCACGTCCTGCCTGCATACTGCCTGCAGATCCACAAGGCTTTTGTGGCCTTTCCTGATCTTACCTTAAGGTGTTCTGCCCAGAGTAGCTTGCTATCAAGTATGACTTCCAGATATTTGACGTAAGTTGCCATTTATAATAGGGAGTTACACAAAGTGGGGCATTTCATTGCTCTAAGCTTCCTTTTCATCGTAAATAGGATAATAACGGCCTTCGATGGGCTGACCCGAAGTCCGTCAGTGTCACAACATTCCTGGACTACACGCAAAGCTTTCTGGATGATGTCGGGTAGAACTTCTTCAAATTTACCCGACACCAGATCGTCCGTCCGCATATCCTTGTGTTGAGAATTTAAGTGAGGATAATCTCCACATAAGAGTGTCTACAACGATGCACCACAACAGGGGGGCAAAACACCTCCTCGAGGGTAAATCGCATGAGGATTTCAGGGGTAACCCTTCTTGAAGAGAGCATGCATTTCACCCAGACTGCCGTAGTAGTGGCGGCCCCTTTTGCTACGGATATGAGAGTGCTTTCGATGGAATCAAAGAAGGTGTCAAAAGCACTTTCTAAATCAAAAAACGCGCATAGAGCCGTTTTGTTCGCTGTTAAAGCCGTTGTCACCAACAAGGTTGTGGAGAGTATATTCAGTGGATTTACCGGGTTGATATGCAAATTGTCTAGGGTGAAGAGGGTTACTCACGAGGAGCGAGGTCCTAATATGAGCTTCAATGGTCTTTTCCATTGCCTCCTTCCATAGCATAAAAAATGTCAGGCTGATTGGTATGTAGGATTCAGGGTCATTCATGAGTCTGTTGCCCATTTTATGAATGAAGACCACTTTCACTGACCTGCATGTTTTGAAAATGTAGCCCAAAGCAAAACTGCACCTAATGATGCTTAGGAGGAATGGTACAAGTGAAGGGCAGAAGGGCTGGAAAAATTTCGTCAGTGCTAGGCGATTTGTAGGGTTCGAATGTTCAATTGCCCACTTGACTTTTTCGTATGTAAAGATTTTATTTGCAGCTGCCCAGTTACACCGGTTGGCCATGAGCCTTTTTTGGCCAGAACACAATGCAATGAACAGCTGCCGCATTGGTGTTCTGTACGCCTTCACAGAAGTGCGTCCAGCTATTATGTTAACTACTGTAATCTTTTTATTGTACTCGGTCAATGCTGAGCGATACAGATCCCACTCACCATTGTGCTTTACTCTATTGAACAATTGCCTTGTACGTTTCCTTAAGCGAAACAGTTGGGTGTTCCACCACGGACCTCCTCTGCTGTTCTTAGTAGTCCTGAGAGGACAATTTTCTGCATAAGACGACAGGATAGCTGAGGTGACATCCATGGGCAATCTATCAAGACTATGTGCTCCTGAGGCCGACGACTCAATCATCGAGAGTTTATCGTGTAGTGCCTCAGCGTATTTCGGCCAGTCCGTTTGTTGTGGGATACGTCTCTCAACTATCACTAACGTTTGTGCTACGATGTCAAACCGAATATGCATGTGGTCTGACAGCGAGGGTTCGTCGGAAATATGCCAGTTGCATATACGGCTTTATAAAGGGTGGTTGCCAAAAGTAAGGTCGAGTAGCTCTTGCCTTGCCCTAGTTACAAAGGTTGGGCGTGTACAATTGTTAAAAATGTCTAGGCCAAGGGTGTTAATAAGTTCTAGGAGGTACTCACCTCTGTTATTCGTATATGTGCTTCCCCATACCAAAGAGGATTGATATTCTACAAGAGTGATCACTCCATTGAACTTTCGCCTCTGCCAGTAGATTTGTATGTATTGACCAATAGTATAGACTACACAAGAAAGCTCACTCCATACAACTTTAGCCTCCGCCGGTAGATTTGTATGTATTGATTCTCTTATGCATCTATACCATAGAGGAACTAGATAAGAGGTGGAACTCAGTACAACTGAGACGATGGTTGTTCCTATTGGATTTGTTGAATATGTATTGAATTCCACTGTCGGTACACAATGGAATTGCGGAAAGCAGATAGCAAAACCACCGCGTCATATGTTTCCGTTGTGCGTGCGTTCATTCTCTTGTTTTTCGATTCTGGCAATACTAAATATCTGTCAAATCGCACGCATACAGGGAAATCTAACCAAAACCATGCACGCACACATAGGTAACCTATCCACCTTGTTACTTCTATAATCGCAACTAAAAATGATTGGGCCCAATTTGACTTTTGAGCAGCTGTTCGGAATTGCTTTTGTCCTTATCGCTCTAAAGGGCCATTTCCTCCTAACTGTAGCTGTCGTTTTCAGCTCAACGGGGTATGTTTGTGTGCGTTGGAGTAAGTGCGTCCCTGTCTACAAAATTATTTGTACTGAGTTTCACCTCTTATCTAGTTCCTCTATGTCTATACTGTGTAGTCTATACTATTTGTCAATCAAGTTCTATGGGGTGATCACTCTTGTAGAATATCAATCCTCTTTGCCCATACTAAGTTATGGATATTCGCATTGCAGCCAATTAGAAGACATCTACCTTCTGCTCGGCAGTACTCTGTCAGCCGTTGTATCGCTGCTGACGGGAATACGGCTACTATTGCACTCTACTCCTCTTGTAGCTGTTTTACTTCCTATACTCATGTTCCGAGTAGTTGGGTAGAGGCTAACCGTATCTGCTAGGAAAGGTGCAACGAATGGCCAGCGTTACTATTTGTGGGGCCGCCCTGAATATGCTGCTTAACATGCTGCCACTTGACATTTTTGGTGAACAGATGGCCGCGAGTAGGCTATTCAACTTCGTGAAACTGGTCAATGGTTTACTTCAGGTGCTGAACATGCTGTCATTCTGATCAACTCTAATATTCCGACAACGATTGACTACACCTCTTCCAAATACATGCTTGACAAGAAATTTGTCAGCCTGATACCACCAAGCAATCAATGGGAAGAGAACGTACTTTTGCTGCCCAATTTAATTGAAATCTACACAAATGGATCCGAGACGGAGGAGGGAGTAGATAGTAAATTGGCCGTGGTCCCGCAAAAGAAACACAAGCACTGCGAAAATCAGTCTATTGTGCTAAGGGAGGGGCATCATCATCGTGGCGCAACAGCCCGGCGGCGGGCTCTGGCCGCCTGGATCGTTGTCCTTCAATTATCTCGGTCACGTGACCGTGACGGACTTGACGTAAGCGTCGGATACGACTGCAGTGTTCTTCAGGCCGAGGCTACGGCGATTATCGGAGCTTTGACTTGACTGGGGTGTCACGTGGTATCAGCTAGAGTTATAATAATTTTCACCAACAAACAAGCTGCAATCAAATCTCTCGGACCGGATCTGACTACGTCAAAGACCGTGGCGGAATATCGCTCAACGCTTACCGAGTTGAATTACGTCTTTAACATTTTCTTAGCCTGGATTCCGGGTCACAGTAGTTTGGCTGGGAATTGTAGATGAGCTCGCCAGGTAGGACACAACAAGGGAGGCTACGCAAATTCATCGGATCGGATAGAAATGCACATCTCTTGCATGACGACGTGCCCATGCTTCTGGAGGGGTCAAGGCAATTAACATGTATCATTGGAACGCTGTGGAACTTCTAATAGTGCCCACAAGTATTTTTTTTTTATTTCATTAACGCGTCAGGGAGTGAGCGGCTGATCTCTAAAGACAAGAATCGTAGAGTGGCGATCGACACCTCCCGGCTACCAAGCATGTCCCTTGTTTATTGGCATTGCGGGCGAAACACTCTATATTCCGACTTGTTTCGTTGTAACTTTTCCTTAAACAACCAATCAAATGTGAGTTCGTGTTCTGTATTATGATGACATTGTTTGACGTTGGTTCTAGTTCTAATAGAAAGTACCTAGTCTAGCCATAAATATTGTTACAAGGTTTGGCAACCCTGCAGAAAGGAACCGTTATATTGCATTTCTTAAAAATTGAGCTAATCGCTATAGTACGCTTATGCTTGATGCATTTGTCATCATTTGAGTTTAATTTTTAGTGTAGTGAACATGGATTGGGGTGACAAAGAAAATAGAATTGCTGTGATTGCACTTCATAAAGTAAGAATGCAACCAAGTGATATTTTTAAGACTCTGCATACCCTTGGTATACGCCGAATGTTTGTATATCGGGCTATTGAAAGATTTAATGATACGTCTGGAGTAAGTGACCGTGAAAGAAGTGGCCGTCCGCGAACTACTCGAACACCTCAAGCGGTTAAAGCCGTGCGCGAGAGAATTCGCCGTAATCCTCTTGGAAACAAAAAATTTTATCGCGTGAGATGAAAATACCCCAAAGAACAATTTCACGTATCATCAAAAGTGACTTGGGGTTGGGTGCTTATCGTAGATCTACCGGGCATTTACTAACAGATTCGTTAAAAAAAATAGAGTGGAAAAATCAAAACGATTACTTTGCCGGTACGCAAACCAAGAACACCGTAAAATTTTGTTTACGGACGAAAAAAATTTTACTGTCGAAGAAACATTTAATAAACAAAACGATAGGGTTTATGCTCGCAGTGCCAGAGAAGCTTCTCAAGTTGCCCAAAAGGTTCAAAGAGGTCATCATCCAGCCTCAGTAATGGTTTGGTGGAGTGTTAGCTACAACGGGGTGACAAAGTTGCATTTTTGTGAGAAGGGCGTCAAAACGTCTGCCAAAATTTATCAAGAAAGTGTCCTTGAAAGTGTAGTGAAACCTCTCAACACGTCATTATTCAAAAATCAGCCTTGGAGTTTCCAGCAAGATTCTGCACCAGGTCATAAGGCGAAGTCAACCCAAAAATGGCTTGAAGAAAATGTTCCAGATTTTATTAAAGCTGAAGATTGGCCTTCCTCTAGCGCAGACCTGAATCCGCTGGATTACGAATTATGGTCTGTCTTAGAGCAAATGACGTGCTCTAAAAGACATTCTAATATCGAATCCTTAAAGAAGTCTCTTACACATGCAGTCGCCAACTTTCCGATTGAAGTCGTGCGTGCTTCCATAGATAGATGGCCAGCTCGATTAAAGGCTTGTGTAAAGGCAAAAGGCAATCACTTCAAATAACTTGTTGCAATTTCCGTTGTTGACAATGCATTTAATAAATAAACAATGATTTCTTAACATATAACACCTCTTTTATTGAACAGTGAAAAGTTTGTAACAGTATTTATGGCTAGACTAGGTAGATTACCAAGGTCCCTTTCAATTAAATTTTGTTGGTGCTTAGTGCATTTAATATATGTTTTTTCTTTTCAGTACTACAACATTAATGGTATTCAAAAAATATGCGATGCCCTCGCCGAAAATCGGTCGTGGTCCCTGGCACATTTGGTGGCGTATTTTAATTTGACTGAATATGTAACACATGCGAAAATGGTCGAATTCCTCGACTATCCGGACCATATCAATAACATGACACCGTTACAAGTAAGAACTAATCAACGTAAAGATAACATCTGCTATATGTTACAAATTTCGATTATTTACAGTTGGCTATTAAATCGAATAACCTTGAAATGGTCAAAGCGCTTTTGCCATACTGCAAAATGGAACACTTGGACAATAATAGTAACTCAGTGTATCATTATGCCGCTAGTACAACAAAAGAAATGGTTACCGTAAGTAAATAGCGGCTTTTCATATTTGCTATGTGTATTTCCTAATATAAGTGACAAATTTTGTTTGCTTTCCAGCTACTAGTTTCGAAAAATGTGGCGACTCTGAACCACTGCAATTCAGATGGTTTCACGCCACTACATTTGGCGTGTTTATCTGATAAGCCTGACTGTGTAAATGCTCTCTTATTGGCAGGTGCCGACGTTAATATTTCAGCAAATAATGTCAGCTCCATCTATAAAACATCTGCGCCAAGTATGAAATTTGCTTATTAATTCACTGGGTTTTTATTCTTAGAATTTAATTCCGAATATTTGTTTAAGGCTCTGTCGCTGAAATCGTTAAACAGTATCCGAAAAAGCTGCATACTCAAGATATGAAATATGGAGGTACACCACTTCACTGGTGCTCATCCCGCGAAACACTACAAGCTCTTATTGAAAGTGGATGCGACATAAATGCTTTAAATTTTGATAGTAGGACAGCGTTACATGTTTTGGTGGGTGTACGAATCGTAGTTTAATGATTTTTTTTATAATTGGCTCTACTCATTTAGGTTGCACGTAACCGATTAGAATGTGTAGTGATACTTCTATCTCATGATGCGGAAGTGGATATAGCGGATAAAGATGGGAACACTGCTCTACATATTGCTATTGAGAATAAACTGGTACCCATCGTACAATGTCTTGTCGTTTTTGGATGCGATATAAACAAGAAAAATAATGAAGGTGCGATTATTAGACGAACAATTTTGGTCAATTGAACAAATTTTTCAATCATTCATAGGAAAGACTCCGCGACATATGGTTGGAAAAGATGCATCCGGCAGTAAAGATGATGAAATTCTGTACATCCTGCATTCTGTTGGGGCCAAAAGGTAAAGTGGCTGAGTCGTAAGCAAAGGGATTTTTTTTCATTTAAACTTTTGTGATAGGTGCCCGGAGTCAAGTACGAACTGCCCTCCAGGATGCAACGCCAAAGGAACATATAATGGAATACCGCCAGTGACCCCTGAATCGATAGAACAGCGGGAGCAAATACAAGAGATGTTGGCATCAACAAGTCGTACACTTTTAAATCCGAATTTAAATCAGTTGAGAAATGGATCTACCAATAATTCTGAATTTTCCCCGATGTAAGAAATGTTTATTTCAATTTTATTTGTTTTCATGATTAGGTTTTAGTTTATGTACGAATAAGTCTGATATCAAACTGAAGGCGGGCGAGTTATTCAAACACAATACTCGTAAATCGCACGTCAGCATCAATGAATTTTCACATTCCAAGTGCCTGGCGATCAGTGAGGGTAGTTTTTATTCCCAAAGTGGGAAATATACCTATATCAGCCTATATCAGCCTGACATCATTCATGCTGACGACTATGGAGAAAATCCTTGATGTTTACATCAGGACATCACTTCTCGTGATAAACCCGCTTCACCCCAGACAGTTCGCCTATCAAGCTGGTGAATCTACCGAAACTGCTCTACAAAACCTTGTTAGAGAAATTGAAGGGGCCTTGTCAGCTAATGAAACGGCACTGAGTGCGTTTTTTGACATTGAAAGAGCCTTCGACAACACCTTCTTCGAGTCCATCGAAAGTGGCGTCCGAGCTAAAGGAGTCAATCTTACCACCACAGTCTGGGTGAAACGTATTCTGTCCTCTAGAAGGGTCATCACTACGATAGGTAACTCTACCCTCTCAGCGAATGTCATGCGGGGATGCCCGCAGGGTGGAGTATTATCTCCCCTCCTGTGGTGCATCGTAGTCGACAGTCTGATGTGGAAACTATCCGCGATGAAATTTTCCACACAAAGTTACGCGGACGATCGTGTTATCACGGTCAGGGGAAAATTTGAGGAAATCCTGCCCGATACTATGCAAAGGGCGCTGCGAATAGTTCAGTGGCTTATGTAAATCCCGCGAAAGCTGCCATAGTGTCATTCACTAGTAAAAGGAAACGTAGATCACTAAAGTGTCACCTCATGTACACGTGTATTTGGGAGTTGTCCTTGACGAAAAGTTGTCCTGGACAGAACACCTTAGAACGGCTTCTGATAATGCAATTAAGGTTCTATGGATCTGCAGACAATATGTCGGCAAGACATGGGGGAGCAAACCCCATTTAATTCTATGGATCTACCAAGCGATCGTCAGACCTATAGTAGAATATGGTGTGGTTGTTGTTAGCCGGTAAAACCGCTCTGACGAAAATCCAAAGACTTGCGTGCAGGACCATCACTGGAGCCATGCACTCTTGCCCCACAGTTGCTCTGGAGGTTCTACTCGACCTCCCACCGATACATACACATATTGAAGCGGAGGTACGAATTGCAACGGTCAGACTCAGGGCCTGCGACATACGAGATCAACCTCAATTCAAATCAATTAGGCTGGTTGGGCAGTGACAAGGTACTCAGCATGCCAACTGACTACCTTGTTAAAACCATTCGACCCCACCACTCGTTTTAATCAGTCATATGGGACAAAGAAAGGTGGGCGGATGGCTACAACTCTCTCCGACCCAACACAATCAAATGGTTCACATACGGCTCCAAAACGGAAGAAGGTTCCGGTGCAGGCATTGTTGGTCCTGAACACCGAGTCTTCATTCCGATGGGTAAAACGCCGTCCGTGTTCCAAGCAGAAATACATGTCATCGAGGTCTGCGCTAGGCTGTGCCAAACCGCTGGTCACTAGGGAGTCGAAAGCAATGAGCTAGCAGATAGGCTAGCAAACCGAGCCTCCAAAGCCCCCTTCCATGGCCCAGAACCTTTTTGGTGGAACTCCACTCTGCTACTGCAGAAACCAAATAAGAGACTGGGAAAGTGCTCTTGCCACATCTCAGTGGGAGGCTCTTTCAGGCCTGAGACAGGCCAGGCTGTTCATCTCGGGCTACTCGCGTACTCGTACCTTGGAATTGCTGTGGCTGAGCAAAAACAGAGTCAAAATGATTTGTAGAGTTTTAACGGGGCACTCGTGTCTGAGGGGTTACCTTAAAACCATGCGTATTGTCCAAGATGCTAGGTGCCGCTTCTGCGGGGCTGGTGATGAGACTTCAGAGCACATCCTTTGTGAGTGCGAAGGACTTGCGGAACGACGCACGGACTGCTTCGGCATAACATTTCCTTTGCCCTATTAAACCTGGCCAGATCAGTCAATTTATCGAAAAAAGTCGACTAAATCATATAATCTAGTCTTCTCGATAGAATGGGCTTCAGCACAATAGACCCATGGTCGCAGTGCTTGTGGTTTCAACATGATCCACGCCCCCCCCCCCCCCCCCCCCTATCTATCAATGAATTGTCATTGCTTACAACCCTTATGTTGTATTGATCAGTATTAACTACTATTTTTTTTAATATCAATTTAGTACACATGTAGTAGATACTACACCCGAGCAAAAAGGTCAATCCGTAATGGATGCGCTATTGGGAATGTTTACCACGAAACCTGTAAAAGCAGAGGCCCCACCGAAGAAACGTATGAGACGTATAGTTTTACCCAATTGTGCACAAACTGTAACACTGCAATACAATTTATTATAGAATCAAACAGCGTGGAGAACGCAGGAAAAGAAGAATCAGCCGAGGCGGTTAGCGCAAGCAGCTCAACGTACAGTAGTCACATGGGAACGCCGGTTGCAAAAAAAGGACGACTCTTGTGCCTTGATGGGGGTGGCATTCGAGGACTTGTTCTAGTTCAGATGCTATTGGAAATCGAAAAATTGGCACAAACTCCTATTATACATATGTTTGATTGGGTAGCTGGAACAAGTACGGGAGGCATTCTGGCATTAGGGCTCGGATGCGGCAAAACAATGCGTCAATGTATGGGGCTGTATCTGCGAATGAAGGAGAAATGTTTTGTCGGCTCGCGACCGTATCCAAGTCATTTATTGGAAGCAATACTCAAAGAAAATCTCGGCGAACTAACAGTTATGAATGATATTAAACACCCAAAAATAATGGTCACTGCTGTGATGGCGGATAGAAAACCCGTCGACCTACATCTGTTTCGAAATTACAAGAGCACGAGCGATATTTTAGGCATAGTGACGCCAACAAGTAAGTTTTTCTTCATCGTAATATTCCGGTTTTCAATATACATATATTCTTCTGTGCGTCTAGCTAATCGACGGGTTCCACCACCACCTCCTGAAGAACAACTTGTTTGGAAGGCGGCCCGAGCTACTGGTGCAGCCCCATCATATTTCAGGTTGAAACCAGAAAGATGCGCATTCGACTGGAACTGCCCAAAAACTAATATTTCTCTCCCATTTTAGAGCCTTTGGCCGTTTCTTAGATGGTGGACTTTATGCTAATAATCCCACGTTGGATGCAATGACAGAAATCCACGAGTATAATATGGCATTGCGTAATGTTGGTCGTGAAAGTGAAGCTACGCCGGTAAGCCAAAGCGCTGGAAGACTATAATTTTGTATTTGATTTTTTTATTTTTTTTTTAGATATCCGTTGTGGTGTCTCTCGGTACTGGAATGGAACCGGTATCCGAGCTCAAAGATATAGATGTCTTTCGACCCGAAAATTTTTGGGACACCGCCAAGTTGGCCTATGGAATATCCGCAATTGGTAATTAATATTAATACGTACTTTAACAAATTGCTTCCATTGTGTTGAATATTGATTTCATCTGGCCATGGGCTACTAATACGCATAGTAACCTAATCGTAAAGTCATTTTTGTAGTTGGTAATTTTTTCCCAATGACACCTCCTGTCTAAAGACTAAAGGCTTTTTCTCGCCAAGTGAAAGGCTGTGAATTATTCTTTCGCCTCACACTACAGAGGGAGGGGTGACAACACAAACAATCATGGCGATACATATGTTTTTTGGCTTCGGGTCAGACTTGATTTTGGGTCACGACACGACATATGATTCATGATGACTGAAAATCAGGAACGGGGAGTGGATAATGTATTGGTCCGGTTGCTGTCTAGGGTGTTAATTACTTTGACACTCCCCCGGCTTAGACGTGGCCAATCAAGAACCGATCAGCTTTTCGCCGTCAAGTGAATCCTGGAAAGTGCTGGGAATACAACGTCGGCGTGTATCAAATCTTGGTCGACTGTAGGCAAGCATACGACAATATCGACCGTGGTGTACCCGTATAATATCATGCTACAATTTGGTACACCAGTAAAATTAGTACGACTAACAAAGATGACAATGACCACCTCCGTTTCACAGGTCAGGATCCAAAACAGGTCGACTGATCGTTTTGAAACACGTACTGGATTGAAGCAAGGTAAGGCCTTTGAACACGCCAAAAGATGCTTAGGAGGAATGGTGCAAGTGACTGTCGCTCTTGTTAAAAATTCCGTCATTGCAAGGCGATTTGTAGGGTTCGAATGTTCAAATTGCCCACTTGACTATTTCGTATGTAAAGATTTTATTTGCAGCTGCCCAGTTACACCGGTTGACCCTGAGGGGCATAAAGTGATTGTCCAGATTGCTGCTATCTTCATGTTTGATGATACACCCGAAGAAGTGCGTTTCAAGAAGAAGCTTTCCTGTGCTTCCAGAGTTTTCAGTGATACTAGCATCCCTTCTCTTGAGTGTGCTTACTGAATCAGAACCTGACAATGAATGCGGACACCAGCGGCACGCTAACCGTTAAGTCGACACAATTGATAGCGTACGCAGACGACATCAACATCATGTTCCGAAACCTGCCGGCCGCAGAAGAACTACTGCATAATCTTAGCACGGCTACAAAACAAGTTAAGACTACGCATAAACGAGGGCAAAACGAAAATAATTATGCATGCAATCAAGGACAAGGGCGCCAGCACAACCGAACATCAACGTAGGAGACTTCAGCATCGAATCGTAGACGACTTCACATACCTGAATAGCAACCTGTCAAATGACGCCGGCGAAACTGACGAAATCAAGCGACGGATACAGCTAGCAAATCAAACTTTTTTCTCGGTCCTCCCGATAATGAATTCGAAGCATCTGTACGGAAAGACGAAGCTCCGCATATAAAAAAAAACCATCATACGACCTGTGCTATCCTATGGCTGCGAAACCTGGACCCTAACTCAAACCTTCGAAAACATTTTAAAGACATTTCAACGAAAGGTCCTTCGATGAATTTTCGGAGCAGTTTGCGACCGAAGTGGATGGCGCACTGTACGAACTGCACGATGAGCTGGAAGTCTCCAAAATCGTCAAACTACAACGTATTCAATGGGCAGGGCATGTACAACGAATGGACAATAACCGCATACCGAAGGAAATATTGAAAGGACTTGTCAGCGTAGGAAGACTACCAGGAAGACGGATAGTTAGTTCGTTGGGAAGACTCAGTAGATGCTGACGCCGAACAACTGCTGGGCTTCCAAAAGTGGAGGACACGGTAACTTGGCCGAGATAATTAGAGGGCAATGATCCAGGCGGCAAAAGCCCGACATTGGGATGTAGCGCCACGATGATGATGATGCGCGGTGCAGTTGCGGGTTGGGTAGCAAATTGAAAAGAATCGAATACATATTGCTCTCGATATGATCCGGGTACGGTACCAGTTCTATCTTCAATGTTTATTTTAAAAACACGTATTCACGATCCAATATCTATCTCGCATATTGGATTACGTTCGTGTGTTTTCTGTCAATGGGTTGCGTCTTTGTTTTGTGCAGGAAAGCCACAGCTCTTTTAGATTGAAAATGACTCGGCTATTATCGTATCAACAAATTGTGTTAATTATTATTGTGGTACTAGTTACTTGGTTATGTTAGGTTAAAGGGGCTGCGTGATACACACAGCATACATAGACCACCACTGGGTTCTATGTGATACCACCATCGACTCCACAACCCGAGTCCGACCTATTCATTCAACCAGCCTGAGCTGTTTATAAAGCGCTGGAGCCGGCTGATGCTAACATCATTAAGGTCGTCCAGATCGCCAAAATAAAAAGACCCCAAGGTAATCCTTCTTCTCCTAGCCAGGGCATGACACCCGCATAGCAGATGAAAGGTACTCTCGTCTATTCAACGCCAGCAGCTCCGCAGAGCGTTTGGGATCGATCCTAGGCCAAAGTCGCCTAGTAACTATACAAGTGCTACCATTACTCCACCTCACGTTGGCAGCACTCAACGCGTCAGCGTTTACCAACATTTTACAGGCTGATAAAGACCACCCGAGATGGCGATGACTAAACCCGGTCCCATCAATAGAGCCTACTCTAGCTAGTTCATCCGCTTTGCAATTTCTGTCAAAGCCACTATGGGCCGGAACCCAACAAAAGGAGATATTAAAAAAAATTCCCATCTCCAGGAGACAGGTGCGGCATGCGGCAACAATCTTTGAATTTGTAATCAGAATCACAGACTCAAGGGATTTAATCGCCGGCTGACTATCCGTAAAAATGATAATGTTCATAGTAGCTATGACATAACGCAGAGCCATATGAGAACCTCCCAAATAGCCAAATAGTTACTAAAATCTATTTATTTCTTCGAATCCACAACACAATTTGTTTATACAAAAAGAATCCACTATTTGCCAAAATGACAGTTGCGTAACTGCTGAACTAATCAAAGACCCAACCCATTGACAGAAAACGCGATCTAATATGCAAGCAGTCTAAAGCCTTGTTTTTCAAGCTGCGAAATACCGATGCGTGTTGCGGGACAGACTGCTTTCGAGACAGTCTTTCCTGCCACACGCAGCGGTATCCTGCAGCCTGGAAAACAAGGCTGAAAGTAGTCTGTTCCCACAGCACGCAGCGGTACTCTGCAGGTTGGAAAACAAGTCTTGAGGGAACAAGTTCCTTGCCATTTATTGTTAAGACCAGTTCAAAATTGATAGAAAGCGAAATCGTATTGAGTGCCGAAGCATCTCAAGCCTTAAAGGATACTTTAAAAAAGGCAAAATAATGAAATAAATAAATAATCGCATTCAGAGTATATATGTATGTATTTATAAAGAAATCACGTGTTTTATCAAGATGGCAATTGTAACGGACGGTTTGGTGGGCATCCGAAAATGCCCGTGGGGACGGAGCCTAAGATAGCATAATGATCGTGAAGGTCGGGCCCTGCCAGCTGGCGAAGAAAAAAGCCCGTCAACGATCTATAAGCAGCGGCCTATGCTTGATGTTGCTCAGTTCGGGAGATGTGGGCGGGGTTTTCGCCGCTCGTTGCCTTTGTCCTTTACGTATTAATACAAATTCAAAGGCCTGGGGAAGACAATACAAACATGGGAGGCAAAATGGGGATTGATAAAAAATAGGGCGATAAGGATGGAATGGTTGGCGGACGGCGGAGATTCTCTCGCGCTCGCATCGGGGTCCAAGCGTAATGACACCCTCGGCTTCTGGTTTCGTACCACCGATAGATCCTTACTCATCAGGTGCTGACATAGATCTGTTGGTGGCAGCAGTAGCAAGAGATGGTCCATTACAGGTGGTTCATTACACAATCACATAACACCATACTTCAACCAAAACGATCGATTTATTAAAAGGTCAGTTCGGGGACAACTTCATCCTCTGAGATAGTCAGTCAGTCATTTGTCCTCCCGGGCCGTCAACTTTGCTGAATTATTATTTACAGCGATTGTTATTAATGTTGTCATTTTTTGTAAATGAACACAACTACATATTTCTTATGACGCAACATAATCAAATTTCCCTTGCCTCTTATAGGTAACCTGCTTGTAGACCAAGCAACCGCTTCAGATGGTAGAGTAGTTGATCGTGCTCGTGCTTGGTGCAGTACAATAGGAGTTCCTTATATCCGGTATTACTTAAAACATATTATATATTTCTTTACTCTATAAAAATAATTTAAATGCTTCATTTCGTCATCATTTATAGATTCAATCCACCACTACCCGAATATATTGCTATGGATGAGAAAAGTGATCAGAAACTTATCAATATGATGTGGCAGGCAAAAGCTTATATGTATACAAATCGTAACAAAATCATGGAAATGATAAATCTTCTCAAATAGCAAATACGAAGAATCTAACTTAATAACATGTCAACATATAAATATTTTACAATAATCATGAATATAAAGTTTAATAAATTACAGGCGATTTCGTTAGATAAAACCATAAAAAAGAACCAGTCCGTTTTCATATACACTGCGCATCAAAAAAATGGCGCACCCAGTTTTCCTCGTGCTGAAGCCAACAATTAGCGTGCCTTGTGGTGAATACTAGTATTTTTTGGGGAAATCTGGATATTAGGTCTGTTTATGATAATCTTGAGCCTAAATAACGGTACCGGGAGTGCATCTGCGGTCGTTTTTGCTAGCAAAAGACTTGTTTTCACGATTTTTGAGGCCGTATATCCGCATAAATCGCTCTGCACCTATTGATATTGCTCTGGACCGGTATCGTCCTGGTCTTCTATTGAATGATGCGTACCGTACGATACTTCTCTATTAAGTGTACAACCCCACATTTATTCAGTTTGGAAAAACACGGTCTGATGTCTTGCGACGAGGTCCTTGGGTAACTAAACAGTGGCAAACATTAAAAAATTACCAGATTAAATCGTTGTAGACGTTTTTTTGATCGAAAGTAATATTTTCAACCTTCGTATTTTGGCTGTTCCTAGTTAAATTGACTCAGATTTACCGTTTTATCGGAAATTAATCCTGCCAAACGTTTGCTTCTTTCCACTCTTCCTTTACTAGTATTAAAAACTGCACTCTTGCTATTCTTGTTGGCTTCAGCACGGAGAAAACTGGGTGCGCCACTTTCTTTGATGCGCAGTATAGTTAGTATACATAAGGCTGTGTTTTGTCCGATCGTCCTCGTGTCATGCAACGCGATTGACTGCCCATAGGCAGGTAGCATTGTCGAGCTCGCTCGAAATAGCTTGATCACAAACGCAGCCTTATCTTGAATTGTACGACATTATGGTTACACGATTTGGACATCGGATCATTTTTCGCTTTCTATTTTGGGTACATATTACAGAAATACAATTATTTTGGAAAATCTCACTCAAATGACATTCGACAATAGTGTTATGGTTTTCGCATGTTAATTGTAAGTAATTTTTGTACCAACATTCACAGTGTAACAAGTACGGATCTAATAACCAAATATATTTGTAATTTGCGAATAAGTTTTCTTTGTAAAATAGCAAAATATGTATATGTTGTCCTTGTCACACACTTAAAAGTTCACAAATATAGCATAGCATAATATTTACGTATGTACTGACATGCATTTTGATAAGCTTTGTCAAACAAACTGTATGATATCCCAACACGTCCATTAAGAGGATTTTTTTGGACCAAAAAAAAAAATATTTTAATCATTCTGGCTGCCATCTTGTTTTTTTTGCGATGAATTTAATCAATTACGTATGAGGTATCACAACGGACCCAATGGTCTATGTGTGCTGTGTTCGGCACAGCAGCCTCTTTAACCTAATTTAATTTAATTTCTTGGCAAATTCAATAGTCCATCAGCAGCGAATTTGCAAGATAAAACTTCCCATTTAAATATAGAAGATGACTTGTGAATTCAATTCTGCGTTGACATCTCTTTCTGATGCTACGTGGAGATCGTCGCATCCGTACAATCAGAAATAATTACCACCGAGTTAAATAACCAATATAAAACGAAACCTCTTAATGGACGACTCTATACATATGTATATGTAAATATTATATAAAGGTATTGATCTATATGGTTTCTGTGTACTTGAAAAAATAATAATTTGTCAGTTGTCTAAATATGCTCATCTGATCTACAGTATTGTCAAGAATTAAACTACACTTATATGTCTGCTTCCCAATATGTATTCAGTTGTACAGTTTAAATGGAAAATTCATAAAAAAAAGTGCTATAAACATTCGTTAATTCATCAAATTTTGATGATGAGCAGTTATTGTCTATTCGTATTAACTATAATTGTTATATATGTATTCATTTGTGTATTTATGTCAACATTCAATTGTCCAGGCGGCCAAGACCCGACGTCGGGCTGTCGCGCCACGATGATGATGATGATTTAATTTTGTTTCGTATTAAGCGTTGCTTATTATGTACTGTTTCGTTTTGTGTGAAAGTCTGATGTTGAGAAGTTTTCGAAATAACATTATTGTGTTTTAGTCAACAATAAACAAGATTGTCTATATAACAAAAATGCGATTTTTAATTAATATTGTTATCGATATTATGTAATTAGTTGTTTATCTCAGAACATTTGATTGATTTTAATTATTCTTATTTGGGGATTGGGCATATGATTTTCAATCGTAATCGTAATGACCTTGCACGTTAGGGCCCATTTATAATACACGTATTCTTTGTATATGTATTAATTTTTCTGCCGCGCCCACACGCTCCTGTGTGTAAATAGACATTTGTGTCAAGACGTATTGTTAATCAAATGTCTCTGTTATTCTCTCTCTCTCTCAATTGCCCTAACCCCTTGTGGGGCATTAGATTAGATTAGATTGTGAGAGGGACTACGGGCGCCAAAAGGCCCACTAGCACCGAGGCCAAATGGTATATTGTGCTATAGCCCCAGGTCTGGCAACAGGCTTAGGCCTGTCGATCAAGTTTGATCACGCTAATGAATTTGCGAAGAAGGGTGAGCGGCATCGAAGCAATGTCGTCTGCCTCAGGGAAGTCGATGCCGAAGTGTATTAGGCGACGTTGAGCCAGTGCCTCACATTCGCAAAGAACGTGCAGTGACGTTTCATTATCGGCCTCGCAGAAACGACAGCTAGCGTCCGATACTATGCCCATGATCTTTAAGTGATCCCTTAGGCAAGAATGTCCAGTCAGAAGGCCACAAATACTTCTAACCATGCTGCGGTCCATTTTTAAAAGTTCAAATGTCCTGCTGCGCGAGTAACCAGCTATGAACATCTTGGCTTGCCTCAGGCCTGGAAGATACTCCCATTGGACGGTGGCCTCAGTACGCTCCCAGTCTCTGATGCATTTAGGAACTTAGAGGAATCCCGCAGAAGGGCTCAGGTCCACAAAAGGGCGTGCCCGAGGCCATCCTGGCCAAGTCATCAGCCTGTTCATTTCCAGAAATCCCCACGTGGCCAGGAACCCAGTATACTGTTACCATGTTCGAGGAGCCAACTTCTTGTAATGTATTCTGGCAGCTGCACACTAACTTGGACGAGACAGACCAGTTGCTTAGCGCCTGTATGGCTGCCTGGCTGTCAGTAAATATGGCTTTATTTTTGCTACGGAATTCGGCTTTCAGGCAGAGCTCCGCACATGACTCGATGATATGTACTTCTGCCTGGACTACTGTTGTGAACTTACCCATTGGTATAGAAATACCCTGGCTAGGGCCCACTATTCCGGCACCTGTACCATTAACCGTCTTTGATCCGTCCGTGAACCACTTGCTGGTATCTGGAAGAAGAGTGGAATGATCCTCCAACCAGTTATCTCTGCTTCAGATTATAGTGCTGAAGAGCTTGTTGCTGGATGGTTCTTTCACCAGATGGTCCGATGGCATACAGGTTATGCAGCTCTCACTGAGCCAACTTTCCTGTTCCGGATTTAGCTTAGTGAGGGCATCTCAAGCCTTCAATCTGATGATCGTCTTTGCTTGTGCTATTACATGCACGTGCAATGGTGGAAGGTCTAGCAGTACCTCAAGCTCCGCAGACGGCCAGGAGTGAATGACTCCGGTAGACATGAGACAAGCAAGTCTCTGAATCTTACCTAGGGTAGATCTGCCAGTTACTGTATTGGCTCTCTTCCGCCATACAACTGCACCATATTCTAGCATGGGTCTAACGATCGCCTTGTAAATCCAAAGGATGATAGAGGGTTTCATTCCCCACGTCTTGCCTACATATTGTCTGCATATCCACAGAGCTTTAGTGGCCTTGTCTGATACTACTTTCAGATGCTCTGACCAGAGTAGTTTTTTGTCAAGAGTGACCCCCAAGTACTTGGTGTTGTCTGCCAAGGGTATGGGTAGATTGTACATTAGGGGGCATCTGATTTGTCTGAGGTATCTTTTCTTAGTAAAGGGGACCGCAACTACCTTGGAGGGGTTCACTCGAAGGCCATTTGCGTTGCACCATTCCTGTACTATGCATAGTGCTGATTGAAGAATGTCTGATAAGACCTCCTCGAACTTGCCCCTAACCAAGATCACCACGAGTGACACTAGCCACGAGGGAGCAGTCTCCAATCGTAGTGGTGACCCTTCTCGATGAGAGCATTTGTCCCACTCATTTCGCGGTAGTCACGTCCGCTCCCTTGGCCCTTAAAGTGGGGCATAGCGCGTCAACTGTTCCTGGTGGCCCAGTTGCCGTTTCTCGGCATAAACTGGTTTCGGAGAATCCGGTTGTCTGCATGCACTTCCTGCACATCCATGGCCACGAACGTCGTCGCGGGATTCGAAGCCGAAACGCCGATAGTCAAACATGAGACTGATGCCTCAACACTCTTCGTTACCGGTCGCCCCCTTCTGTTATTCACACAGAGAGAATTGCGAAATATAACACTTGAAACAGCAGCAAAAAAGCTGGGCAACCAAGGGCCGACGCGAGCCCCCCCCCCCCCCCCCCCCCTCTCTCTATCTTTGTTGTGTTTAATATTAATTATCGGTTAACACAATCCACATAAGTTCAAAATCTAACAAAAACAATTTATTTCCAAATCTTACATAAAAAAGTGTTCAAAACAAATAATCTCACATTCAAAGCTTATCTTAATCCTCAATTACGCATAAAACATTAATGCCGCTTTTTCCTAAATTTACGCCTTCCAGCAGGCCCTCGTGATTCGATTTCATATAAATGAGAAATTGTATGATCACATAAAACAAATTATTGCGATCGTATGCACAATTGTGAACTTTATCATCGCTAATGAAATTGAATTTAGGCTTAAGTTGATTTGTGCATAAAATCGCACATTTAGATTTGTTCTTAACCTCGGCAATCGTTTCTTTTGACGATTTTTTATCGCCAATGACAACATATCGATTAAAAAATGGACGACCGCCAGGCTGTGGTAAAGGCATCAGTTGACTGTCTAGGTACGTACAGAAGAGATGGAATAGAATCTGAAAATGTTAATGCTTATCAGAAGGGGCATCTGGATTAGATAATTCAATGGAAACTTACTGCCGAATCAGTTGGTAGATGTTCGTCCCAATTCAAACCGTGATACGACGATCCTGAATTCCAACGATAATCGGCAATGCAGCTACCTTTAGCTAAATCTGTGGAAGAATTATCCGATTAAGCTGAACATGTTGAATAAACAATTATTGATAAGGTCTACCTTTAATCCTTTGAACCAAATACTCCTGATTAGTTGACATTTCCAGAAATGGTACAATAAGCGGAAGCATGGGAACATGTGATGAAACGAATTGCTTGTTCTATGATAGATAATCAGAATTGAAATAATAAATAATATATGAGCTGGAAGACTTACCTCAGCTGTTTTCTTCAGTCTTTCAAGTCCTACACTGCCAATCTGTAAATCGGAGAAACCTCTTGCATTGAATGAGTCATCAATTTTGTTAATCTCGCCTTCCAACCTCTGTAAAATTGTACACGATATCCACTAGAAGAAGTTAAATTCAAATCAGATTCGACGAATAAAAACAGCGTGGGCGGGTTTATTACCATCCTTAAATTTGCAACATATTTGGACAAACGTGAGGATGGAATCTTTTTTATCATCTCTGAGTTGCCGTCATCGAACATACCACTTTCATCTTTCGCACTTGGTTTGTTTGGAGAGGCAGCTATTAACAATTATAAAATGAGATTTTCTTCAGCGAGCAAAAACATGCTTACCAGCTGATGGAGATAGCTGATACAATGACGTCTTGAGCAAAGTTGCAGCGTTATTACAGTAATTCCAAAAAGAATTTATGGATGCCGGATTTAGAGTTTTCTGGGCGACCTGTGTTTCAGACAGGTGATCTTGCTGTTTTGAATATTCCCTGTAACGTTTCAATATTATTGTATCTTGTCGAAATATCTGTAATATTTGTTGTTTTTTTTACTCTTTCAGTAATTGTTGTAAACCTCGTTCGTCTGTCACAACATTATCCTTTGAGTACTTTTGATAAGGCGAAGAAAATGCTGCGTTCCCACTAATAATACTTGCATTGAAAGAAGAATCATTATGCACTGACGAGTTCCAAGATGCATTTTGTGTTGTATTCGGACTAGCATTTGGTGGTGAATAACGTGAATATGCCCAATTAGCTGATTGAATACGACCAGCTGAAAAAAATGAAATAAAAAAAATTACATGTTTTAGAAATTTCAACTTTTTTTCTTACTTTATAGAAATACGAGCTAATAACCGACGTTGCAAAATGAATTATATAAATCAAAGAACCTTTAAATATACAGTGCTGGGAAAAAAGTTGCTTAAACTAGTTTATACCCTTCATCACAAAAATTCTTCGAAGTACAATAGTTAGAGTTGCGGCGTTTTATTGGCTCAGGTTATAACAAATTACGAGTATCTTGGCTAGAAATAGCAAAAAGTTTTGGAAGAAGTTCACTTAGTTGGTGGTAATAGCGTAATAAGCAAGTGCAGTTTGCAACATAGGGTCCATTGTGGTACCACCGCTATCACCTTCACTCGAACCTACGTATCAAACCAGCCTGTGCTGGCGATGTAACGATTGAGCCGTGTGGCGGTCATATACTTAAGGTCATCCAGATCGTAGAAAACCCATGAGCCCAGAAACATTCTTCTCTTACCAGCCAAGGCCGGACAATGACAGAGAAGATGTAGAACGGTCTACTCCTACAGAAGTCGTGATGGGGAAGATGTAGTCTCCTGGCATGCTCCCCTATTGGACAGTGCCCTGTGATAACTCCTACTACTCTGCCAATGTGCTTCCTGTTCAACGACAGCAGTGTGACAGAGCGGTGGGGATCAATTTTCGGCCAAATCATCCTTGTCGTTTGGCACGTATTGCCGCAGAGCCATCTAACATTAGCCCTATCTACGGCAGCGGTCTTAATCACCAATTTGCACAGGGTAAATGGCACCCTTATGTCTTTGCGGCTTTCTTCAACCGCTCTAGTTGTCCCCTCTCGGGCCAACTCATCTGCCTTGCAGTTACCCGCAAAGCCACTGTGGCTCGGAATCCAACAGATATATTGAAGAAGCCAGCCATGTCTGCGAGTGCTAGGCGACAGTTCTCGATAGTTTTGGATGTCGTCAAAACGGATTCGAGTGAGCGAATCGCCGGCTGACTATCCGTATAAATAGTAATGTCCTTCACAGTAATGACGTTACTGCCTAGCCAGCGGGAGTAAGCCGAGTATCATATCTAATCCGGCTGATGGAGTGGTTCTAAAAGCCCCCGTCGTGGCCAGCGCAGCCAGCCTTTGTACCTTTCCTAGGGTATTACAGTAGGCCGCTACTCTGAGGAAAAAGGAAAAAGTAACTCCTTTGTATTGTAGATCGCTTCTTATCGTTACAAAGCCATCCGAACTGGTTGAAAACTTCATCTGACTTTAGAAAAGACCTAGTTCTAGCAACGTGTTTGCAACACTATCAACTTAGTTGAGAAGAAAGTTTGGAAATGGGCCCAGGAGCATGTGATATGAACTCACAAGATTTGAAACATTACCATCTTTTCTTCTGTGTCCATATTTAAGCAACATGTTGGCGACTGATGAATCTGCGTGCAGAGAAACGCTCAGCGGTGAATGCCTACGAAGATTCCCTCCGAAATCTGAAGGGTTTAAGGTGTGGGGATTTTTGTTTCGGTCACGAAGGTGGTGGAATATGCTTTCCCAGCTCGAAACTAGTAGCAACAGTTTACTTGCAAATGCTGGAAAATGAATTGGATGGAGCCTTGTGCGAAAAACATTCACAGTCATTGGCTTTCCTCAAATTTTCCGCCGCACACAAAATCTTCCGCCGCCAACATGTTGCTTAAATTTCAACTATCCCGGAATTATTGCAGTGGTCTCCATCTTCCAAATCTATGTGAACTGCTCCTGAGCTCATTTCAAACGTTTTAGCCTAATGTTTTAATGGAAAGTCTGGCTTACCGACTGGCTTCCACGTCCGTTAGCCAGCTTTCGCCAGACCATTTCCCATCAAACTTGTTGAGATTTGTATACTCGTTGCTAAAACTAATCGTTCCTATGACCAGATGAAGTTTTGAATCAGTTCGGATGGCTTTGTAACGGTAAGAATCTAAAGCTTTTCTTCCACTCGGTGGCGGAACTTCTTCGAGCACCATTTCTCAGTACATTATCACCAAATGAGTGAACTTCTTTCAAAACTTTTCACTATTTCTAGACAGGATACACATAATTTGTTAGGCCCTAACCAGATTGAATGCAGCAGCAGCGGCAGAAGCAACAACACGTAGATCTGTCGCGATGACACAGCGGCGATGACAAATCTACGTGTTGTTGTTGTTGCTTCTGCCGCTGCTGCTGCATTCTGCGTTCAATCTGGTTAGGGCCTTATGTGAGCCAATAAAACACCGTAACTCTAACTAATTTTTGCGGTAAAGGAAATAAAACAGTTTGAGCAGCTTTTCTCTTTTCCAGCACTGTATGTTCAAGGGGCTTTATTTTTCGGTGAACTGAAAGATTTACGAAATTGTGTTCTCTTAGCGCTCGTGCCCCCGGCAAACTTTTTAGTTGTGTGCCGTGTGTTCTATTTTTCTGACTAAACTATTTAGTTTTTCTGCGAACTAAAAAGTATGCTGTGGGCGCGAGCTCTTAAATATAAGTCTATGTATGTATTGTATGCACTCGGTGTGAGCGAGGTCTAAGTCGGCCCTCTATGATGCTTGAATCTAGAATTCAGGGCAGTGGCCTCGGAACGGATTTTTGGGGAGGGGTACTGTGTACACACAGCAAAACAATTAAAGGGCCACCTTTAAAACAAAACGCCTCTTAGGACTTCTACATCGTTGCAAGCTTGTCAGAAAACGGCGGCTATACGAATAGGAGGTGGATGTTAGCAACTACAATATCCGGAATTTATAAGTCAACGAAACGTGAAAAAGGGAAAAGCCAAAAATGTTGACGCGCCCATGCCCCACTGGTGGTTCAAAACAATTAGCAGTATGTGGACGCTGCAATATTATCACACTATGAATCTAGAACTGATGCCCACGTTCTGATTTCTAAAACTAACGAAACGGAAGACTACTTACAATCATTAAACGAAGAGTGCCAACTTAACAGTGTCGCGTTCATAGGCGCGTCTTTAGATTCCACTTTACCAGCTTGCGGAGTTGAAAGCACGAACGATTTGTCTAAACAATAAAAATGCTTTTACAGTATCAACACGAGTGCATATGCATAAAAATTTACCTTTCTCATCGAATTGCAATAAATTCCTCTGCGCAACGGTCCCTTTCACCGGCTCGAAACTGAACAAAAATACAAGATAGCGAACAAAGTAGATCAGGGCACTCAAAGCTACAATGCCAGTCACAGCGTATTCCACATAGTACCACGGAGAGTAGACATACGGACATTTGTTGAAAATATCAAAAAGAAGTATGGACAGGATGCCGAGATGTATAGCGCCCCACTTCAAACATTGGCGCGCTCGTTTCGCCTTCAGTTGTAGTTCGAGACTTTTCGACACAATCTCACTGGGCTTTGAAGGCGTGCTGCAAAATACAATTGCATTAACTGCTTGGAAATAGTTTCGATTAGCAATTTCTTACCAGCTAGCTGAAGTGTTCATTGGAAATGAATCTTAATTTGTTCAATATTCGCACGTGCAAAGAATTGGCGGTCACTCCGAATGTTTACTGGTACCGGCTAAAGTTTGTTGTCATCGGATGACAGTTGATAAGTGGTGCCATATACAAAAATGTATTTATCAAAGGGCGGCTGTTCGGCAAAATTTTTGAATACATTTTCAGTGATTTTCACACATACTATGAAAGATGCTGCACACCAACAAAGATCTAAAAGGCGTAGGCAACTTTTCTGTTTTGGGGGCATTGATTTGGCGCGTAAATTTGAATTAAATTATCGGCAAAAAATTTACTTTTATGTATTCAATGAGTGCGTTCAGAAGGTGGCAAAAGAGCAGAAACCGCTCGCGAGCAGCTCCGCAACTGCTCGCGAGCAGCTCCGGAGCCGCTCGGTTTGGAGTCTGCACCTGCTGAACGCTACTTCACCAGCTGACAAATCGACCAGCTGAAAGCTGACGATGACAATTTTAGACGTCAAGTGCCGAAAAGTGGAAAATACATGAATCCCACGCTGTCCATTACGAAAATCACGAACAACGAGAAAACAAATTCAAAAGCACCCGAAAACCAAAGAACTAGAAGCCGAAAACGGCGAAAACACAACAACCAATTTGATAACTGTCAAAACTCGGAAATTCGCAACATGAGCGTGAGGTTGAAAAAGAAGAAGAAGAACCTGAGCACTGAGCACTGATCAGTGAGCAGAAATATTTCTTGCTCGGTGAAATTTGATCATGATCACCCGAGCAGAAGTTGCTCAGTCACTTCTGAACCCGCTCGTTCTGAACATGTTCACTGAGCGGAAGTTGCTCAGTTCCTTCTGAACGCACACAATGTTCTTGCAATGTACAAATGCGAATTATTTCAGTGTTAATTGGAATTTTTTGTGACACTTGGTTTCATTCTGCACACCAACTTGGTATGCATCTGTAGCTTAGCTCGGGAGAGAATTTGAGAATACAAAAATATTTGGTCCAGTTGCGGGGCTTGAAACGTAGAAGACCGTGTTTCGAGTAGCAAAAAAAATGCCCGGTGCGTTACCGAGCTAAGCTGTACCATACTAAGTTGGTGTGCAGAATGAAACCAAGTGTCACAAAAAATTCCGGCAAAAATGTATTTATCCAAAATGCAGGGGGCCAAGGCCCGACGTCGGGCTGTCGCGCTGCAATGATGATGATGATAGCAACCATAAATCATTCCTGTGACAAAGGTATATTTATAGTAGGGGGATTCATGCTCACGTCGTAAACGTCGTATTTGTAAACTTCTGTCATTTTACTTTGGAGATGACAGAAGTTTACGACAAATACGACATATACGACAGGGAGCGTGAATCCCCCTTGTATATTTGGAGTATTTTCATCGTGGCTACCTTGACTAGTATTTTTTTTTATGGATTTTAACAAAAGTCCATGACAGATTACATTCTGGTCCGCGTCCAAATGGACGCACGGTGAGACGATTTGATGTCGTGCAAAATACCGCATTCTTACCAATGCAAAGTTGATAGTTTTGGGCTTGATTTAAAATGGATTGACCTTTCAAACTAAGTATTAAATTTTATCCGGTCCGAGAATTCCCCGCTGTCATAAAAAGGGTAGATTGAGGACTAATGCGAAAAATTGAATACTTAGAACTTGATTCAACTCGATCATATTCTGAGCTTCCAAAGCACCCGTCGAGAATAAATTATATTACGTCTACACTATAGCCAGATTGCTTCACCTGCGGCTTAATCTGGGTGTGGTGAATTGAAAATCGTATGCATTTGACAGTTTCAGATGCATTTCAGCTGGCACAGATGAAATAATTTAGGTGTAGTGTGAACGTATACTAATATAACCCAAATGATTTACATACAAAAATTTTTTTTAAGATATTGACTGACATTTTATTGCAATGAAAATTCCATGTATTTAGTACAAATGCACCACCACCTGCATCTAAGGCCCAACGTCGGGCTGTCGCGCCACAATAATGATGAGTACAAATGCACATACATGCTACTACCATTTGCTCCGATGCTGATTTGATGAACGATGTTATCAATGATTCTGCATTTTGCATATCATCATCATCGTGGCGCAACAGTCCGACGTCGGGCTCTGGCCGCCTAGATCGTTGTCCTCCAATTATCTCGGTCACAAGACCGCATCATACAATCTTAAAAGCCCAGTAGTTGCTCGGCGTCAGCATACACTGAGCTCTCCCAATGAGCTCTCGATCTTATTGGCTCCGTTGACGCGCCGTCCGTTCTTTACTTGTTTAGGCATGCGAACATCGTTCATTCGTTGTACATGTAATGCCCATTGAAGTCGTTGTAGTTTGACGATTTTCGAAACTTCCAGCTCATCGTAGCGTTCATACAACTCATGGTTGTACCGGCTGCACCAGCCATCTCGATCGTAAACTGCTCCGAAAATTTGCCGAAGGACTTTCCGTTCGAACGTGTTTAGCATGTTTTCGATTTTAGAATGGCAGGAACCTAGAATATACATAAATTAGAAAAAAACATGATTACTTTTATTTAATTGCGAGTGAATTAGTACTTACCGTCATTTACCGACTGTTTATGCGTATTTTCAAACTCCTTCAATTAAAATTATTTAACCACAACGACCTTGTGGTACTATCTTGCGGAAAACTGTAAATATATAATGTGCATTAAAAATTTAATTTCAATATCAAATTTACCAGCCCCCTAAAAAAAATATTTTAGACTACGCCAATGGCACATAACAAAAGACAAAAGTCATTTGGATGACAAAAGTCAAGTCGGCGATTCTTGTTTGCTTACACTGCACCGAATTCGTAAAAAAATGCAAATTTTAAATGAACACCGTGAAAATTTCCAGTTGATTTTAAGGAGACTTCATCACAAATCATATAAATATATACTTACATGTGAAACGATACGCAATTTGGACGTAAATACGTGGTGTTTCCGCGACCCGGTACAACGCACTTCATTATTCGTTTTATGAAAGTTCACGGCAATGACACGCGCTAATTATCGACACAATCACTTTTAAATTCGTTTGGAATCGTGTAATTAATGCCAAATCGGCTAAATACAAGGCGAGAGCACTGGTGTTTAGTCGCGAAACTGACGATACGACAAAAACTTTTGATCAGATGGCTTTGGAATGACGTTTCTGTCCAAAGTGACACAATCGTCCAATGACGTTTGTGTCCAAACTGACACAATCGTTCTACAAACTCAAAGAGGGGGAGAGTGACGGGATTACATTTATGTTTCAAACACGTATGGGCTCTGTGTGAAAACCCCCGTTCCATATTATCTTCTAGTTCTTTGGTATTTATGGAGTATTATCTACAAAACCATCTACATACAAAGCCGGGAAGTAGGTTGCTAAGAGTGTGTGAGTCAGCCTCCTATCGAATTTGACAATTCTAACATGGGAGAGCAAACTGCGGCTGGGAGAGCAATTGAATATGATTATGCTCTCATCAACTTGTTTCTTTTGGTTTGTTTACGGAACGAAAAAAAAACCAATTGGATGTTTTTTCGTACATGGCGGGTAAGTCAATTTTTTAGCAAATGTTGATTTTCAGTGAAATACAGGTGATTGGGTTTGTTTTTTAACAGAATTTTTCAAAGGTTCACTATAATAGTGCTTTGTGCGTGCGGTTTTTGATTAATACTGGCTAATTCGTAGTTAAAATAATTCGGTTGATTTAGTGTTCGATGGGATTTTTTTTTATTTTTCAGTGAAAAACAAGTGATCGGAATTGTTTTTTAGAAAAAATGTTCAGCGATGCATTATAATAGTCTTTTGTGCTGCGATATTTGATGGTTTCAATCTAATTCGTGGTTCATTCGGTCAATATAGTGCTTAATTGGAAAGCACCACGAAATGTGTCCATTTCACTTTCATTCAACAATGCGACAGCTGGATCTCGAATCGAAATTTTTCAGGCATATTTATGTTTTGATCGGATGAGTACCAAAACCAATAAAATAATATGCCCGATATTTCAATTCGATTTTCTTGACGTTTGCACTCCACTCTTCACTTCATGAAACTGAAATTTTAGTATATAAAATAATATAGAATAAATCCGTACCGCCAATCGAATTCATTCTTCCGTGTCCATTTCACTTTCATTCAACAATGCGACAGCTGGATCTCGAATCGAAATTTTTCAAGCATATTCATTTTTTGATCGGATTAGTACCAAAACCAACAAAATGATATGCTCGATATTTCAATTCGATTTTCATTATGTTTGCACTTCACTGCACTCCACTCTTCACTTTATAAAACTGAAATTTTACAATTGGATTTTCATGGTAAATACCATTAAAATCCCACAATTTGACAGCCGCCATATTGGTTCCTTCGCTCTCTCACTAGAATATCACGTGCAACACAAGTGTAAACACAGCACATCCACTGCAACTTAAAACCTGCGATTTTCCACGAAAATACGTATTTTTCCGAACAAAAATTATGTGGCCGTATGCGCGACACTACAATTCACAAACTATTCCACTTTTCACTGAAAATATCAACCAAGAACCCGTATTTTTTTGACAAAATATGCCGCGCGTTGCTCCGTCCTCCATAGAGTCCGGAACAAATTTTCGACTAAAGTCAGCCTCCTGTTGGCCATAGTTGTGTGCGCGCGAGGGTCTACTTCCTGGCTTTGAATGTAGATGGTTTTGATTATCTACGATGAAAGAATACAGGATGTAATATAAGCGAGAATTTTGGGAACCATTTTCTTCATGTGGTTGTGCGCACCAACACTATCTCATTTTCAATGGGCTCATTCACCAAACATGAGCAACAACGCGGCAACTACTGCCGCTCCGGAGCATTCGTTCTGGAACGACAACCTCGCTTTGTTATTGTGTGTGCTATCGGAATCCACATGGCACATGATCCGAACATACAGAAGGTCTTATCAAGACAAATCTTTCTTTCTCTACGATTTTGTGAAATTTATCCTGAAATACAACGCGAAAACCACGAAATTAGTACGAAATCTTTTTATTTCCGGGACTCTTGCACTTTTCGCTACGGAAGTGAAGTAGCGGCTCAGCAATATGAATGAGCCCAATGGTGAAAATGCCTGCGTTCACGTTTGCAACGTTTTAATTGCGGTAAAAATGTTCCCTCCACTCAACCATAAACTCTTTACCCGAACGACTTGTTTTGTAGTTGTCATGTATTAAACAGCTGACAGCCGATTCGCTATTGAGTTTCAAACAAAACTTCAATTAAATTCGCGACGGTTTCAGGAAAAATGAAAAGCACTGCAAAATCGCCACGACCTGAACCCACTCAATGACAGACGGACATCTGTTTAGGCTGCGCGCATGTTGGCTCACGTTCGCATGTCGCGTTCGCGTGTTTTCTGTCAAACGGTTTGGGTCTATGGTTTGTAACCATAAAGACGCGAATCTGTCAATCTGACAAATGCTCGGCTTTTGTCGTACCAACAATTTGGGTTCATTATAGTGCTTTAAAACGGATAATTAGGTAAAAATTGAGTGGCAAAACAAATGCCAGGACAGTAGTAGAATGTATATCAGCACACATTTCATAGCAAATTATCTGCGTTATCACATAATATTCAACGCAAATTGTCGGCACGATAACAGCCGAGTGCTTGTCAAGCTGATATAGCAAAGACACAATTCTGTGTGTTTGACAATTAATGGGCAACTGTAGTGTTAATTACTTGTCAATTGTTCTGTCAAGCATTGTGTCATTGCCTTTGGAGGCAATTACTTGGTCGTGAGAAAATTGGAAATATCAATGAATTCAAGTTGTGTGATATGTGCCGATCGACAAAGTGCCTTGCGGGATGTCTTCGCCACGCTATGTGGACATCTCTTTCATTACACTTGTCTACTTCAGTGGCTGGAAGGTAAAGTATCCGACGAAAAACATTCGGCCAAAACAATTGACATTCTATCTTTTTCGAATTTTGATTTTTAGGTGGAAATAGTGTCCACAATGTCGACACAAAGGCACGACTTTCATATCTAGGGCGCCAAATTTTATCGGCAGCTGATTCAAGCTTAATTTCAAACTACGAGTGGCCTGAAAATTTTAAAAATTAAATGGTGGTGTATCGTAACGCCACTGCCTTCGAACGCCACTTCGGTAAGATGAAACTGCTGCTACGAATGGTGCCCCCTACGTAGCTGCTCCGGACTGACCCATCACAGGCAGTGGAAGTCGCCATTTACTGCTGCCCACTGTAGAAACAATGGACAATAATCTTCCATCTCGCCCAACTCCACTGTCCTGCGATTGCAACTATGGGCATACAGTTGTCCCCAATAACTCCGCTGAACAACAACACCACTCAGTCACAGGGTACCGCTACAGCACAATCCCACTCTGGGACCACCATTCGCTAATTTCAATATCCTTTCACTGGTGCAACTTAACTGCAATGGATTGCAACACAAGATTGCGGAAGTGACAGCTTTCATGCACAGACATCAGATCATGATTGGAGCCATGCAATATACCAAACTAATCCATCAGAGAGTGCAGTATTGCGAACTAGCTCCACCTTAGCCGGTGACAATGTCCTTAAACTACAGGCAATAGCTGTTCAATCTGGCAATGTAGAGATCGAAATACTCAATGTCTGCATTCCACCGATGTCCAGCTGTCCCTTTGGCTACAAGGTCAACATAAGCCCTTTACTCACCGGCCAACACCGACTCGTGCTCGGTGACTTCAATCAGCAGGAATTACGACGTACCTACGTACGTATTGCCCGTACTTGCTTGCACTGGAAACCCGTTCTCACGTTGTCCTCCGACATTTGTCGATCATCATCAGTGTGGAGAGCCTCACTACTTTCTGCAGAGCTCCGTACTTTCAGGAACTACAATAAAGCTGATTGAGACAGCTTTAAAGACCATGCCAATGCTGCTTTCGATGTATTACCGACACCATTGGAAGTTCGTGTTGGTGAGTCGACCTTGAGACTAGTGCCAATGCGTCTGCCAGATGTATTCGTGCAGGAAGAATCCCAACGATTAGGCTTAATTTCCCCACATCAGCAGCCAGATTGGCCGATATGAGAGACCGCGTCCGCAGCGCAGGTCCCAGCGAGCCAAGAATCAGAGACTTAAACATCCGGATAAACTGAACACAAAATGGAGTGTCCATCTCAACAATTGCAATCTTAAATCCGGTATCTCCAAGCTTTGGTCCACAATCAGAGCCCTCACTAATCCAACTAACAACAGATAGAAACGTTCCTATTGAATTCGACAACAAAACGGTTGATGACTCCACTCAATGCGCTCCTCATTTCAACAGACAGTTTTACCAATATCCACCTCCTAACAAACTCAAGTGCAAAATACGTCGTTGGATCCACGACCTCACTGTTGACCAAAAGCTGCAATTTACCTCGGACGAAGTTGCTTCTGCTATCAAGAATGCTGATTGCTAAGCCTTACGACCTGATGGCATCATCTTTGACCCTCAAACTTTATTTGAATGAATTTTTTTATATTTTCTGTCAAAAATAATGGAAAAGAAGCTTTATTTGGCAGTAGTCATTTATTTTAAGGTTAATAATTATATAATTACATCATAACAGTGTTTGTTTTATTGCGTTTTGCTTATTACCATCAAATATTGCAAGTAACACTTCATTACAAGATATCGAATGCTTTTAATTCATTTTTTTGAGTGTTTTTTTTAAGACTACTGTATTTGTGTATAAATATAAATAAATATATGACTAACTAACAAATTGAAGTACATATGAAAAAAAAAATCGTTTCTAATTATTAATTCAAAATAAGTTTAAATTTCTTGTTTTTTTTTATGCAAATTCATTTCATGGTAATTCAAAAATATATTCGAAGTTTCTTTTTTATTGTGGTTGAATTAAAAAAAAAAAACAAAAGTATAAAAGGGACCAAGGAAAAAAATATTTCGTAATTCGTTAAAAAACTAAAGTTGTATTTGCTATAAAAAATTGTGCTGCAATAGCAGCGGATCGAACACACGGCTGTGGAAGAGAAGAAGTTGGTTAACTAAAAATTGCGGAAAGAAATGTAACGATAATTTTATATAGTAGAGAAGAAATATTGGCTTCATATAAATATATATGATAGAAAGACAAAAATAAGCTTTTGAACTTACTGTATCACAAATGTAATTCATAAATACAGCACACGTTCAGGAAGGCTTACAGTGGGATTTATTCGACAGCGTCGGTCGTATTCTGCCTGACAGGATTCACTTCCTGCTGGTGCAATGCAATTGCGATAAAAATGATCGGAAAACACTGACATGGTAGAAAGGCACATCGACGATTTTCTCTCCATGGAGCTTTTCAGAAGCAGAGGACGACATTATAAATAGTTAAGGGTTTTTAACTGTCCATAATGCTATCATCAGCTTCAGACACAGCTCGAAAAACTTTGCGTCTTATTTGTTTTTGGTAGATTTTAGGCATTGTCTTCGTCAGCTGATACATCGATAGAAAAAAATTATACATTGGATCACCTAAATTACAATTTTATATTACAATATTTTACTACTTAAAAAAAATTGACATTGGATTACCTGTGCTATCGTTCTCCATATATTTCTTTCTCTCCTCTGACCGTTGTTAGGCCCTCTCCTCGCGTTCTTGAACGCTTTAACACACATGAAATGTCTTCAGTTTTTTTTTTTTGCGGATTTATTTTGGATAAGTTTGTTGGTGTTTCATTGCAGGCTTCGCTATCGGTGTTGCAATCCAGAAATTCGAAATCGGTATACGCGTCGTTTTCTGGTTCATTTTCTTTACTTTGTTCAGAATCGGTGTCATGTTGAATATTCCCGTCGCGAGGTCCAGTCGATGTGAACGCTTCAAGGAATGCCATTTGTTTCTCGAATTTCCATTTTTTTGCGTAACTGCAAGAAGCACCACTTTTAAATAATTTTTTCTTTCTCTTTTGCGCATCTCGATAAGAACCACGCAATCGATTCCATTTATTTTTCGCTTCTTCTCCTAAAACAATACAAGTAGAAACAAGTTGAATATGAATATCGTTGGTGTAAATTCAGAAGTTTTGTAGTGTGTCAATTAATACATTAAATCCGAAGGATAAAATGTAGACTCTGACTGGTGACTATAATTTGCCCTTCCCCCTGTGTCCGAACAATGGTCTTCGATGGGCCAGTCAAGAAATTGCACAGAGGGACATTGCCATTCACAGTTGGCGATGTGACATGGAAATTGAGGAAATTACGGCTGCCGCTATTTGATTGGCCAATTGCGGATTAAGAAGGAAATCAGTTCAGCTCCAACAATGCCGATTCTACTGTCGACTATAGCGGCATTAGTACATAGACAGCACGGCACGAAAAACCCACAATATTGGAGTTAGGAGGCATTAATGTGCCATCCGATAGGGTTACCCGCCGTTGCCCACTAAACACCATCCGCCCGTCGACACAATGGTGATGGCTGTAAATAACCAAGGATGGGCCATTGTCTATATCAGGCATTACGTCTCGGTTGCTCATTATAATTTACTATTTCAGTGGATCCCGATGCAATACTCACCAAAACACGTCCAATGTAAACAACCAACACGACGTGCTTATTTAAGAGTCCATTCCCTATCCCCATTCACATGCACTAATAACTAAAATATTCCTTCAGGAGGAACTGATTTATAATTACTAATTTATATGAATAATTTGTTTCAGGTATTTGGCCTCAGGAGATAGCTATAAAAGCATGGCTTATAACTATCTATTGGGAGATAGAACCGTGTCCAATATAGTGAAGGAGGTAGCTGTCGCTATTTGGAATCATATGCAACCACTATACATGCGAGAACCCACAACACAAGAATGGAGATCAATTGCTTTACGGTTTGAGGAAAGATGGCAATTCCCGCACTGCGTTGGTGCGGTCGATGGAAAGCACGTCGCCATAAGAAAACCCAATAAAAGCGGATCCTCATTCTTTAATTACAAGCACACATTTTCCATTATTTTAATGGCAACAGTTGATGCGGACTACAAATTTATTTCGATTGATATTGGAGCTATGGGGAGATTTAGCGACGCTAATATATTTGCCAGTAGTGCATTGGGAAAAAAAATGCGTAAAAACACTTTAGGTCTTCCCGGTCCTACACGCATTCCTACAATTGCTGTGCCCATGCCATATGTTTTCGTGGGAGATGAGGCATTCCCTTTGTCTGAAAATCTCATGAGACCCTATCCAAGAAGGCAAGTTAGTGGAAACTATGCACATCAAGTTTTTAATGCGCGACTTTCAAGAGCACGACAAACTGTGGAATGTGCATTCGGGATATTAGCTAAGCGGTATCATATTTTATATTTAAGAAAGCATTCGAAACGAAAGTGGACACAGTGAGGGACGTTGTGAAAGCAGCCTGTGTTTTGCACAATTATTCAAGAACGTCAGAAATTGATGCAGTGGTTGCAATTGATATAGATGGCACGGAATCGTTTTCAGAAAATCAATCAATAAATACGCAAGCGGGAACTTCATCGCATGGATTTATCACAAGAGAAAACTTTACCAAATATTTTAATAGCCATGGAGCAGTTCCTTGGCAAAATAAGTCAGTACAACTAGGGAAATATTAAGCCTACTTCTTCATCGTGTTAATTAATTCAATGTTATATATTTTGTTATTTATTCAGAAAGAAATTATTTTCAAAATATAACTTACCGTTTTTAATATCTAAATTAGCAGCTATCGAGTTCCAAATTTTTGATTTCAGTCGACTATTAAAGTAATGTTCATTCGATGGGTCATAAATAACTGGGTGTTCCCGCACCTCTTCTATTAATTTTTCTTCATCCATTGGATACTCTGAAAAAAAAACGGGTTGTTAAGAATGTACAAACAGAGAAGCCTGCTTACCAGCTGGCTGGTTGCATGGCTACACACAAAAAAAAAACAAGAAGCGATGCTCATAATTTAGGTCGACCCATAGTCGTTTTGCTTT
Source organism: Chloromyia formosa (assembly GCA_964017055.1). NCBI lineage: Eukaryota > Metazoa > Arthropoda > Insecta > Diptera > Stratiomyidae > Chloromyia > Chloromyia formosa. Next base: position 131,415,315 of record OZ024814.1, read on the forward strand.
TAAGATGTTTATATAAGCGGTGTTTTATCCGGACAAAAAACCATTCCCATACAAAACGACTGACTAGTCTCTGATCCAGCTCTGATATTAAAGCTTCGATATTATAGGCACCTGCTCAGATTAGCAAAGTAAAGCACCCATCCTGTACTCTTGGCTCAACCACCAGACATTTCTCCGGACGAGCGTAGATTACCAAGAGCGACGAGGACTACACTCGCTCAACTTCGTTCAGGCTGGTGCTCACGCCTCAATTCGTACTAGTCCCGAATCGACCGCAGGATCCAGAACACCTGCCCTGCATACAACAATACTCCTCACGACGTTGAACAAGTCTTCAACTGCCCAGCAGTACTGACGCACCTCACACCTACAGCGTTATGGGATAACCACATCTTGTAAAGTGCTGGGTAAATAACTTAGTATACCAGTAAAACTAGAACGACTAACAAAGATGAGGATGACCAACTCCGTCGCACAGATTAAGATCCAAAACAGGCTAACCGATCTCTTTTAAACATGTACTGGGTTGATGGACTGGCGTCGCGGCAACGCTCTTAAACCTGGAACTTGAACACGCCATCCGGATAATGAATGCTGACCCCACCGGCACGCTACTCTTGAAGTCGAGTCAATTGATAGCGCACGATGGCAACATTAACATCATGTCTGGTAACCTGCCCGCAGCAGAACTTCTTCATGATGTGGACACTTCTTCTTCTTCCCCCTGTGATGCAGATAAGGCTTTGTTCCTGATGTCACCGCTGTATTACAGAAGTCCACAGGTGGGGCTCCTATCCAGGATCGATGGCTAATCCCTAAGGATATGATGTGGACACAAAGAAGTTGGATTACGCATTAACGAAGACAAAAGGAAAATAATGCAATCAACAAAGACGCCAGCACAACCGAACATCAAAGTCGGGGACCACATACCTGGGTAGCAACCTGTCAAAGGACACCAGGAAAACTGACGAAATAAAGCGACGGAGACATCTGGCAAATAAGACTTTTATCACGATCCTCCCAATAATTAAATCTAAGCATGTCCACATAAATGCGAACCACCGTATATACAAAACCCATAATGCGGCTTGCGTTATGCTATGGCTGCGAAACCTGAACGCAAATTCCAGCCTCCGAAAACATGATAAACACCTGACCGAGATAATTGAAGGACAAAGATCCGTGCGGGCAAGGCCCGGCGGCGTCGGATTGCAGTGCAACGATGATGATGATAAGTCCATCTGCAGGACGTAGCTATCCATTCTGTTAATTTGGAACGTCTAGGTACATTCCACCGGTGTTCAGCTGTCCCTCAGGATATAAAGTTAAACAAAAATCACTTTACTCACCGGTCAACAGCCCCGATTGATTGACTGATTTTTTTCTGGATTGTCCCGCGATGCTTCACCCTAAACATGCGCAAAACTTTCGTCGAGAGCCCCGTATTCGGTGATTTAATGTAAAAACGCCTATCAACAATCAGAACACAACAATATGTCATTAACGTTTGACATTTATTTGACTGACACAACCTATTGACACCATGACAGCCAAAAAGGTGAAATTGTACCAAGCAAAGACACAAACCTTTGACAGAAAACACGCGAACGCGACACGCGAACGTGAGCCAACATGCGCGCAGCCTACCTTGCGACTGGCGAGAAATGGCCCGCGAAAGAAAACAATTGTTTTGTTAAAAACACAATTGTATTTTATTTATTTCAACGCCACATCACGGTTCCGCACATCTTAAAGAACGCGTTCAACACTTTTACGTGTGTAATGAGATTCTCATTTTCCGGAAATTCTACTTGTTTCGGCGGACTTTTACGACGCGCGCTATTTTTGTAAAATTTGGGTGTTTCGCACTATATTTTACATTTACAAGCCCACAAATAGAATGTAAGATTCGAATCTCACAAGATTACGAAAAAATTTCACCAAATAAACTTAATTTTCTCTTATTAAACCGCACTTGAAAATTCCGCTGCGCCAATTCACTTCTTTAAAACAAGGAACTGTCAACCAAACAATTGTCATCCAGTCTAAACTACCAAAACAGCTGTTAAAGTTTGGTTCCCCACACACATAGTGTATATGTGCGTTAGATCTCATCCATATAGATCGTTGAGTATTATGTATAAGATACTACAATAGATGATAGATGTATAATAACCGCCATACACTATTGGGATTTATGCGCACGTCGCGAATGTCGTATTTGTCGTAAAGTTTTAAACTTCTATCATTTTACTATGGAGATGACAGAAATTTTAGACGAATACGACACTGTGCGTGCGTCCCCTTACTATGCGATCCGTCGCATGATCGATCGGCCGATGGATCGCCACAAAATACATATGTATGTATGTATCTGCCGATCTCCACTGAATACACACTGTACGGCCCAAATCAGATCGAACGCAGAATGCAGCAGCAGCGGCAGAAGCAACAACAACAACAGGTAGATCTGTTGCGATGACAGCGGTGATGATAGATCTGCTTGTTGTTGTTGTTGCTTCTGCCGCTGCTGCTGCATACTGCGTTCAATCTGGTTTAGGCCTACGATTTTCATGCGATGCGATAACGAATAAGGCCCTAACCAGATTGAACGCAAAAAGCAGCAGCGGCGGCAGAAGCAACAACAACAACAGGGAGCTTTATAAAGGAATCCAGGCGAGAAGACAGTACGAGGCGCAAAGCTACGAGCACTTTGGCGGAATTATGTTCATATCTCAATCCTTTTGGCGGCTGATGATTTTCTTTTGCGGGAATTTTTTTTACAACAGAGTTGTTTTTGGGAGATTTTAATGACCGCACTAAAGCCCTTTCAGATGGTCATTTCGATATCAATTAAGTTTCAGTTTCATTTCAGTTCTAATTCTGACCGAATGGATGATTTGACTGTCGGTTAAGGCTGCTATTACACTATAAAAGCTCTTTGAAAATATCTTTTATAAAAGATATTTGTAAAATAACTTTTATAGTGTAATAGCCGCCTTAGTAAAGTTGCTGGGATTTATCAACAACATTTTTTCTGATTTATATGTCGATATAACTGACTATTGTGGAGCGAATTAGGCTGATCAACAAAATTGTCAATATTTATAAATCCATGAATTCTAATGAAGAGTTCGTAGGTTGCACTAATCTCTTTGGGTTGAACTTCCCGGCCTATGGCTTGTAGCATAGGTATTAATGGCCATGTTTATATCGTGGAACTAAAAGGCGTTTTAACTAAATCGTTCAAGTGTTAGTAAACACTTGTTCGTGGTGTGTTTATTCCGACCATACAGAGAGCAGTTGTTGGGTTTTAATTTTGGTTTGGAAAATGTCAAGAGGCAGTAGCCTTCTAATAAAAGCGCGTTTATACCGCTATAATCAAAGGAGAAAGCGAACTTGTACTAACTCGAATACACCACAGTTAGTACTACGATTCTTACCACGGTCTAAACGTAGTCATTGGGTTGCTAAAAATGAATGCCAATGAAAAGTTCACAACTCACTTCGTTTAAACCGCGGAACTATGTTTCAGTATTAACTAATCTCAGCTAACTCACCACGATGTAAACATATCGGATTAGCTGTTTAGACTAGCTCTTAGCTCGACTTGCGATGCGGTACTGGACTAAAAAAATTGGATTAGGTTTGCGTTTCCGCTCTTGATGGTTGTTTTTGTCGGTGTTTGTGTTTTGTGGGAGTCGGCGGTATAAAAGCAAGAAGCTACTGGCTCTATACTATACATATCTAAAATTATCTTTAAACCCAAGCGATAAGCCAAATATCTGATAATTGCTATATTTAGTACCGGTTAGTATAAACACTCCACGAATTATTTAGAACTAAATCTAATATGATCTAGTTAATACACCTTTTAGTTCTACGGTATAAACGTGTTCATTAATCGGTAGATCGGCAGTTTTGCGTCTAGGCATAGGGAAAACGGATAGCCCAACTGAATCTGAAATGACCGTCCAAATTGAACATAACGTGTACAAATCATTTTCTTACCTTGGGTCCAACTAAATTGTTCCATGATGTCATCATAGTACGAGTACTATTTTTCTATGGAAAAGTATTGTTCGGTGGGATTTGTTTGTACGAAGAAAAAAAAACATTTGTTCCATTAAGTGGCTTGGAATGGATGATGATGCGACAAGAATGTAATGTACGAGTATGTATGTACAATATTACCTTTATGAATATCGACTTTATAAAGTAATATAATTATACAGTAGAGCGTCGATAATTCGGACGATAAAAATCCGAACCGTCGATAATCTGAAACCGATTCTGGCAAGAAAAGTAGATAAAATAAAACAGAATAATAAAATTACGTTAATTACAACACAATTAAAGAACAGTACTGTCTTTTTCTCTCTAATTAAAATACGTAATAAATAAGCATGTTTTTTTTTCATCCGCTTGACTTCTGTTAACAACAGTTTGAATTATGAACGATTTTAGCAAGATTTTTTTTACCTTGAAGACGCCTGCCACCTGTAGTGCATTTCGAAAATCAGGACAATTTGATAATCCGGAAGGGGTCCGGTTCCAATTAATCCAGATTATCGATGCTCTACTGTAATAAATAAGGAAAAACAAAAAAATGTTCGATAATGGAAAATGGTGTGGTTAATCCTGTTGGTTGCTTGATTTGAAGCTGAATGTCAAACTGAGGGGGGTGTTTCTCATATCTCATATGGATATGAAAAAAGCGCGTTTTTTAACAGCTATGCAGAGCAGAGCAGGTTAAAACCACACAATTACACTAACAATTTGATCTGAGCTACTCTGGATAGAAGGTTAGTGCAAGAATTCTATTCGGCTAAGTAGTCTGCGTTTCGAAATGCTGGCGACGCATTTGTCGAAGCTTTCATTCAGTTTACAGTTTTAGAAGCACATAAAATTCATTTCCTGCCTATAAAATGTTTGTTTTATTTATTGTAATTATTGTAAATGGAATAGTAAACATACGAAATAATTTTGCTTCCTAATAATAGCCCCCATATATGATCCAATCTGTCGTCAGATCGATCTGACGATATTTTGATCGTCAGATCGATTGCACAGTGTATGTGACTATCGTTGACGATTTCATCAATCTGACGATCAAATTTTATCTGCCGATTTTTTGGTGCGATTTTACTGCAATCCGTCGGTCTGACGATCGATTGGATGGTGTATGTAATTATCGTAAGTAAATATTAAATTTTCAAATCACTCAACTATGAATTTGAGGGATTCTGATGATTTTAAATGGCTCTGCAATAGAAATATCAAATATGTAGCATACGAAAATGCCACACAAATCCAAATAGTTAACAAAAATTAATGCAGGTTGGATTGGGAGTGAATCATAACCTACTTTTTGAATTGTCATTCGTTATCGCATCGCACGAAAATCGTACCGTGTGTGTGCAGCGGAGATCGTCAGATATTTTGTGGCGATCCATCGTCAGATCGATCTTACGACGGATTGTATCGTATATGGGGGCTATAAAGGAAATTTGTCCGATTGTATATGAACTAAGGATTTAAGTTTCCTCTTGAAATTCGAGTTGACGTTTGAATTCTAACTAAACTAAGACACACTCTCATCAAAGACATGCCCCGTTTTTGTCTTAGCTACCCTAATTTGCTCTCGATCGTTTTTATTGCCGCTTAACCTGCTCTTCTTTGCTCTGTACAAAACAAAAAAGAAACACGCACCTAATGTTAATGTATAGCCATACTTCACTGCGGCTGTTCATATCAAAAAACGTCATCTGATAATTATAGTCTTTTTGGATATGTATTGTACATATGTTTCGATAACCTTCCGATAATGAGCAGTAAGGCTAGTTGAATGCATTAACGGGTCAGTAGTCTTCACGACACGACGTGAACGTGACATTTTCCAACAATGGGTAAATTGATTCTGTACGGTGTCGAACCTAGCCCTCCGGTGCGTGCAGTCCTTCTTACGGCTAATGCTATTAACCTGGATTTGGAATTCCGTGTAGTGAATGTTCTTGCTGGAGAGAACATGACGGAGGAATATCTTCAGAAAAATCCACAACACACAGTACCAACATTGGAAGACGATGGCAAATACATCTGGGATAGTCATGCCATTGCCATTTATCTCGTGGAGAAGTACGGGAATGACCAATTTTTATATCCCAAGGATTTGTTTAAGCGTGCTGTTATTGAGCAAAGGCTGCACTTTGATTCCGGTGTGTTGTTTCCGGGAATGCGACAACTTATAGTAAGTACTCATGATTTGGTGAATTCGGGTGAAAGTTAGTAATATTTTCACATGAACAAACAATAATTAACTTGAAACTAAATCGAAAATGTGCAATTTTTTTAGAATGCTATTAAATCGACTGGCAAGATACCCGAAGAGGAAACCAAAAAAATTGAAGAAGCCTATGGATTTTTGGACAAATTCTTAGAAAATGACCTCTATTTGGGAGGGAATTGCGTGACCATAGCTGATTTGTGTTGCGTGGCAACAGTATCAACTTTGAACATTCCCGTCCCAATAAACGAGTCGAAATTCGGAAAGTTGGCAAAGTGGATGGAGAGGATGTCCTTGTTACCCTACTATCAAAAAGCGAATGGGGCAGGATTAGCTACATGCGAGGAAATGTTAAAGACCATGATTAAATAATTGCAAATAAAAACATGTAAATCGTATAATAATATACTTAGATGAGTGATTACGTGTTTTCTATAAAGAAAAGTGTATGCACATTGACGAGAGCTACGAGCAGAAGTGAAACATCGTGCAATGCAAACCGATTAGATAATAAAATTCATATTTTCCATAATCTCAAATTTAATTAATTTGCGGCATTTTTTATTTCCACTATTTTAAAATTTCTTTATTTCGAGGTTTTTTATACTTCATATTTTCCATCATCATCGTGGCGCGACAGCCCGACGTCGGGCCTTGGCCGCCTGGATCATTGTCCTCCAATTATCTCGGTCACGTGACCGCGTCCTCCAATTTTGGGAGCCCAGCAGCTGCGCGGCGTCCACACCTACTGAGCTCTCCCAACGAGATCTCGGTCGTCCTCGCAGTCTCGCTCCGTCGACTCGTTCTGCATTCATTACTCTCTTAGGCATGCGATCATCGTCCATTCTTTGTACATGCCCTGCGCCCTGCCCATTGAAGTCGTTGTAGTTTGACGATTTTCGAGACTTGCAGCTCATCGTACATTTCATACAACTCATGGTTGTACCGGATGCGCCATCCATCTCGATCGCAAACAGCCCCGAAAATTCGCCGTAGAACCTTACGTTCGAAAGTGTCTAGCATGTTTTCGGAGGCTTGAGTTAGGGTCCATGCTTCGCAGCCATAGCATAGCACTGGTCGTATAATGGTTTTGTACACGCGGAGCTTCGTGTTTCTGTGCACATGTTTCGATTTCATTATGGGGAGAACCGAGAAAAAAGTCTTATTAGCTAACTGTATCCGTCGCTTGATTTCGTCAGTTTCGTTGGCGTCCCTTGACAGGTTGCAGCCCAGGTAGATGAAGTTGTTCACGAACTCGATGTTGAGGTCCCCCACGTTGATGCTCGGTTGTGCAGGTGTCCTTGTCACCGATTGCATCATTATTTTAGTTTTACCCTCGTTAATACGTAATCCAACTTCCTTTGCAGCGGTATCGAGCGTATGCAGAAGTTCTTCTGCGTCAGCCAATCTTCGGGACATGATGTTGATGTCGTCGGCGTACGCTGCTAATTGTGTCGACTTGATGAGCAGCGTCTTGCTGTTGTCCATATTCATGGCCCGAATAACGTATTCCAGTGCTAGGTTGAAGAGCGTCGGTGCCAGTCCATCGCCCTGTTTCAAACCAGTGCGTGTTTCAAATAGATCAGTAAGTCTATTCTGGATCCGGACTTGTGAGACGGATTTGGTCATCGTCATCTTTGTCAGTCGCACTAATTTTGCTGGTATACCAAATTGCAGCATGATGTTGTACAGTACTCCACGATCGATACTGTCGTATGCCTGCTTGAAGTCGACAAAGATTTGGTATACGTTTACGTTGTATTCCCAGCACCTCTGGAGTATCAGTTTGACTGAGAAAAGCTGATCGGTTGTGGAGCGACCAGGTCTGAAACCGCTTTGATATTCGCCAATGCCTCGTTCTGCGTACGGTTTTATTCTATTTTCCAGAATTTTCGTCAAAATTTTATAGGACGTACAAACTAGTGAGATGCCCCTGTAATTCTCACACCGCAATTTATCTCCCTTTTTATGGATTGGACAGATGATGCTTCTGCGCCAATCGTCTGGGATCTCCTCGTTCTCCCATACTCGCAGGAGTAATTGATATATTTCCATATGACATGTTTTTTTTTCTTTTATTTTGATTAATTTTCATTTCCCACATTTTCACAATACTGCGTTTCCTACATTTTCTGTGACGCATGTACTTCAAATTCCCCTCTTTTCCACTTTCAAACTTTTGCGTTTCATTAGCCTGCATTGCATTACTACAAAATGCGGAATGAAATACATACTAGTCACTAAAAATGATGAATTATCGTGTCAGTTTTTCGTAATATTATATATGGAGCTGCCGGCAAATTGATTAAAGTGTCCCACACGCTAACGCGAAAAAAAATTCGCGCCGCTAAAATTTGCAATGGAAACGAGGCGGGAAGGAACTGTGTTGCTTTTAAAAGTTGTTGAGGAGCTTATGCATATTTCTTAAATCATTATAACATGACTGCTTTTCACTTTAATAAAAAAATCATTGTTCGTTGTGCATTTTGGTATTTTTGATTGATCCATAATTTAAGAAAACGCATAAAGAGTAGCACCCACTATCTACGGAGATCTGGTAAACGTTCAGTTCAACATAACTACTGGCGAACAAGAAGATGCGGCGCCAACGCTGCAAAAACGAAGTCCGCAACAAATTGCCAATTTTGCGTCAGTGTGGGCTTAATCGTAGAGTACAATAGACCAACTACCCGTTAGAACATCCATTAGACTACGTATTAGATCAGACACTAGACCCACGATAGACGCAGCGGTCGATCGGCCTATCCGTCGTCCGATATCGATATCGGCCGACGGATCGGCCTGTGTATGCGTCTATCGTTGGCGATTTTTTTGACAGTTCCATATAATTTTGAACAGCTGATATTTTGTGGCGATCCATCGGCCGATCGATCGGGCGACGGATCGTTCCGCCTATGTGGGGTATTAGACTACGTGTCGAAGCAGCTTAATAGGTGGTCTAATGCGTGTTCTAATGGCTGGTCTGATAGTCTAATGTGTGATCTAATGACTTGTCAAAAGTTAATCTAATACGTGGTCTAATACTATATGTGATCTAATGACTTGTCAAAACCTAATCTAATACGTTGTCTCGTGCGTGGTCTAACGCGGGTAGTTGGTCTAACGTGTAAAACCCCTTAGGACACCGTTGCCAGATTTTTGCAGATGCGAAAAATTGTGGATTTCACAGTTCGACTTTTTTCGCATTGGCGTGTTCAACACTTTACTCGTACGCGAAAACGAAAGAGTTTCTCCATATAAGCGAATGGCTAATTACATTATTTAACACGGATGTATTCATTACATTAAGATATGCTTGTCACTTTCAATAGATTAGACTAATATCCGTATAACCTTGAATGATATTTATAGTTATGTTGGATTATCAGTTGTGTTTATCGAATCGATATCGATTTAGTGAATTGCTTCGCTAAAATATGGAATAATAGCGTTCACTATCAATTAGTTTTAAACAAATAAAAACGAATGTAGGGTGCGACAACCAATTGTGAAACCTATTGTCTTGACAGTCATCAACCAATCATGTGATGTATTCGACAAGCAAGTGACTTTGCATTTCTGAGTATTAAGCTTTCAATAGGCCCGTTCTTTTGCGTATCCGCCCAGGACCGCCGAGAGGAAATCCGAGCTCGGAGGACAACAATTTTGGGTCCCAGTACTAAAGTACGTATATTAGCGCAGTGTGTTGAGGCATCTGTCTCATGTTTGACTACCGGCGTTTCGGGTTCGAATCCCGTCCACGACGACGTTCGTGGCCATGGATGTGCAGGAGGTGCATGCTGGCAACTGCATTCTCTGAAACCGATTTATGCCAACGAAACGTCAACTGGGCCACATGGAACAGTTCACGCGCTATGCCCCACAAGGGGTTATGGCAAATTGAGTAGTATAAAATAAAATGGAATACGGCCCATATATCTTGGGATTTCTTTCATCTTGGGGCCTCATACATCTCTAGGTGAGTCCCATACATTCTTGGTGCTCATATATCGAGCGAACGAAGATGGAACGTCGTTAAGGACTCATTTATTTCGTGTGGCGTAACATTTGCGGGTCGATTGGACCGCGGTAGGAGACCATTCATTAGCGACTCTACATGGTCTCTATCAGCACGCAAGAGAGTTAAGGAACATATTAACTCAGCTGCTGACGGCTCAGCCAAAGACCTACTCAGAGCTGAATACCGTTCAATACAGAAAGGCGCGCAAAGCAGCGTAAGAGGGGATAAGCGAAATTACATCAACGCATTAGTGGAGAGGCAGAGGAAGCAGCTTACCACGGTGACAGTGGAACCCTTTTTAAGCTTATCAAGCCATTAACTGACAAATTTTTTGCAACAGAAAGATAGAGATGGGGTTCTACTGGTAACTGAAGAACACCAACTGCAGAGATGGAGAGAACACTTTATTGAGGTCCTCAACCACGTCTTTGGACCTCCGAATGCATGTTCATTAGTAGCAAAAGATATTCCGCAAATAGCCAGAGTTGATACCAGCCCACCATCTAAGCTGTAAGTAACTGTGGCTATTAAAGTTCTAATTATAAAAAAAAAACGATAAAATTGGCGGCTATTAAATCGATGGAAGCGGGTAAAGCCCCGGGGTTAGATGGGATTTCGGTGAAACTTTTTAAAGCGTATGCCAATGCTACTGCGGATATTCTTCTCACCCTTATCCAAGAGTGGTGGGAAACCGAAACTCTCCCTAAAGAGTGGAAGAAAGGTGTCATTATTAAGATCCCGAAAAAGGCGAACTGAAGGAATGCAATAATTGTCGTGGGATCTGTCTTCTCCCAGCAGTCTCCAAACTGTTGCAAAAATAATCTTAAACCGAATCAAACAAACAGTTGACCTCACATTGAATGATGAACAAGCCGGCTTTCGCGAGGGCTTCTCATGTAGCGACCACATCGACCTCCACCGAATTATTATTGAACAATCCGCAGAGTGGAGATCCCCATAACATCTCATGTTCATCAATTTCGAGAAGGCGTTTGACAGCCTTGAATGGAAAACATCTGGAGGCCTTTACTTAAAAGAGGCATACCAGATAAAATAGTTTCCATCATTAAGGAGTCCTATCAGGGAGCTCAATGTCACGTCTTACACACGTCTTGGGAGTACGTGCTTCAATTTTTAATTCAAAGAAGTAGAAAATCTATTTTCCACTAGTCAAATGTGACAAGCGAACGCGCGAACAAGAAATTTATCTATAAGAGGCTGAACAGCTGATTTTCGTTGACTGCAACTTGTAGACGTTTTTCGCGCAAACTATAATGGAGACACACTCGCGGAAATCCTCAAGGTGTCAGTGGAAAACTATACATGTAGGCTCAGGCTGTTTTTAAGTGAAACATTATTGGTGTAAGGATGTCCGGAAAATACAACCGCATAAACTCTCCACCAAGTGATTTCCCGTAATATAAGCAAAAATTGAGAAGTTACGTTATTTTCCACTCAGGCCCATTTTCATGGAATCAAATAGTGCCCTAAGTCGTGGTCTTTCGGTACTTTCCCAGGTTGTCTAATTACTAAGAACGACATCCTACTCCGTCCGTACTACCAACAATTCGTCTACCGCTTGCCGATTAAAGGTCGATGCAGATACATCAGTCACGTCACAGTTCAGTCAACCTTCCGAATCATAACCGTCGCCGTCAAGTCACAGTCAAAATAGCGGCTGTATTCACATATAGCCGTCAGAGTATTCAGACCGTAGTCAGTCATTTTTTGTGTATGCTCTCGAGTGTACCTAGATTTACCATCTATTTTTATTTCATTTCCAATTTGCTTCCATATCCTGTTTTTATATGCTATATCCATATATTTATTATGCGATAAACCGTACAGAACGGGGTAATTTCGAAGCAACTCGATTAATTTTTCGTCGTCGCCCATGTTCACTTTCTAAACTGACGTCCGTCAAACACAAAAATATCGTTGGGAAGAAATGTGAATTTGACTGTTCGGTGACGGAAGCGCGACTGCCGGTTCGGATTCGTGACTGCGCCGGTTCAGTGTAGACAGCGCCACTTGACTTTCAAGAAACGATATTTTTTGTGACTGATACCGGACGGTTCTGACGGAACTGTGACGTGACGTGACTGATGTGTGTGAATCGACCTTAAAGCAGATGAAATAATAGTCCGGGAATTAGCGACACTTTCCGTTGTCATATTTGTTAAAGCTCGGTTTTTTATTTTATTTGTCATAATAATATAGGCCATCAACAAAATGAACTACTGTCACCTCAATAACGGGATCAAGCTTATCAGCAGACTTGTTGCTCCTGCTAACGCCAGGTCCTGTCAAAAGGCTGGCAGCATCTGCAAGTTGTTGTTGTTGCTGCTACCGCTGCTGCTGCCTTCTGCGTTCAATCTGGTTCCGGCATATATTTTTCGACTATCGTAATGGTAAAAAAAAGAACTTTTAACATTTAAGCCAAATTACTTTTTTTAACATAATTAGGTTGACTGTAGGAGCAGATTGTTATACAATACAAGTGACAGGAAAAAATTTTTGTTCTTACGAAATGAGTTTAAACAATAAGTAAAGTTTCAACTTTTAACAACTTTTAAAAATTACCGTCATTTTTTTAAAAATACGAGTATAATTAACAATCTACTAAAAAGCGTTGTCGCGCAAGTGTATCGGCAGGAGTCAATTTTATGTTAGTAAAGCGTTCGTATGACAAGAAAAAATAAAAATTATGTTTTAACAAATGTTTGGAAAAATAGTGTCGCTAGCTCTCGGACTATAAGTTCGATATCTATTGGTGTGTGTTTTTTTTAATATCTATCCGGTGCAGGTCTCCATGCATTACAATAACCACTTAAGCCTGTATGGGTCAGTAGGGTGGTTGACCTGCACTCGATAGATAGTGCAATTGAACCAAAAAGACGCGCCTATTCGCATGCTTGTCGTTGATTTGACAATTGTTCCCAATTTCCGACGATAGTAGGGGGATTCACGCTCCCTGTCGTATATGTCGTAAACTTCTGTCATTTCCACAGTAAATTGACAGAAGTTTACAACTTTACGACATATACGACGTGAGCATGAGTCCCCCTAATGCATTACTCAATTCGTACAGTTTATTCGTAATTTAATTTTGAAAGCCAGAGTAGACAATGTGACATTTAAATATTTAACCTGGATATCAAAGAACGAGCTAATGTACCCTAACCCAAAAAAAAAAAAACCCGCCACATGCCTGTCGTTTTCGTTTTAATACCTGTCAAGATCTAATACCATCCATCTCTCTCTCTCTCTCTTAACACATCGCATATTACGATGGTCACTGCATACTGTATATTGTATACTGCATATACACTTTTGTCACATGTTTACCATAAAAGAGCCTTATATTTTGCCATAGGTTTAGTAACCATTGTTCTGAAAAATAGGGTAAGTTGCCCTCGAAATACTATCTGCATGATAATGAAAAAGTTCTGTAGTTTTGGAAATGTTATCGCTTCTATTATTTTTTATAAATAGCTGCTCAATTAAAGATTATTGATATGACATCTGAATGCTCATACGAGTATAGCCCAGGTGATGAAGACCAATTTGTGGAGATCGAAGGAAAAAATCATGCAGTTCTGAAATTTGGTACAATTGCTCATTGATACCCGGAGTAAATTATACTAAAAATGTCTACCAATGGGGGTGAACTAGCGAAGGGAGAGCTGTTTTTCGCTTAAATGTAAAAACTGATTGCACGTTGTTGCACAACATTCACATCTTGTGGTTCACTGTAAAATCTTGCATATTCTTTGTGTTTATGGGGAGACCGGTAGCGCAGTGTGTTGAGGCATTAGTCTCATGTTTCACTACCGGCGTTTCGGGTTCGAATCCCGCCCTCGACGACTTTCGTGGTCATGGATGTGCAGGAGGTGCATGCCGGCAACTGCATTGAGGGAGTTTTCATTTAGTTGCGCAACTGATCTTGTTAAGTACAAAGACAGTTCAACCGGCATTTGTGATGTATCAAGAAAACCTCGATGTTTTTAGCTATCTATCGGTTTAAACATCGATGTCTTTTGCAATTTCTCATATTTATTTCATTTTGCGTTTTTATATTCGATGTTGAAAAACATCGGAACCAAAACATCAATGTTGTGAAAACATCGATACTAAAACATCGATGTTGAAAACATCGGTGTTTCTCTAAAAACATCGATGTTCGCAGTACTAGTACTCGTATTAGTGCTAACCAAACCAACCACGCTAAGTTTCAAAACATCTTGATTTTTTCCACATGATTTGTCTTTGTCACCTGGCCTAATATGTTCTGATAACATTTCGATAATTAGTAGTAAGGTAAGTTGGAAGGATTAACCGATCAGTTGTCTTAAAGACGCGACGCGACGTGAACGTGACATTTGCAAACGATGGGGAAATTAATTTTGTACGGCATCGAAATCAGCCCTCCAGTGCGGGCAGTGCTTCTAACGGCTAATGCTATCAATCTAGATTTTGAATTTCGTGTCATTAATACTTTCGCTGGAGAGCAAAAGTCGGACGAATACATGAAGAAGAATCCACAACACACGGTACCAACATTGGAAGAAGATGGAAAATACATCTGGGATAGCCATGCCATTGCAATCTATCTGGTTGAAAAGTATGGAAACGACAAATTCTTATATCCTAAGGATTTGTATAAGCGTGCGATTATAGAACAAAGGCTGCACTTTGACTCCGGTGTTCTATTTCCATGTTTGCGACAAATTGTCGTAAGTACCGATTCCTTGCTTAAGTTTTCACGAACAGATCATATTTTCGCATAGATAAACTATAAATGAATTAACCGTTTATAATAGATAATTATTGGAAAAAATTTTCATATATTTCTACAATATATATTTCTAGAGTGCTGCTAGAACTACTGGTAAAGTGCCAGACGAAGAGATAAAAAAACTTGAAGAAGCCTATGGATTTCTGAACAAGTTCTTGGAAAGTGACCTCTATTTGGGAGGCAACTGCGTGACTGTCGCTGATTTGTGCTGCGTGGCTACAGTGTCAACTTTGAACATTGTCGTTCCAGTAGATGAATCGAAATTTGAAAAGTTAGCAAAATGGATGCAGAGGATGTCAATGTTGCCCTACTATGAAAAAGCAAATGGGGCTGGATTGGCAGCAGGCCAAGAAATGTTGAAAAGCTTGATTAAATAATTTTGAATAAAACACAAAATAAAAAAGATTAGTGTATGATATTTTCTATAAAAAAACCGATTTACAGTGCATAAATATAATTAAAGAGTGAGACAGCACTGAGGCAACAGTAAAATAGACTGCTGGCAATTTACATTAAAATTTAGCATATTATTGACGGTAGTTCATTTACTAAAATTGGCTTGTCATTTTCAATAGATTAGATTATGTAACCCTGAATGATACTATATTTTTATCTATGTCGTTATCAGTGGTGTTTTATCTCTAAAAATGATTTTATTTCGAAAATAATTAGTACATAATAAATGCACAGCTTTGTTAATCAACTTTCGCCAATGAAAACGCATTGGTATAGTTAGGGCCTTCGTCCACAGACGCAACGCGACTCGAACGCGACTGCAACCCAACGTGTTTGCGACGGTTGCACGAAAGTCGCGTTGCATGCTCTTCGTCCACTGACGCAACGCAACTCTTCTGCGACTCGTGTTGTGATAAAATGAAACCACTAGTTTGTACAGAGATTTCGCTCCCGTACTGATATGCGAAATGTTGTGTTTTGGGTGAGAGGATGATAAGGACGGCCAATGGTATGGAAATGTATTTTTTTTTTGGCAATGTATTTTTTTTTGCGTTTGCGATTTGTGGCTGTGAAATGCAGAATTTTTGTATAGTATGTACGTGAGGCGAACGTATGAAAGAGGGAAATGTATTGACTACTGTTGATGGCGTTCTGAGTCCTTCAATGAGGAAAAGGACTTTTCAGCAGTGAAGTCAAATACGGGCAATATGGATATCCTTGAGTTTGAGGTCCTTCGGTGAGGAAAAAGGATATTCCTGATAATTAAGGGGAATATGGGCAAGATAGGTACTATATGAATCGGAGTGATAAGGCGAATGTTGTAGAGTACTGTTCATGTCATTTTGAGTACTATGGATGGCATTTCGAGTCCTTCGGTGCCGATAAGGACATTCGAAAAAGGATACTTTTGGCAGTGAGTCAAAATATGGGCAAAGTGGGTGTCATAAGAATCGGGGTGGACACCCGAATATCCAGGAGTAGTGCGGATGGCATTTCAAGTCCGTCGGTGGCGAAGAGGACATTCAAGAAAGTCAGTTGAAATATGGGCAATATGGGTGTCATATGAACCGGGGTGAAGAGGCGAATGCCTAGGAGTACTATGGATGGCATTTCGAGTCCTTCGGTGCCGATAAGGATATTCGAATAAGGCTACTTTTGGCAGTGAAGCGAAGTACGGCCAATATGGCTGTCATATGAATCGGGGTGAACACCCGAATATCCAGAAGTAGTGCAGATGGCATTTCGAGTCCTTTGGAGCGAAAAGGACATTCACGAAAGTCGAACGAAAAATGGGCAATATGGGTGTCATATTAATCGGAGTGATAAGGCGAATGCTCTGGAGTACTGTTCATGGCATTTTGGGTCCTCTGGTTAGGAAAAAGGATATTCCTGGTAATGAAGGAAAATATGGGCAAGATGGGTGTCACATGAATCGGGGCGATGGGGCGAATGCTCTGGCGTACTGGTCATTGCATTTTGAGTACTTTGGCTAGAAAAAAGGATATTCCTGGTAATTAAGGAGAATATAAGCAAGATGGGTGTCATATGAATTGAAATGATAAGGCGGATGTTCTGAAATACTGTTCGTTTTATTTTGAAACCTTTGGTTGGGAAAGTGGATATTGTTGGTCATTGAGTGTATCTGTTGCAATGTACTGTATATGTTTGTCAATAGATACTGCGTCTGTTGCTCAATGGATTTTGTATCTGTTAATATATAGATACTGTGTCTCTTGCTCAATATACAATGTTGCATCTTTTAGTTATTATTGTAGATATTGCGTCTGTTGCTCAATAGATGCTGCATCTGCTGTATACTGTGTTTGTCAATAGAAACTGTATCCACTGCTCAGTACATGTTGGATCTGTTGATCATATACAGTATATATATACATATACAGCGGCATATAAAGTATCTAATGAACGACAGAAACAGTTTTTGCTGCAATAGATATACGGTATTGCCAAGAATGTCGTTTTCGTCAACAAAGATTTAAAAATGATTTCAAATATATTGCAGAGCACCTGCCCCCATCACTTCAATTCATATGACACCCATATTGGCCATTTTTCACTTGACTTTCGTGAATGTCCTTTTCGCCACCGAAGGAGTTTAAATGCCATCTACACTACTCCTGGACATTTCTTTTCACCCCGATTCATACGACACCCATATTGCCCATATTTCGCCTTACCAGCAAAAATATCCTTTTTCGAATGTCCTTGTCGCCACCGAAGGACTCTAAGTGCCATTTATAGTGTTCCCGGACATTCGCCTCTTCACCCCGGTTCATATGACACCCATGTTGTCCATTTTTCATTCGACTTTCGTGAATGTCCTTTTCGTTCCAAAGAACTCGAAATGCCATCTGCACTATTTCTGGATATTCGGGTGTTCACCCCGATTCATATGACACCCATATTGACCGTATTTCGCTTCACTGCCAAAAGTATCCTTTTTCGAATATCCTTGTCGCCACCGAAAGATCCGGAATGCCATCCATAGTACTCCTAGGCATTCGCCTCTTCACCCCGGTTCATATGACACCCATATTACCCATATTTCAATTAACTTTATTGAATGTCCTTTTCGCCACCGAAGGACTCGAAATGCCATCCGCACTACTCCTGGATATTCGGGTGTCCACCCCGATTCATATGACACCCAAATTGACCGTATTTCGCTTCACTGCCGAAAGTACCCTTTTTCGAATGTCCTTGTTGCCACCGAAGGACTCGAAATGCCATCCATAGTACTCCTAAGCATTCGCCTCTTCACCCCGATTCATAGAACTTCCATATTGCCCATTTTTCACTTAACTTCCAAGAATGTTTTTTTCGCTCCGAAGGACTCAAAATGCTATCTGCACTACTCCTGGATATTCGGGTCTTCACCCCGATTCATATGACACCCATCTTGCCCATATTCCCCTTCTTTACCAGCAATATCCTTTTTCCTAGCCAAAGGACTCAAAATGGCCTGAACAGTACTCCAGAGCATTCGCCTTATCACTCCAATTCATATGACATCCATCTTGTCCATATTCCAGTTTATTATTCATCCCCCGATTCATATGCAATATGGGTGCCAATGTTTTACTTCAACAGTAGTCTGGTACATTCCCTTATCATTCATTATCAACATGATCATTCACTTATCAAACATTCTCCTCGCGTATAATTAAAAATCCCTCACCTACAGCTGAAATTCATACTCATTCAAATATCAAAACACCAGAAACCAAGAAAAAGTCGCACGAAAGTCGACATGCGACCGGACAGCCAAGTCGCTTTGGAGTCGGTCGCGTCCGAGTTGCGTTGCAGTCGCACCAGTGGACGAGGTTCCACTCAATAACACGTGTCCGACTCTAATGCGACTCCCGTGCGACGCCCATGCAACTCGTTTTTGAGTTGGATCGCAGTCGCGTTGCGTCTGTGGACGAAGGCCCTTAGTCAATTAGTCATAGGCTGTTATGGTTAGATGGCTTTATTACGGGTTACCTCATCATCATCATCGTGGCGCTACAGTCTGACGTTGGGTTTGGCCGCCTGAACCGATGTCCTCCAAGTAGTTGCTCGGCATCAGCATACACTGAGTTCTCCCAACGAGCTCTTGGTTTTCCTGGTAGTCTCGCTCTACCGACTCATCGTCCGTTCAGTACTTGTTTTGGCATGCGAACATGGTTCATTCGTTGTACATGTCCTGTCCTTTGAAGACGTTGTTATTTGATGATTTTCGAAACTTCCAGCTCATCGTACAGTTCATACAACTCATAGTTGTACCGGATGCGCCATCTATCTCGGTCTTAACTGATCCGAAAATTCGCCAAGGGACTTTTCGTTCGTATGTGTTTAGCATGTTTTCGGAGGCTTCGGTTAGGCTCCAGGTTTCGTATAGCATTGGTCGTATGATGGTTTTGATTACGGTGAGTTTCGTGTTTCTATGCACATGCTAAGGATTCATTATAGGGAGGACCGAGAAGAAAGTCTTATTACTGGCTGTATCCTTGGCTGGATTTCGTCAGTTTCGTTAGCGTCCTTTGACAGGTTGCTACCCAGGTATGTGAAGACGTCTACGAATTCGATGCTGAGGTTCCCTACGTTGATGTTCGATTGTGCTGGCGTTCTGGTTCTTGATTGCATCATTATTTTTGCTTGGTCCTCGTTGTTGCGTAGTCAATCTTCTTTTGCAGCGGTGTCAAAATTATGCAGAAATTCTTCTGCGTCGGTAAATTTTCGGGACATGATGTTGACATCGTCTGCGTACGCTATCAATTGTGTCGACTTGATGAGTAGCATTCCGCTGGTGTCCGTATCCATTACTCGAATGGCGTACTCAAGTGCTAGATTGAAGAGCGTCGGCGACAGTCCATCGCCCTGCTTCCAACCAGTACGTGTTTAAAAAGGATCAACCTGTTCTGGATACCGACCTGTGAGACGGAGTTGGTCATCATCATCTTTGTAAGCCATATTAGTTTTGCTGGTATAGCAAATTGTAGCATGATGTTATAATGTACACCACGATCAGTAGTGATCTCAGTGTCGATTCCACATTGGCTACAGTCATCGATCCCAATTCGACCCCAGTATCGATTCTACGTTGACTCCAGTCATCGATTCTCCATCGACTACCGTCATCGATTTCGGATCGATTCCTGTCCTCATTTTCGGTATCACAAAAGCGGCCTTGCCCATACAAATGTCTCCGACGTGTCCTCGATAAAGTCATCGATTCCTTAGTAGACAGTCATCGATCCAGGACCGATCAAGTGTCGATTCTTGTCCGACTGGGATGTTTCTAAATTTGGTTGAAATCGGCCTACTATTTATATACCTCTCATAGGAACAGTGAAATCGGAACAAGGTTTACTGCTAATTTCAAAGTGGCAAATGCGAGGTGCATGCTGGCAACTGCATTCTTCGAAACCAGTTTATGCCGTTGAAACGTCAACTGGGACACATGGAACAGTTGACGCGCTATGCCCCACAAGGGGTTAGGGCAATTGAGAAATGCGTCATAACTCAGTTTCGAAGTAGGCACGGATAATGAAAAGGTTCATTTCCTCAGTCCATTTCATCCGAGGCCTACGCGAATCCGCAACAGTGGTCGCCTGAATGTCAGGCGAAACATTAACCACCGGCGAGGCTGGGCCTCTGGTCGGCGTTGAGCCTAAACGTCGCTCTGCTCCACGTCTAGCTGGAGCGGCACCATGTTGTGACATAGTTGAGGTGGACCCAGTCACCAAATCCATTTCGCCCCGGTTATCCGAGATCCCGGGACTTTGCGAACGAGTTACGCGTCTCATATTTTGGTAATTTGTATTTTATAGCTGCAGCCAGCTTGGTTGAAGGGCTGGGTGGAAAAACCCCTGATCATCATCATCGTGGCGCGACAGCCCGACGTCGGGCCTTGGCCGCCTGGATCATTGTCCTCCAATTATCTCGGTCACGTGACCGCGTCCTCCAATTTTGGGAGCCCAGCAGCTGCGCGGCGTCCACACCTACTGAGCTCTCCCAACGAGATCTCGGTCGTCCTCGCAGTCTCGCTCCGTCGACTCGTTCTGCATTCATTACTCTCTTAGGCATGCGATCATCGTCCATTCTTTGTACATGCCCTGCCCATTGAAGTCGTTGTAGTTTGACGATTTTCGAGACTTGCAGCTCATCGTACATTTCATACAACTCATGGTTGTACCGGATGCGCCATCCATCTCGATCGCAAACAGCCCCGAAAATTCGCCGTAGAACCTTACGTTCGAAAGTGTCTAGCATGTTTTCGGAGGCTTGAGCTAGGGTCCATGCTTCGCAGCCATAGCATAGCACTGGTCGTATAATGGTTTTGTACACGCGGAGCTTCGTGTTCCTGTGCACATGTTTCGATTTCATTATGGGGAGAACCGAGAAAAAAGTCTTATTAGCTAACTGTATCCGTCGCTTGATTTCGTCAGTTTCGTTGGCGTCCCTTGACAGGTTGCAACCCAGGTAAATGAAGTTGTTCACGATTCGATGTTGAGGTCCCCCACATTGATGCTTGGTTGTGCAGGTGTCCTTGTCACCGATTGCATCATTATTTTAGTTTTACCCTCGTTAATACGTAATCCAACTTCCTTTGCAGCGGTATCAAGCGTATGCAGAAGTTCTTCTGCGTCAGCCAATCTTCGGGACATGATGTTGATGTCGTCGGCGTACGCTGCTAATTGTGTCGACTTGATGAGTAGCGTCTTGCTGTTGTCCAAATTCATGGCCCGAATAACGTATTCCAGTGCTAGGTTGAAGAGCGTCGGAGCCAGTCCATCGCCCTGTTTCAAACCAGTGCGTGTTTCAAATAGATCAGTAAGTCTATTCTGGATCCTGACTTGTGAGACGGAGTTGGTCATCGTCATCTTTGTCAGTCGCACTAATTTTGCTGGTATACCAAATTGCAGCATGATGTTGTACAGTACTCCACGATCGATACTGTCGTATGCCTGCTTGAAGTCGACAAAGATTTGGTATACGTTTACGTTGTATTCCCAGCACCTCTGGAGTATCAGTTTGACTGAGAAGAGCTGATCGGTTGTGGAGCGACCAGGTCTGAAACCGCTTTGATATTCGACTCGTTCTGAGTACGGTTTTATTCTATTTTCCAGAATTTTCGTCAAAATTTTATAGGACGTACAAACTAGTGAGATGCCCCTGTAATTCTCACACCGCAGTTTATCTCCCTTTTTATGAATTGGACAGATGATGCTTCTGCGCCAATCGTCTGGGATCTCCTCGTTCTCCCATACTCGCAGGAGTAATTGATGTATGGCATCAACTAGACTCGTTCCACCGAATCTTAGCAGTTCAGCTGGAATCTCGTCAGCGCCCGGCGCTTTATTTCGTTTTAGTGACCGCAACGCGAGATCAACTTCCTCTACTGTCGGGGGTTGAATGGGTGGGCCTAGATCAACAATATCGTCGAGAGCTTCCTGTGTGGGGATGTTAGATGGTCGGTTTAGAAGCTCTTCAAAATAAGAGGCCCATCGTTTGTTAATACCATCGGTGTCGCTGATGATGTTTCCATCCTTGTCCTTACAAAGGCTAGTCCTGGGTTGGTAGCCGTTCTTAATTGTATTTACTAGTTTGTACGCTTGTCTGGTGTTCCTATTAGCTAAGATTTCGTTTATGTTCAGCAACTGCTCGTCAAGGTATTTACGTTTCTTACGTCTAATTATTCTATTCGATATTCGCCGTAGCTCGTCATATTTTTCTCTTCTGGCTCTGGTTCCTCGTTGAATCCATTGTCTGTAGGCCTCGTTTTTCGCGTCAAGTGAATTTTTGCATTCTTCGTCAAACCAGTCATTTCGCGCTCGCCGGGCTTTATATCCCACGACCTTCTCTGCGACATCCTTGATGGTACCCTTGAGTTCTTCCCAGAACCCATGGACGCCTGTGTTGCTGATGTTGTGTAGCATAGGTGATAGTTTTTCCTCAAGGGCGGTAGTATACGCCACCGCTGTAGCATCACTCAAGAGCTTATCAACCGCAAAGATTTTGGGAGGGCTGATTCTTGACTGGTGCACTGAGGAAATTCTACATCTGTAGGTCGTCTTCACCAAGTGATGATCTGAGTCGCAGTTTGCTCCTCGATAGGAGCGGACATCCATGACACTAGACGCCCATCTCCTGCAAATGAGGACGTGGTCAATTTGGTTGACGGTATGTGCGTCTGGAGACTTCCAGGTCTGCTTGTGAATGCGTCGATGCGGGAAACACGTAGAGCTTACGACTAGATTCCTGCTGCAGGCGAAGTCTATAAGTCGCTGGCCGTTATCGTTACATTCTTCATGGAGGCTGTGGCCTCCAGTGGTCCCCCGATGCCAGCTTTCATTCCCGACTTTCGCGTTAAAGTCTCCCAGCAGCAATTTGACGTCGTTTGTTGGAAGTGAGTCGAAGAGAGTTTCAAGGCGGGCGTAGAACTCGTCTTTTACTGCGTCTTCTTTAACTTCAGTGGTGGCATGCACATTGATGAGCCAGAGATTGAAGAATCCCCTGATAATAATGATAATTTTAGAAAGAAACAATAACGATAACGGGTATCGTTATTGTTTCATTTTATAATCGACCATTATCATTGTTGCATTTATAAACTGCATGCCAATATATATGTATACCTATATATACAGGGTGGCCCGCGATGAAACCGCCATAGGGCATACACTACACTTTCTCTACACTCTGTTAGAGGAACAACGCCGCCCAAATGGTTCCTCCATCTTTTATCGTTACAGAGTTACCGCATTTTTTGTTGTTCTTGTGCCCAAAGCAAAGATTTTCTGGGAAAAACTCAAATATGCTAGCCTTTGGGATATTGAAGTCTAAAATTGCGAAGTTCATCGTAACTTCCGATATACGCGTACAACCGTTTCAATTTTGAAAAAAAAAATTCAAAATCAACTTTTCACGGAAAAATCAAATCCATATTTCATTACGGTACTTTAAACTGAGATGTCTGCAAAATCTACAAAAGTTGCTCCAATGTGTTAGCTTTCGAATGACATATAAATGTTAAGTACTCGTACTTAGATCTGAAAATTTGCGAATATTACGTATTAAACAAAAAAAACCTGTTCTGAAGATGGAACAAATTGACTTGAAACTTGCTTTAAAGGGAAATCAATGACACTAGAAAGATTCCACGAAGAGGTTTTATTTTAAATAAATAAATAACTGGCGCAACAGTCCAATTTGAACCACGGCCTCGAGATGAGTTAGCATCATCTCATTTTCTAGATCGTGACGGTTTTTGTGCAGAGGTATGTGATCAGCAATACGCTCAACCGAGTTATTTACCCCATAATGGGTACTCATTTAACAGCTGAGTGGGCTCATAGTCCGACACGTAAGTCCCCGGAATCGAACTGGGGCTCAGTGCGTTGAAGGCGAACGTGCTAACTGTTGCGCCATCCGGACTAGGAAAGCAAAAAAGCTACTTCTCTAGTGATTAAAAAAAAAAATTAATAAAATTTAAAATTAAAAAAAAAATCATTACACCAACTCCTTAAAACTATACAAACTAGCCCATCAAATTGATTTAAGTAAAATTTTCTCTGTTGGACTGTGTATATCCAATTTAACAGTATCTGCACTGTTCAAAATAGCCTCCTTCATGGTGGATGCACAAACGACATATTTTACCGGTAAATGAAACTGATTTATTCCTTCATATCGTTGCACGCTGATTGGATTTTTTTTGCAGCAGATGCTCCCGGGTGACGATCGGTTGGCTCTAAACTGCGCTTTTCAGGTTACCTCATACATAAAAATCTAGAGGCATTAGGTCGGGACTTCTCGGAGACCATGCTAGTGGGCCGTATCGTCCAATCCACTTTTCTCCGAATCCATCATTCAAAAACTCGGTAACTATTCTCCCACTCTGAGCAGGGCATTTGTCCATCTGCCACCAAAGGTCCATTCGTTGGGTAATAGGAATATTGTCCAGTATTATTAGCGTTACTTGATTTTACAGTATTTGATGGAAGGCAGATGAATTTAGTCGATGAGGAAGAATAATGAGCTCAAGGAGTTCATCGCCAAGCACACTTAATTCTGAACTCGTGTTGGAAGCGAGAAGTGCGAATTACATGGGGATTTTCCTGAGCCAAAATGTGGTTTTTCCGCTTATTAAAAGCACCACTGCTGCGCAAACGTAGCCTCATCAGTCCATTGGAGTTTCCTTCGTAAATTACGATCAGCCGCTTTTCTTTCCTGAAACCACCTACAGAAGGTAATCCTCTTCTAGCAATCTGTTGGAAGTAAATCCTATACTTCCATGATATGGTACGGGTAGCAGTTGAATAGTTCTCTGAATTGTCGTACGCGTAATATCCAGCTGAAGTGCGGCTCTTCTTGTACTCAAGCTAGGATTGTCAGCAAGGACCTCAAGGATCCCTTCCTCCCATCTAATTCCGATATGCCGACTACATTCTTTGTCGTTACGGTTTTGTGTTCCTCCTATTTCTGCAAGTATCCGATATGAACTCTCAAACGTATGTTTGTCTGGAAGTTTTCTTTGTGGGAAACGTTGGCTGTATTCCTGAACTGCCTCGTGTCCGTTCCCTCCGTCAACACCATACACGAATACCATATTGGCGAACTTTCTATCCGTATATTTGTAAGGCGTGGCTATTAAAAGTTTAACAAGTCAATAATTGTAATAATAATACCTGAGAAGTATCCTTTGAATCGTGAATTCCAAAAATTTCATACACAAATAATACCTAAACTTCTGTACACAGGAGACGAAATTGTTTTTTCCGTTAAAGTTAACGGATATAATTCGCGTTAAATTTGGTTAATAAATTAGAAATTACCGTAATTATTAGATATGACAAATAAAGGAAAGAAAAGTAAAGTATTTTCTTCTAAAGTAAAGTATTTTTTCTAAAGTATTGCTCACTGTTCCGAATCAAGTTCCATCTCCAGACTACGTTTTTCTTCGTTTAACACGTAATATTCGCAAATTTTCAAATCTAAGTACTTAACATTTGTATGTCATTCGAAAGCTAACACATTGGGCAATTTTTGTAGATTTTGCAGAAACTGAAACTGTATATCGGAAGTTACGATGAATTTCGCAACAATGGAGGTGTCATTTTATAGGAAATTTTACGTATAGTTCCAGAAAATGGTGGCAATTTTAGACTTCAATAACCCAGAGGCCGACAAATTATAGTTATCCCCAGAAAATCTAGCTTTTTGACAAGAACAACAAAAAATGCGATAACTCTGTAACGGTAAAAGATAGAGGGACCTTTCGGGAGGTGTTGTTCCTCTATACAGTATTAAATATACCCTAGCCCTATAGCGATTTAATCGCAGGCCACCCTGTATATATTTTCTTGTTTAATATTATTAAATTTTTTTATTACTATTTTTTTATGTTTTATTTATTTTGTTTGGAAGAACATTTCAAGATAAATATTTTATCAGTTTCCGATTAGCGACTATTTAATGAAGTTCGTTAAGTAATTAGCATCAGTTGATTCCGAAATTTTGAACTGTTATAGTGATCATATGAAGTAGACATGTCGAAGCCTTCGTTGTCAGGATCTGTTATAAATCCCGGTGTTCGCGCTGTCCTAATGACGGCTGAAGCCATTGGATTGGAAATCGATTATCACGAAGACACTGTAAATGTGTCTATAACACTAGAGGAATATATGAAGAAGACTTCGGAACAAAAGATTGCCATTTTAAATGATAATGGAAAGCAGATTTGGGGTAGTCAGGCCATTATGTGCTTCTTGGTGAGTCAGTATGGCAAGGATGATTCTCTTTACCCGAAGGATAACTACGCACGAGCACTAGTCGACCAAATGCTTTTCTTTGAAAATGGAACTCTTGAAAGTAGGATTCGATTATTCTACGTAAGTTTTATTATAATATAAATGCAAATCATTTGAATTAATTGGGTTAACTTTCTAGATGGCTAGCAAAAATTCTGAACAGTTAAATGATAAACAGGATGCAGTCTATCGGACATATGCCCACATGAACAAATTCTTAGTGAAAAATGCTTACTTATCTGGAGATTTTTTGACTATTGCGGATTTATCTGTGGCTCCCATCTTAGCTGGTATAAATCTTATATTGCCTGTTGATGCTGCCAAGTACCCAAAATTGGCAGATTGGCTTACCCGAATGGGACGCCTCCCGTACTATGAAAAAGTGAACGCTGCGACGCTGCGTAAATCAAAAGAATGGATACAAGGAGTTTAGTAAAGGAATAAAAGGTGTGTTTTTGTTGAAACAAAAAAATAAACAATTAAAATAATAAATAAAAATAATTAATAAATTTGAAATGAAAATTAATTAAAGAATATAGTTAATGTATTGCAGTTGAATATCATGGAGGTTATTTTTAGAGTGAAATTATTTATTGTGATTTAGGCCTGTTCGATTATTTTCGATTAATCGACTTTTTTGTTATTTAAAATTGCGGAAAAAAAAAAAAAAAAAAAAACTGTTTTATTCGAGTAGTTCCATAAATCGAGAAATTTTCGATGCAAATGTGAATTTGTATTTGCAAAAGGCTTCGCATGCAATCTGAGGAGTTGACAGTGTACGATGTCAAAAGGAGATGAATTGTCTTACACGA
Organism: Chloromyia formosa; assembly: GCA_964017055.1. NCBI lineage: Eukaryota > Metazoa > Arthropoda > Insecta > Diptera > Stratiomyidae > Chloromyia > Chloromyia formosa. The sequence continues at coordinate 131,443,003 of OZ024814.1, forward strand.
AGACGACGCCCTTCCTCAACCAATCTTATTAAATGAGTACCCAATTAAAGGGGTAAAAAACTCGGTTGAGTATGCTGCTGTTAATAAACCTCTGCGCAAAACACACCGTCAAGATCTAGTGAAAGAGATATTGTTAACTTATCTCGAGGCTTTGGTTAAAAATTGAACTGTTGGACTGTTTGCGTTGTGAGTGTGAGTCCACGTTCTGGTGGTGTTGCAAGAAAATCGAATCGAAAATCTTATTCCACATTTTGATTTGACGTTCCCCATCAGCGACCCAAACTATTTCTTATTAGCTTTTTTTCCAGCAAGGTACGCTGCGCTTCCAAATAAAGGGTCACAGTTCAGAATATAATTTCCAAATGAAGGGTCACAGTTCAGCATATCTTTTTTTTAATTTGGCGGTTTTAAATTCAGATTCGCAGTCAGCGATCCTCCACCTCCTTTTTGTTAGCAGTATCAACCTTTGGTCACTTTTCACTTATTTCTTGCCTATATTCCATTATATTGCCACAAATGTCCATTTATTTCCACCAAAAGACTCGAGATGGCATTTTATACCACTCCAGACCATTCGCCTCTTCACCTCGATTCCTATGACACACATCTTGCCTATGTTCCACTCCCTGCCAAGAATGTCCTTTTCTCCCCTCCAAAGGACCCAAAGGACTCAAAATTCCATCATCTAGTACATTCCCTTCAAGACGTATATTCGCCTCACGTACATCTATATCTATAAAAGTGAATGTGTGTATGTATGACCGCTTATACCGTCTAAACCGCTGCACAGAATGACATGAAAATTTGTACAACGATTCATTATGTCACTGCGCAGGCTATAGGCTTGGTCCCAGTTGCAAATTCTTAGTAACTGTGTTGTGAAAAAGAAAATACTTAATCACACGGCAAGAAACGGACACAAAGCTTACTAAGTCAATAGTCAAACTTCGAATATACGTTGACAATGGTTTTTTTTTTTTTTGAGTTATTGTATTTTGTGGTCAGGGAAATTTGTCGTTCTCAAACCGTGAGTATATCATTAGCGATTATAATTTGCACGCCGTTCATCAACTGTAAGTACCGATTAATCTAATCCAAATGTAAATGCACTGTTAACATACTGTTAATACACTAGCATTCAAAATTGTCACAATCGTGAGCGTAGCGAACCCTAGATGTTGTCCACGGGCGACAGCTAGTTTAGTATAAAAATCCTTCATTGCATAGCCACAACCTGCGCGTTATACTTAATTTTCAGGCAAATCAATTAATCGTATTTTTTCCGATTAATTGAAATAATCGATTAATCAATTATTAGAAATAATCGGCTCGTGATCAAGAAAATTGGGGGTTACAAAAGATACATCTGGTTTTTGTTTCTTTCGGCCAAGTGTCCTAGATCAGCGATGCCAAAATTAACCTAGCTTGAATCTCCATTGTTTCCCTTGAAAATTGGAGCAAGAAAACAAGAGAGACGATTTGGATTCTCGCAGCCGCAAATTTAATCCTTTTGATTGCGAATATCTCTTTTGAATTCTCGTTTGAATTCCTCTGACTTGGATTTAATAATCTGCAAATCAAGTGTTGGCCTTCCGTCGAGTTTGATTTGATTTTTTTTTCAGTGGCAGGCTCGAAAATTGAAGGTTTTTACTTTAGTCATTGTAAAGAAACTAAAATTCCGATATTTAAAAATTAACGAATCAAAACATACCCTATCTTCGAGAAATATTAGCTTTCTCAAATTAATAATAATTCATCAAACAAATACATACAAGTTTATCCTACGAGACATACGAACAATACTTCAGCAACAGCCGTAGAACGTATTAGCGAGTTTTCCTTATGTGGTATTATAGTCAAAGAGCCAACGAACAAAGCAAAATCATTTGCCAACGGTTCTAATATATACTCGAATAGTACTTGATTAGATGTACAAGAAAAAGTTTGCCTACCGGAACGTGCTGCTAACAGGTAGAAAATTTGTCGGTTAAGTGGTAAAAAATCAGGACAAGTCAAGTCACTTGCAAATGGTTCGTCTTTTGCATGGTAGTTACTGGTCTAGGGGATATGACATTAAAATCGTAAATAACATGACACAAATAAAAATCGTAAGCAACTCAACCCTGTTCGAATGAATAATCTTGATGCGAACGAACTTTTTTCAGGACACTCGCTTAAGTGTCAGCGAGCGTCAGTACGAAAAACCAAACCAAAATTCCATTCCAAAATTCCTCGGTAGACGATTCTACAGATTTCGTGTCATGCACATTTTCAAATTTCGATATTTTACACTCGTCTGCGGCAGTGTTAGCAACGGAATTTTCATTTGGTATGGTTTGCATCAAGATTGTAAAATACATTCGAAAGTTATTTACGATTTTTATGTCCACCTTTTTTTATTCCACCCTTTTCATATAAATTTCGAAATTTTAAGTTTGTCTGTCGCGGCGTTTGCAACGGAATTTTCGTGTGCCTTTTGCGTTGACAAGTAAGGGAGTGTCCTGAATCGAATGACATTCGAATCAAGAATCTTGCACATGAGAAAGGTGAAGCTATTCACGATTTTGTTACATATTCCAGGGTCATTTATGGAAGCTTTAAATAACGTCCAAATTTCCAGTTTTCAACATTTTGACCGCGGCCGTTGTTAGAAACAGCATTTTGGTTTAGTTTTTTGTACTGATATTTAGGCGAGTGTCATGAAAAACATGTTGTACGGATCAAGATTTTACATTCGAGTAGGGTCGAGTTACGTAGAACTTTTATGTCGTAATCCACCTTTTTCATACGAATTTGAAAATTTTAAAAATATCTGCCACGGTGTTAGCAACAACATTTTTATCTGCCTTTTTGCATTTAGACTTGCGGGTGGGTCCCTAAGCCAAATGTTACTGAAATCAAGTATTTTCAAATGATTTTACTTCTGTCAAATTTTTACCACCTTTGGTCACTTTAGTAACACCCTAATTGTCTGCCTTCCAATTTTTTGTTAGGAGTGGACCAGTAACTGCTACTATGCAAAAGACGAACCATTTGCAAATGACTTGACTTGCTCCGATTTTTTACGACTTTAAGCTTCGTTTTCCAAGCTGCGGAATTCCGCTGCGTCTTGCGGAATAGACTACTTTCAGCCTTGTTTTCCAGGCAACACGCAGCGGTATCTTGAAGCTTCGTAAATAGGAAACAAAGATTTTGGGGCAATCTGTTCCACAGCACACAGCGGAGTTCCGCAGCTTGGAAAACGAGGCTTAAGCGACAAATTTTCTACCTATTAGCAACACGCTCCGGTGGGCAGACAAACTTTTTCTTGAATATCTAATCAAGATCTTTTCGATGATATCTATTAGAACTGTTAGCAAATGACTGCTTTTTTGGTCGTTGGCTCTATGTCTATTAACTCGAACCATTCACAAGACCTGGGAGAAGAGAACTTTCCCCTAATGAGCACAGTTTTCGTGTGATCCTATGACAGCGTATTCGACTGTATACACGTAGCTAATTTCTAAGCAAATGTAGAACCGAATTATGATTTTTCTAAGAGCACGTGCTCCTATGATTTTAGTAGCACGCTGTATTGGACTTTTTCTACACTTGTTACAATGCTGAGAGGTTAAGATAAATTCCGTTACATACATAACTATTTCGTCTTCTGTTGTTTTGTGTTAGGTATGAAAGTGGGTATTTATAACTATAGGTATTTGTATGATAATTTTGCAGTTCGGATCAATTAATATGTTAAATGCAAGAACGGTTCACGTGTCTTTGTAGAGCAGCCGCTACTGTCAGCGCCCGTCAAATGCACACAAATAAAGCTTAATATTAATCCGTGGGATTTTCGATATAATCGTGATACCATCGAACGATAATCGTTGAGCTTTATAGCCGGCGCACATGAACGTCAAAAGTAATCCGGGACGCCGCGTAACTTTCAATCCTATCCCTTTGATACCTATCGGCTTTTCAGTGCACATGATGTGATAGGACGCAGCGTCAGTCTGTATTTTATTAGCCCGGCCACACGCTGTTCTTATTCGAGTTCGAGGATGCGTGGCCGCTCTTAATCAGAACTTACCTGCGGACGCTGCGTCACATGTGCACCGACATATTCTCGTGTACTATTGACATGCTGGAGATGGAAAACGACGCAGATAGGTGTAGAAACCAGCGGCCGCCCAGATAGATATCGAGATGGGCCGCGGATAGCTATTGGATAGCTATATTATACTCTAGAAAATGAGATGATGATAACTCATCTCGAGGGCACGGTTCAAATTGGACAGTTGCGCCAGTTATTGTATTTATTTTATTTTATCCTCTGTCCGCATCCTTTGTGCTTCGCATTACTCTCTATGAATTTCTTCCTATCAAATTCAAAGTGACGTGACGTACCGATTACTTTTGACGTTCATGTGCACCGGCACTTAAGCTTATTGTCCGGTTTGCGATTCTGGCCATATAGTCGAAGGGACACTGCTTCAAAGCAGATTTAAGAAAAATAGTTCTCAACGACGATCACTGGTAAGTCCACTCATATTACTAATATTCACCGCATCGTTCATATTCATTCAATAAAGTTAATTAAATCCAATCCGTTTCAGTATACATATCAAAAGTGTTATTCAACAATATTTCACCTGCCTAAAATATTTTTTTCTTATCACAATGACTAGCCAAGAATAGGTAGTGATTTACGAATTTATCACCGTCGCTTCATTAAGATTGTACAGCAACGCCTAACCCGGTTTTCCCGAAGCAGTCAACGTTCTTCCCACAATTTGCTAGGTACAATTTAGTATCTTTCCTCGTTTTGCAGTGAATACAAGTTTCCGTTTCAAAAATGCCGAAGCCAATTCTGTATGGAAATGATATGAGCCTGGCTGTTAGGACGGTGCTTCTAACGGCAGCGGCTATTGATCTGGAATACGAGTTTAAAGAAGTTCACAGTGGCGAAACTAAGACCGAAGAGTTCCTTAAAAAGAATCCTCAGCATACGGTTCCGACTTTGGAAGATGACGGAAAGGTCATATGGGATAGTCATGCAATTGCTGCTTATTTGGTCAGTAAATACGGAAAGGACGATTCACTTTACCCAAAAGATTTATACGCCAGAGCAGTAGTGGACCAGCGTTTACATTTCGAAAGCGGAGTTGTTTCGACTAAAACTCATGGCTTATCAGTAAGTATATGTATATACACGTATTTTGGGCATCATTGAAGGACGGATTATACTTTTAATGGTGAGGCATATCGTACAATAGCAACAGTGCCTTATCAGAAAAATAAATTTCGTCTGTATTTTTAGGAATTGTGTAAATAATTCTGAAAATAATCGAACAAGATTAACTTTGACAACTTGTTTTCTCTTATCGAAATGCAGATTTAATGAGAGCCATGCATGAGGCTTCTGATCATTTAAACCAGGCCGAAGCTAGTGAGTTTCCTATATGGCCAGTTTATAGGGGAGGTTGGCAATCATTCAGGAGGATCTTGACCATTATCAAAATCAATCAACTAACCCATTCTAGAAGTATTTGTCGAATTTTTAAAGTCTCTAGCTTCATTCTATCGAAAGTTATTGCTTATTTAAAGTTTCACTTGTAGGGGAGGTGGGGGTTCCTTGGGTCGGATCTTGCTCATTACTGCCACCAACAAATAAGATCATGCTACAAACATTTAAACAAAATTTCAAGTCTCTAGCTTCACTCTATCGAAAGTTATCGCTTCTTTGAAGTTTCACTTGTAGGGGAGGTAGGGGTTTCTTGGATCGGATCTTGCTCATCATTGTCACCAACAAATAAGATCATGCTACAAACATTTAAAAAAAATTTCAAGTCTCTAGCTTCACTTTATCGAAAGTTATCGCTTATTTGAAGTTTCATTTGTAGGGGAAGTAGGGGTTTTGCAGGTCGGATTTGACATATTTTCAATATTAGCCAACTGGATTCTATTACAAACATTTGACCAAAATGTTAAGCCGCTAGCATTATTTTGTCATAAGTTATCGCTTATTATAAGTTTCATTTCTAGGGGAGGTAGGGGTTCCTTAGGTCGGATCTAACCCATCTTCAATACCAACTAACTTAATCTCACTTTAAACATTTGACCAAAACTTCAAGTCGCTGGCTTGATTCTGTCAAAAGTTATCACTTATTTGAAGTTGCATTTGTAGGGGAGGTAGAGGTTGCTTGGGTCAGATCTTGCCCATTTTCAATACCGACCAAGTAGATCTTACTAGCAACATTCTACCAAATTTTCAATTTGCTAGTGTCATTCTATCGAAAGTTATCGTAATTAAATGAATATTTAATTTTTTGAAATTTTGTAGGGGAGGTAGGCGTTCCTTTGATCTGATTACTCCCAACTTACTAGAACTCAAGCAACTTCCCACCCCAGGGTTACATGCCAAAAATCAGGTGTCTACGTCAATTGGTTCAAGAGTTATAGACAAAAAACCCGAAAAGTAGGGTAGTACGGGGCTCTTTGTAAGAAAATTACCGTTAGTTTTCAACTGATCGATTTTATTTTTTCAGGAGAGTAAAAGATTATCCTCACGAGCGATCTGCCAAAGCTAGAGCTTTTCATGTTTATTTAATCGGGAGTTATAAATACATTTTACTATTGTACATATGTAGGGGAGGTAGGCGTTCTCTTGGCTTGATCATGCCCATTTTCAATACCAACCAACTAGATCATACTTCCAACATCTTACCAAAATTTCAAGGCTCTAGCTTCATTCTATCGAAAGTTATCGTGCGAACGGGCAGACAGACGGACAGACGGACAGACGAACAGACAGACAGACAGACAGACATGGCTAAATCGAATCAGGAGGTGACGCTGATCATTTATATATATACATTGCTATACCTCCGGAGCCTCCTTTAAGGTGTTACATATTTCCGTCGTGACAAAAACAATATACCCTATACTAAAAGTCTAGGGTATAAAAAAACGAACATTATGAAACAAAATCCTCCATGTCAATATTGCAAATAGTCCAGGGTAGGAAAGAACCAGGCCGAAGCTTCGCTTCGGCCCGGAGTCCGAAGCGTATATACCCTAGACTTCTACAGACCTAGTGGAGATACCAAAAGTACCAATTGGCAACGACCATATGCATTAAGAATGGGTCTCGTATATGGCCAGTTCATAGGAGAGGTTGGCACTCATTCATTAGGATCTTGACCATTCTCAAAATCAATTAACTAACTAACCCATTCTACAATATTTGTCGAATTTTTCAAGTCGCTAGCTTCATTCTATCGGAAGGTATTGCTTATTTGAAGTTTCACTTGTAGAGGAGGTAAGGGTTCCTTAGGTCGGATCTTGCTCATCATTGCCACAAACCAATTAGATCACCCTACAACCATTTAAACAAAATTTCAAGTCTCTAACTTCACTCTATCGAAAGCTATCGCTTATTTAAAGTTTCGTTTGTAGGGGAAGTAGGGATTTCGTTGGTCGGATGTTACCCAGCTTTAATGCCAACTAACTCAATCTCACTTCGAACATTTGACCAAAATTTCAAGTCACTGGCTTCATTCCATCAAAAGTTATCGCTTATTTGAAGTTTCATATATAGGGGAGGTGGGGGTTCCTTGTGTTGGATCTTGCCCATATTCAACACCAACTACGTAGGTCTTACTAGCAACATTCCACCAAATTTTTAACTCGGTAGTATCATTCTATCAAAAGTTATCGCTTATTTGAAGTTTCATTTGTAGGGGAGGAAGGGGTTGCTTGAGTCGGATCTTACCCATTTTCAATACCAACCAAGCAGATCCTACTAACAACATTTTGTCAAATTTTCAACTCGCTAGTGTCATTCTATCGAAAGTTATCGTAATTAAAGGAATATTGAATTTTTTTAAATTTGTAGGGGAGGTAGGCGTTCCTTTGATCCGATTATGCCCAACTTACTAGAACTCAAGCATCTTCTCACCCCAGGGTTACATGCCAAAAATCAGGCGTCTACGTCAATTGGTTCAAGAGTTATAGACAAAAAACCCGAAAAGTAGGGTAGTACGGGGCTCTTTGTAAGAAATTAACCGTTAGTTTTCAACTGATCGATTTTATTTTCCCAGGAGTTTATAAGATTACCCTCACGAGTAATCTACCAAAGCTAGAGCTTTTCATATTTATTTAGTCGGGAGTTACAGATACATTTAAGTATTTTACATATGTAGGGGAGGTAGGCGTTCTCTTGGCTTGATCATGCCCATTTTCAATACCATCCAACTAGATTACACTACCAACATTTGACCAAAATTTCAAGGCTCTAGCTTCATTCTATCGAAAGTTATCGTGCGAACGGACAGACAGACAGACAGACAGACAGACAGACAGACAGACAGACAGACAGACAGACATGGCTTAATCGAATCAGGAGGTGACCCTGATCATTTATATATATACATTGCTATACCTCCGGAGCCTCCTTTAAGGTGTTACATATTTCCGTCGTGACAAAAACAATATACCCTATACTAAAAGTCTAGGGTATAAAAATGGGAAAAATAAAACGTGTAGTTTTGAAATGTTGAAGTATTATATAATATTAAACCTCGTGAAATTAATAATTTCCCGGATATTTACCAAACTAATGAAGCCAAAAATACTCGTATTTCACTTTCACACAAAAAAGAAATTTGAATTTTTGAAGATCTGTTTTTGTAAAAGTAAAGTTAAAGTACGGAGCTGACTTTAATATTTAACTTAGCAAATATCATGTAGTTTAAAAAAATGTTGAAGTTACTTTCGCGTAGGATGCTTACATACAGAGATACGGCACATTACGTTCGTTTTTTACCGAAGTTTTTTCGGAAAGAATTTTCCTCCTTTCCATAAGACGTATACTTTGGAAGATATTTATCAAAAAGTGAAAAAGTTTAAGAAAACAACTGTTAAACGAGTCAAACTGCGAAAAACTTAATATCGTTATTTTGGTGATAAAACGGTTCTTTGGTCAAAGTATTTATTGAAAAACCTCAGATTCGTGTTAAGCGCACAAACACCACTTTTCTAGCCGTAATTGTTCGAATAAAACGCCTCCATGTAAAATACATATGTACAAACACACAATTAGTGTTCAGCAATGATCGCTGACTGTTCAACACCCCCTTTTTGTAACGAAGTGCAGAAATTAATTTTCGAGACGGTTTCATAGGATCAGTGGTAAATATAGTACATATATGTAATATGTACCGGGCTTACTACATTATTTTTTACCAAATCATTGTACTCATTCGCAGCAGGGTCGACTGGCAGGGTCCGGATCAACCACTTTTCGCGTGATATATTAGATCGATAATCTACTATAGTTAAAATTTTATTTAAATTTTTAATGATTAGTTGGCGCATTAATTGACTTCATCATGTATGACCGAATCATAACCAAATTGAAAGAATCTTAAGTCGTGATATGGTCATTGCAGCTGAGCTCTGATCCGATGCTCACAGAGTGAAACCCAGTTTCTCAGAAACAAGTTCCTGGCTGTCTGAACTACGCAAGATCAAATGGTATGATGAACAATTCGACCTAATGGACAAAAAGGTTCGGAACCATTTTTCGTTTGATAGATCGATGATCTACTCTACCTTAAAGAGACTTTGAGTCGACCTGTGTGCGGAGAGTGTAAGGCTACACTCACTCTCCTGTACATTTCCATTTTGAGCACTGCTCTTTCGCTATGAGTAACTGCCGCGAAGAATGCACGTTTGTGGCCGATCTGTTTACCACTCATGTTATCGCTCGTATTATTCACCGAATCGATCACATTCAAAGTTACTTAAACCTAATTTTTTTTTTTATTTTAAAAATAGAGTGGAGTGGGTCATTGCCAAACTAATCCATGATAACTTAGCTCGGCTATCCACTGCCACCAAAAATTTTTCAGCACTAGGCCAATCCTACCATTGTCTTTTGGTTTCGTCCACCGATAAATTTCACTCACCCGAGCTGCCTTAATTCATCGAGGAAGTAGCTCAACCAGGTCAGTGGGTGGTATTCCAACTTACATCGGTGGACGAAACCAGAGGACAGTGGTAAGCTTGTCCTACTGCTGAACAATTTTTAGTGGCAGTGGATAGCCGAGCTATGAGCTCCACTCCACTCTATTCTTAAAAAAGAAGAAGAAAAAAGAAAGTTAGTGTTGCGCATATGCGTGATGAAACAGAAAGATTAAATCTAATTTGTATCAGTATACGTATCACAAGTGTGACTCAATAATATTCACCTGGCGAAAATAAATTTTTATTATCACAATGACTTGCTAAGATTAGGTAGTGATTTACGCACTTATCATCATTGTGTCGCGTTGCTTCATACAAGATTACAGGGCCGGCGGAACAGGTAAAACTTCTTTGCTCCATGCTACTTCCACCCCCTTCTCCTAAAAGGTTTTTGCTTCAAAAAAAGGTTGACGAAATAACGAATTTATGCACCAAATACTTGAACTTGGAAATCCCTATTTTTTCATTGCGTTCTGATGACTAGGTCCACTTATTTTAGGGTCGGTAGTCACTTTCTTTGTCTGATGACAAAATAATAAATAAATAACTGAAGCATGGCCTCAAGATGAGTTAGCTAGCATCACCTCATTTTCTAGATCGTGATGGTCTGTCTTGTGCAGAGGTGTGTGATCAGCAACACGTTCAACAGTTATTTACCCCATAAATGGGTACTCATTTAACAGCTGAGTGGACTCATAGTTCGACACATAAATCCCCTTTTTTATCGAAAACTACCGCATTCAGTAGGAATCGAACCGGGCCCAGTGCGTAGATGGCGAACGTGCTAACCGTTGCGCCATCCGGACTATGGATGGCAAAATAATAATTAAAATTTTAATTAAATTTTTAATGATAAAGTCTTGTTTTCTAAGCTGCGGAATACTTCTGAGCGCTGCAGAACCAAACAGAACCAGCATTGTTTTTTAGGCTGCATTTTTTCATAGAAATACATTAGAACAATATTACTGATTTTGCTAAAGTAATTTAGGAGTTTTTTTTTCAAATTTGTTTAGACGTGACAAATACGGAACAAATCTTTTAGGTTTTCTGGTGTGTTGAATTCAACACACGAGAAATTTCAAGTGTTGCGGAATCCAGACATTCAACACACCTTTCGCCGGCCCTGCAATATTATAAAGCAACGCCTAGCCAAGTTTTCCCGAAGCACCACAATATACAACTTAGTATGTTTCTTCGTTTTATAGTGAAAACAAGTTGCAGTTTCATAAGATAGATTTTAAAAAAATGCCGAAACCAATTTTATACGGATCTGAAATGAGCCCGGCTGTTAGGACGGTGCTTCTAACGGCAGCGGCTATTAATTTGGAATACGAGTTTATAGAAGTGAATGTTCATAGTGGTGAGAATAAGACCGAGGAGTTCCTTAAAAAGAATCCTCAGCATACGGTCCCGACGTTGGAAGATGACGGAAAGGTCATTTGGGATAGTCATGCAATTGCTGCTTATTTGGTCAGTAAATACGGAAAGGACGATTCACTCTACCCTAAAGATTTATACGCCAGAGCAGTAGTGGACCAGCGTTTACATTTCGAAAGCGGAGTTCTTTCGTCCAAAATTCGAAGCTTGTCGGTACGTATATTTTGGACATCATTGGAGAAAATTCGAGTTTCATAACTCTTTAAAGACGTGTAGTGACGGCTTCATTTTTAGTGGTGGGGCTTATCGTGCAATAACAACAGAAAGCATTTCGTCTGTATTTTTAGGAATTATCTAAATATTGAAGATGTGATAGGAGATTGTGTAATGTTAAGGAAACGCATAAAATATTTATGCATTTTGCGGAGAATTTGTTTGAGTGAATAAGTATTTCGACTAAAAAAATTTCCTGCAGCTATTATCATATGTAATTCATACCTGAAGATAATCACACTAGATTGATTTTGACAATTTGTTTTCGCTTATCAAAATGCATTACCAGTTTTATCATTCGTCATGGGGAACATGAGCATTGTGATAATTTGATATAAAACGAAACGTTTTGAAGTAAAATCCTCCATGTCAACCAGTGGCGGATCCCAGATCGGTGAACCGCAAATTTGGATTTTTTACTACCCCATCGACCTATACAACATATCAAAAATTCAGAACTACCGCACCTTTTGCACGCTAACCCCCCATATTTGGTCTCTATTTATTGGATTATAAACAGAAAAGCATTCGTGGAATTGGCATTCTTGAGCACAGAGTCATTTTTACGGAATGGAATTCGTCGACATGGTGTTATTTTTAATTTTTGAGATGTGGTGAGCTTTTCGATCCGATAACATAAGCTTGAAGGCGTGGTAACTCTCTGCATATTGTTCAACTCTAGCCATCGTCGCTCACACGCCTCTATTAAACCCACCATAGACGAAACGATCGATTGGCCAATTCGTCACTCGATATCGGCCGATCGATCGGCCTGTGTATGTGAAAATCGCACCAATTTTGCTCGTCGGCCGATAAGCTATAAATATCAAATTAGCTGGGAATATGTACATATGTAGAAATGTTATAATCCGCTGGAGAAAGCAATGCGTCGTAACAGGCCAACTCTAAGATGGAGTCCCCATCCCCAAAGAGGGGGAATGAAGGTCAACATTTTTTTTCGTCTGGTATAGGCAAGTGGGGTATCATGTAAAAGGTAACGAGTACATTTGTAATGCTGTTTTTACACGCATTAGACCGTCCATTAGACCGTCCATTAGACCGTCCATTAGACCGTCCATTAGACCGTCCATTAGACCGTCCATTAGACCGCCCGTTAGAGCACGTATCAGAGTAGTTACTTGATTATAACGATTTATCATTATAAAAATCAAATAGCTACTCTGATACGTCTAATGGGCGGTCTAATGGACGGTTGAATGCGCGGTCTAACTGACGGTCTAACGCGCGGTATAATAGACGGTCTAATGCGTGGTCTAATGGATGGTCTAATACGCGGTCTAATGGACTGTCTAATGCGTGGACTAACGCGGGTAGTTGGTCTAGCGTTTAAAAACAGTATAAGGTATGTGCAACGGTGCATACCATAAATTAAAAATCGAAAAATCATAGGACAATCAAAAAGTACACCACGCATGTATGTATGCATCATACCCACACAAAAAGTAATGAAAAACATATTGTCGTATGTGTGTGATAACATTTATGAGGCAATTTGAGTACGGGTAAAATATACAGATTATTTCGAATCTTTGCATGGTCAAGTGTTTTGGGTCATCGGGCGTTATGTGCGTTGGCCCAATCATTATGAAAATTTACTTCAAGAGAAATTTCACAAATTACGAGAAATTAAAAAGACAGGCAACTATGCCGAATTAGACTTTCAAATTGACTGTATCTATTTAGAATCGTCCTTCCTAATTTATACACAATAATTTCTTATTCTAGAATTTCTCTTAACTAAATTCTTTCTCAACACACACGACAAGCATTTTCTGTGCATATTATTATAATCACGATAGATACGCATAAGAATGCGCCTATTATAATGTTTTATCATAACTTATTTGCAAACTTGTCATAACAATCTTTACAGGTGGCCGTAAGAGGAAATGACGAGGAAGCCACTCAAAAAGCTAAGGAGGCTCTAGTAGAAGTGTTCGAATTCCTGGAAAAATTTTTGGGCAACAATCCATATATAGCCGGAAACACACTGACTATTGCTGATTTCTCAATACTCCCGAGCTTATCCAGTGTTAATTTATTCGCTCCCATTGATTCAACGAAGTTTCCCAAATTAACAGAGTGGTTGAAACGTATGGAAAGTCTTCCGTACTATGCGAAAGCAAACGGCATTGGATTGAAAAAGGTTTCCGAATTTATTGAGAAACTAAAGGCAGCCGTTAAAAAATGATTCTTCCATAATAATTGTGATAAATTTTGATGTATCCAATAAAAATAATAAAGCAAATATTCGATTTATTCTTTTTTTCTATGAAAGAAGAAATTAAACATGCAGTATACGAGTATGCATCAAACGTTCTGGTATTTTTAACAGGTGGATATACGTGTGCCGTGAAACCTTCGAGACTCGTTTCCAAAGGGAGCACCAACTTGCATAAAAAAGCTAGCCCAACAGTCCAATTTGTACTAAGGCTTCGAGATGAGTTGGCATCGTCTCATTTCCAAGATCGGGACGGCGTGTTTTGTACAGAGTTGTGTGATCAGCAACACTCTCAACCAAGTTATTTACCCCAAATACTAATTTAATAGCTGAGTGGGCTCATAGTCCGATATCATCGCTTGTTGTAAGCTAATTTTAATGGTAACATTTTATTATTTCTTCATCGAATTACAATTTTCTTTATTCTCACCAAATTTGACGTATGACAAATGGTGTATAATCATTTTGATAAAGATATGGTTTCTTAAGAGCTGATTGCAGTAACTGCAGTTTACGGTTGGCTAAAGCAGTAATAAATATCAAATTTCCTACACAACATACACATAAATTTAAAACGCACGTTTTGAGTGAATATTTAATATTTCATAGACAGGGTTACTGGTAACTCGACTTGTTCCTTGTAACACGTTATAATATAGCCAAAATGCAACAAAATAATGCCATAAATGTTCTACCGATTTTCAGTAGTTACTGAGATATTTGAATTTTCAGGTCTAAAAAAAAGAAACACGGATTTAATCATTTAAAATAAAAATTAAAAAAAAACTACTAAGTTAATGGGTCAAAACTTATTTTTTTCCTCTTAGCCAACACTATGGCAGATATTTTCCAATCATTCAAAATTTCAAAAATACTTAACATCTCAAAAATTTTAATTAAAAAATATGTAATTTTTTTTATTGATTTAAATTGTAGTATTCCTCAAAAAATTATATGACACAAGGCGTACAAACCATTTGAAAAACATATCCGTCTTGTCAGCTTTCCAAAAAGGTATAAATGTCAATACAAATCTTTCAAACAATTGAAGGAGCTTGCTGAAACTTTTTCGAGGAGCCAGCATTCAATTTGAGAAAAAATTTAGCAAATGCATAGATTCAAATAGTAGTCCGGATGGCGCAACGGTTAGCACGTTCGCCTTCAACGCACTAGGCCCCGGTTCGATTCCGGGGATTTACGTGTCGGACTATGAGCCCACTCAGCTGTTAAATGAGTACCCATTATGGGGTAAATAACTCGGTTGAGCGTGTTGCTGATCACATACCTCTGCACAAAAACCGTCACGATCTAGAAAATGAGATGATGCTAACTCATCTCGAGGCCGTGGTTCAAATTGGACTGTTGCGCCAGTTATTTATTTATTTTATAGATTCAAATAAATTTATTTATTTTATCAAATATTAATTAATTTATTTTCAAACATTTTGCTCGATACGACTCCCTAGAAACCGAGGTTCGAGTTTGAATTGAGGTGAACTCCGCTCTCATTGTCTCTGCTGCAGTGATTATTTTTTCTCAGTATTGCTATGGAACGGATTGGGTTTTGGTACACTAATTCATTCATAAGACCCAGATATGAAAATATAATAGTGCCAAATCTTCGGGCCGGCCAAGGAATTGGTCCACCTCTCCCATTCCACCGGTTGGTATAGTTTTCATCCAGCCACTGTCTTACGCATATTCGATAGTGTGCTGGACATCCATCGTGCTGAAATATTATGTTATTTCTTGTTTCTTCGGCAATATTGTGAAGTAATCCTGTCAACTGGTGCCTGAGAAAATCTTTATAGCTTTCTTTATTTAGATTATCGGGCAGAAAATGGGGTTCAGCTATTCCGTCGTCAATGACACCCATCCACACATTCAGAGAAAATCTGCGCTTACATGAACTTTCCCTAACTCTTTTTGGGTTTCCGTCAACTTTTCGGGGCCAATAGTGCAGATTGTGATATTTCGTTATTCCGTCCTTGTCAAATTTCGACTCAACAGTTGACAAAATATTTTTAAAAAATTCACTTTCATTGGCATCGGCGTCCAACACGAAGCGGCAAAATTGCAGCCGCATTGTTGGAACTCCCTCTTCGAGTGTGTGTGCACAGGTTGATAATGGTATGGGTGTTGCTCTAATTGATGGACAACAGACCACGCCTTCCACTGATACCCCAAACTGACGAGCTACGACGTCGGTTGATGCTATTTATATAGTACGTATAATTACTACAAGCTTAGTGGTTTCGCATGGATAGAAGCACGTACTCTTCAGGTTTTGCACTTTTACAGCTATCTGTGTGCAAGACGACCGCTGATTTGT
The DNA here is from genome assembly GCA_964017055.1 of Chloromyia formosa. Lineage (NCBI taxonomy): Eukaryota > Metazoa > Arthropoda > Insecta > Diptera > Stratiomyidae > Chloromyia > Chloromyia formosa. The sequence continues at coordinate 131,459,238 of OZ024814.1, forward strand.
GAGAATTCTGTTAGTATAAGCCATGATTTATTTGAAAACTCGACCGTGGAGGTCTAGGTGGTGTGTAGCGACTTATAGGAATAGGATAGCTGCAAAGATGCAAGACCTGACAAGTTCTTCTATCCCTATGAAAATAGTAAGCATGGATATCTTAAATAGAGGGAATTAAAACTTTTTTTAGTTCTAAAGCCAAATTATTAGTTGAACATGTATTAAGTTCCAAGCAATCTCAAGCGTCGTTTACACGCTACGACTTATCGTACGCATTATCTCTCTGAAACGGCTTGTGATTCGGGTATAGTGTAAACGTAATATTATATTGGTCGAAGAAGACGCATAACAAAAAATACGTTTCTTTTGATTTAGCTTCCGATTTCACATTAGTATCAATTTCCAGTTCTCGCATCTTTTTATAGCGAACCAGATCTGAATATCACAAATTGCAGCTGATTTTGAACGTATCTCATACTTATGAATTATCAGTCATCCCCGACAATGCAGATGTGACCAGGAATCTTGACCTAGCATAGTCTTGTTTAGGGAGCACTGGCTATTCGCTAATTAAGAGATTATCAACCGATGTCAAAAAGTTGAATATGATAACGAGTAATAAAAAACCAAGTTTTTTTTTTCATGCTAAGAACTTACGTATACAAGTACGTGAAGTTCAAAAATCTATTAAATCGAATTTTAATTTATTTAGTCATAAAATTGGCTTTCGGTCCAACCCATCCGATAAATGCATCTAGTCCGGGTTGATTTGCGGTTGCATAATATGGCAGCTTCGACATACGCTCAATCCATTGTACTATTTTCGGATATTTAGCACCATCAATAGGGTAAATCACGTTCAATGTAGTTACGGTAGTAACGCATGACAGGTCAGCGACCGTTAACGAATCACCAACAATGAATTGATTTTCAGAAAGGAACTTCTCCAGGAAGTCATATCCCTCGAAGACGTTGGCAACTGTTTTGTCGTCCACATGCGTCTGATTCAAACGAACTAATTGAATCTGGAAGAAAATAGTAAAGATACATAATAATCATTTAAGATGGTACAAACATTACGTATGTATAAGTTTGATTGTAAGCTAATGGTAATATAGTACATATATATTAATTGTCGTCCAGACAAAACGTAAGTTTTGTCTACGGTAGGCACGCTCCGTTTCATCGATCCGTTTTGTCGTTCAGACAAAACGTACGGACGGTAAGAAGGAGTTTGTAAGCCGCGCCTAAAAGTGATTACAGGTATTTTTTTTATTTTATTAACGCACTGGGTAATGAGTCCCTGAAATCTTGCTTCAAGCATCGTAGAGTGGCTGCCAGGACCTCACGAGTACCGAGCGTGTCAAACTATGGTTAGATGAGAAAATATTACTTACAACAGACTCCTTAAGCACGGGAAACAGCACACCTGCGTCAAAGAAAAGTCGCTGATCGATTCTAGCTCTCTCGTATAAATCCCGTGGATATAGAGAGCAATTTTTGGCGTATTTACCGATTAAGTAAGTTGATATCGCATGACTGTCCCAGATGAATTTTCCCTCATCTTCTAAAGTCGGCACTGTATGTTGCGGATTCCTCTTAAGATATTCCTCGGAAAGATGTTCTTGGTTTACGAGTCCCACTTCTTTAAAGTCAATATCAAGTCCTATTGCTTTCGCAGTCAACAGTACACAGCGCACCGGAGGGCTCGCAATAGTTCCGTACACGATTGGTTTTGCCATTGCGATCTGAGTAGAGTCCGTAAATCAACTGACTGATGACTGAAAGTTTTGGTACTCGTTAACCTTGCTTTTTGCAGATAAGATTACATACTGCAAATATACGTATCATAGATCAAAAATATTTGACAGTCATCATGACTAACAAAAAATAAAAATAATTTACACTGCTAATAACCACTGCCATCATTGCCTGCATTCATGTGAAAAATTTTCGCTACGGAACGCTACATCCCCTCCACTACACATTTGAGGAGACGCTACCTGTCAACATTTCTTTCGTGATTGAACCGCTACATATGAAATGTCTGACAAACAGGTGACACCGCAAAATTTGACAATTGCCAATTTTCCATCGCAAAACATTTCTTTGGCACATCACGAAACAAGGAAATATCAAATCAAAGACGAGAAGACAGTGAATTTACATAGACGGGAATTCTATTTGCGCTTTTGATGTACACAAACGTCACAACGCACATACCAGCTGCGAATTGTCAAATGTAGCGCTACATGCCCAGAGAGCGTAAAAAATTTCTGCTACCAAGGGGAAGTAACCGCTCCGGAGCGGATGGAAGGAGCGGTTGCAATCACGACCGGGAGGGGTTGTAGCGATCCGGATAAAACGAGCGTCGTGAATGCACTCATTACTAACAGGCCGGAGTGTCAGCTGATTGTCAATGTACCGACGACATGACAAGCAGTCAACCATATGTAAACACGAGCGGGCGCCCGGTGAAATTTCGCGATTTTTGTACGTAAAAGTAAGTTTAGTGTCGCGATTCCAACTGCAAATAAAAGTAGTGGTTATCAGTGACGTGTGGAAGTGTGCCATAAAATACCGAGAAAAATTGACTGTTAAGAAGTGCGAGGTTAGGAAAGTGCGAGGTTATGAAAGTGCGAAACGGAAAATTTCGCATTTTTAATTAATTTGCCGGCAATTTGGCCAATGTGAATAGCGCAGCAGTGCCTTGGGACTAATCCTCGGGCTGGTGAATTCAGTGGAAACTTCCGGTAGTACTCCAAAAAGTGACTATAAATTGGTTGTCAAATGACAACATTCCAGGTAATTTCCGGCATTTTCATTGGAATACATAGGATAAGTACAGGTTTCTTTTTGTGTTAACATTTTAGTGGATTGATGCGCCCAAAAATGCGGTCAAGACCCGCAAGACGATGTTGACGAAAGTTTCACTGCAGCTGACAATCTAGACCTACACTTGTCACTGATAAGGAATGATGCTTGTTAAGTTGGAGCAGTAAGCCGAGTTTATAAACGTCCGCCGTCGCATTAAATACACGATCCGATAAATTAGACTGATATTTTCATCCGAATTTGTATTTTTTTTTTCACCAAATGAGTGATGAGTTTATATTTATTTATTTATTTATTTATTTATTTATTTAATAGTAAACGGACAAGTGTCCTATATATAAAAATATAAAAAAATGGCTGTCTTATAGTGAATATACTAGGTAAACATAATATAATTAACTATTATTATTATTAAGTAACAATTCAATATTAAAAATTCAAAGTAAACGCTTAAATTACTAGAAAACAAAATTAAAAGAAAATCACTCAAATAAATCTAGTAAGAATTTTTTCAATATAACTTTATTCGAATGGAATAAGTCCAAATGATTAGAAACCAGATTTCCAATAGCTTTCAATCTTTCCATAGGCGAGTTTGACTAATAGTTAGTTCGGAATGTATGTAGACAAAAAAGTTCATGATGAGTTGTGTTTCTAGTTGGGACTTTAAAAGGGATTTCTTGAAGTATGTCGGGGCATCGATTATACCATTAACTAAATTAAATACAAAAATTGCATCATAATAACTTTTTCTAGCTTCAAGGGTGTTAATATTTAAAGTTGACTGAATACAAGAGTAATTAATATTCTCAAATGGAATATGCATTTTATATGCCATATATCTTAGAAATTTGTGCTGATAATCTGGGTGCGTAATCTGCTGAAGATGAAGCTACGATAGATGTGGTAATCTGCTGTTTAATCTGGCCCGGATTAAATGATCTGCGCGCAGATGAGTTTGATTTGGGTATAGTGTAAACGTAATATTATGTATATTGGTCGAAGAAGACGAATGGCAAAAAATACGTTTCTTTTGGTTTAGCTTCCGATTTCACATCAGTATCAATTTCCAGTTCTCGCATCTTTTTATAGCGAACCAGATCTGAATATCACAAATTGCAACTGTTTTTGAACGTATCTCATACTACACCATTAATGGCCGAGGCCGTCCTAGCTGAATTGTCAGTCATCCCCGACAATGCAGATGTGACCAGGAATCTAGACCTAGCATACGGAAGTCTTGTTTAGGGAGCACTGGCTATTCGTTAATTAGGAGATTATCAACAGATATCAAAAAGTTGAATATTATAAGGAATAATCAAAATCAAGTTGTTTTTTTTATTTTATTTTTTTTTCACGATAAGAATTTACGTATACAAGTACGGTAAGTGCAAAAATCTATCAAATTGATTTCAATTTATTTAGCCATAAAATTGGCTTTAGATCCAACGAATTTGATAAATGCATCTAGTCCGGGCTGATTTGCGGTTGCATAATATGGCAGTTTCGACATACGCTCAATCCATTGTACGATTTTCGGATATTTAGCACCATCAATAGGGTAAATCACGTTCGACGTAGTTACGGTAGAAACGCATGACAGGTCAGCGACTGTTAAAGAATCACCAACCATGAATTGATCTTCAGAAAGGAACTTCTCCAGGAAGTCATATCCTTCGAAGATCTGGGCAACTGTTCTGTCGTCCACATGCGTTTGATTCAAACGAACTAATTGCTTCTGGAAGAAAATAGTAAAGATACATAATAATCATTTATGATGGTACATTACAGATATGTTTGTTTGTAAGCTTAGGGTAATAAATATATATATTGTATATTAATTGTCTTAATAGCTCCAATGGAGCATGAACGCGTCTCTTTTCGATGCGCTTTTATACGTATACACGCTCCGTTTCATCGATCCGTTCTGTCGTTCAGATAAAACCTAAGATAAGGAGCTTATAAGCCGCGTGTCACAGTACGCAGAGGTATTTTTTTTTATTTTATTAACGCTCCGGGAAATTAGCCCCAGAATTCTAGATTCAAGCATCGTCGTGGCGGCTTAGATCTCACGGTTACCGAGTGCGTCAAACTAAAGCTCGCCACCCATGGACGAGCACAACCATGACCAAACTTCCATTGAACCATCAAATATCATATAACGGTGGAAACGAAGAGATTTTTTTCTATAGAGTTTGACGTGGTTCGATGCATGCTCGCGACCAAAATGCTTGCCGTGGGTAGCGACCTTAAGGTTAAACTCAATTCAATTTTTATTTGTTACTCCTTCCAATGTAAGACAAGTCTTGTGTATAGGAGGCATACGAAATGAATTGTATATTCAATTCATTTTAAATTTTACCCTTCCTAATTGATTAATTTTAATTAATTTAAAGATGAGAAAATATTACTTACAACAGACTCCTTAATCACGGGAAACAGCACACCTGCGTCAAAGAAAAGTCGCTGATCGATTCTAGCTCTCTCGTATAAATCCCGTGGATATAGAGAGACATTTTTGGCGTATTTACTGATTAAGTAAGTTGATATCGCATGACTGTCCCAGATGAATTTTCCCTCATCTTCTAAAGTCGGCACTGTATGTTGCGGATTCCTCTTAAGATATTCCTCGGAAAGATGTTCTTGGTTTAGAAGTCCGACTTCTTTAAAGTCAATATCAAGTCCTATTGCATTCGCAGTCAACAGTACACAGCGCACCGGGGGGCTCCATATAGTTCCGTACACGATTGGTTTTCCCATTGCGATCTGAGTAGAGTCCGTTAATCAACTGATGACTGAAAGTTTTGGTACTCGTTAACCTTGCTTTTTGCAGATAAGATTACATACTACAAATATATACATAGTACGTATCATAGATCCAATATAATTGACAGCCATCATGACTAACAAAAAAACAAAAAATAATTTACACTATTAATAACACAGTCATTTACTTATAAGCCCCGGTGCACATGGACGTCCAACTGACGCCGGACGCCGCGTCATTTTCAATCGGATAGGAGGAAATACATTGCAGGCAATGGAGCGATGCACAAGGGCCGTCGCGATAGCTACCTGGGATGCCGCTGGTTTCTGCAGCAGTTCACGCGTCCTTGAATACATTTTGATCAAGCCGGGCCACATACACTCTATTTCGGAACACAGTCACAATGTGTGATTTGTGTGAAGTTTCTTAAGCCATTCGCATGAGTATCACATTTACTCAAGCGATGCTTTGAAATTTTCTCCGAATGAATCTACGAAAAAATAGGGGAATTTTCCTGCTCGTTCCTTTAGAAGCGAGATGTTTGTCGTGAATGGCGGCCTTTAGTAGAATTTGGAAGCAAAAAGAAAACCTTCTGTAAGTTCAATATAACCCTTAAAAACCCTGCAGTATCCTAGAGTATTTTTATAAAGTTTCCCGGCAAACAGGAGTGAAACTTCATTGCACTTTTCTTCAAAATCACTTTAGGGGATACCGGCAAAATAGACCTACATCGACTTTGTACTATACGACTTTTCAATGGACTTCGAAGCCGTAGTTGAGGAATTTCCGCTTTAGGAACTACACTATGTGTGGGTTCAAGGTTCTTACAACCTAAAGTGAAAATGGATTCCCATGCCTTACGCGTTTTGTTTTTTGTTTTACAAGTACAACGGATATGCTTCAATTAATCATTTAGTGTAGTTAGTAGCGAAATTTAGCCTTTTATTGTTAATTTTCCGAAAAGTTGTAAAACCATGCCGGTGAACGATGAAAAAATAATTAAAAATAATAAATACGATAAAGATATTAAAAGCGATTTTTATTTCATGAAGATCCTCACATTAATTTTAAGTAGAATCTCTTATTAAAACAAGAAAGGGCATTCTAATTTTTTATCAGCCTTTCATGTTTTTCAAAAAGAAATCGCATTGACAAATCATAAGAATTGTTCATAAAATTATGTGGCTGCCCTATAAAATTTTAATTAAATTTTCTGTATGGTTTTAAGAAGGCTTTTTCTTGGATAAAAATCATAGGGATTTCTTCTTACTTTTGTTCTATTTTATGTGGTAGTTTTTGCTCTGTGTATATGCAATAGTAAATATACAAAATCATTTTGTTGCCTAAAGGAAATTTGTCGGATTGTATCTGTACTAAGGATCTAAGTTTTCTCTTCAAATTTGAGTTTGAATGTTAACTAAATCAAGAGACACTCCAAGCTAAGACACACTCCATTTTTCACTTCGCTACTCTAATATGAGCTGTAAGGTTTTTTTCGAATCAGTTGTTCTGCTCTGATCTGGACTGTTGAATAAAACACAGCAATTTATTTTAAAATGTGTACGCCTGAATACAGTAAAGGCGTTTAAATTTGAGCAAATCGATGTATTGTTAAGTTTATTTAGCAGTAATATTGGCCTTAGATCCAACCCGTTGGATGAATGCTTCAATTCCGGGTTGGTTCACGGCTGCATAATATGGCAGCTTCGACATTCGCTCGATCCACTCTATTATTTTTGGGTATTTTGCACCATCAATGGGGTAAATTACATTCAATGAAATTACGGTGGAAACACATGACAGGTCAGCAACTGTTAACGTATTTCCAACCATGAATTTATCTTCTGTAAGGAATTCCTCCAAAAAGTTATATCCCTCGAAAACCTTGGCAACTGTTCTCTCGTCGACATGAGTCCGGTTCAAACGGACTAGCTGTGCCTGGAAGAAACAACAAATTGGAAATAAAGACACACTGTAAGCTAACATTATTTATTTATTTTATGCTTATACCAATCCTAATTACTTCATTTACTTCACTATACCCAGATTACTTCATCTGTGCGCAGATCATTTAATCTAGGTCAGATTAAACAGCAGATTACTTCATCTGGCGTAGCTTCATTGCAGCAGATTACGCACAAAAATCATCTCTATCTAAACTCACCACATATGTGGTGAAAATAAATTAAAATCCGAATGAAAATATTAGTCTGGTTGACCGGATCGTTTATTTAATGTGATGACGGACGTTTATAAACTCGGTTTACCGCTCCAACTTAACAAACATCATTCAAACGAGTTCTTTATCAGAAACAATGACAAGAGAAACTCTAGATTATTATCCAAATGGGTCCCTGGCTTGATACCCAGGATAATTATGTATTATCGTTTTTTTTCCTTTTTCTTTTTCGATATTTTTAGTAATCCTACTGGAAATACAGTACTTGAAGATAATAGTTGCTCAAACTATTTTATTCACTTTTTCGCAAGAATTCTTCGAAGTTGTTAGAATTACGGTTTTTTATTGGCTCAGCTTATTACAAATTATGATATGTGTATCTTATCTAGAAATAGTGAACAGTTTTGAAAGAAGTTCACTTAGTTGGTGAAAAGTGCAGTTTGGGTGAAAATAGGAAAAAGTTAGTAGGACAAAGTGCGATTTGTCGCGAGACAATCGAGCTATTTGCGAAAGACTAGATGTTCCTGGGTATAATGTGCAATGATACTCGAAGAAATTTCGGGAAATGGGTCCCACCGAGTGTAAGAAAGGCTTTAAGCGATCAAGAAAAAACTAATGCCTTTGTAGATCGCTTCTTACCATAGCAAAGCCATCCGAACTGGTTGAAAACTTCATCTGACTTTAAAAACGATCTATTTCTAGCAATATTTTGCGAATCTAATCAAGTTTGTTGAGAAAAAAGCTTCTAAAAGCTGGCTTACGTGCGTTGGAACCAGTCCGTAAGCCACACTTTCCGTTAAAAAAGCAGGCTAAAATGTTTGAAATGGGCACAGGAGCATGTGATATGAACTCAGAAGATTTGGAACATTGCCATCATTTTTTGTGTGCCCATATTTAAGCAGCGTTGCTCAGCGTCGAATACCTTCGATGATTCCCTCCGAAATGTGAAGGCTTTAAGATGTGGGGATTTTTTTCCCGGGCATGAAGTGGTGGTGGTCTCAGCTCAAAAGTAGTAGCATCAGTTTACTTGCAAATACTGGAAAATGAATTGGAGCCTTGTGCGTTAGGCATTCACAGCTATTGGATTTTCTCAAATTTTCCGTCGGACATAAAATCTTCCGCCGCTAACATGTTGCTTAAATTTCAACCATCCCGGAATTATTGCAGTGTTCTCCATCTTCCAAATCTATGTGAAATGCTCCTGAGCCCATTTCAGACGGTTTAGCCTAATGTTTTAACGAAAAGTCTGGCTTACCGACTGGCTTTCACGTACGTAATCCAGCTTTCGCAAGCCTTTTTCTCATCAAACTTGTTGAGATTTGCATAAACTACGTTGTTCATAAGGCCAGATGAAGTTTTGAATCAGTTCGGATGGCCTTGTAACGGTAAGAATGGGGTCAACTGGGGTCGTTTTTTTCTTGACCGTTCAAAGCCTTTCTTCGGCTCGGTTTGGCCCATTTTCCGGAACTTCTACTAGTACCATTTAATAGAACACTGCGCAACATCCATTCTTTTACTTATTTTACAAATACTCCTATTTTTTCACCCAATCTGCACTTTTCTGCTTATTGCGCTATTATCACCAAATGAGTGACCTGCTTTCAAAACTTTTCACTATTTCTAGACAGGATACATATACTTGGTTATAACCTGAGCCAATAAAACACCATCACTCTAACCATTTCGAAGAATTTTAGGAAAAATTGAATTAAGTAGTTTGAGCAGCTTTTTTCTTCCAGCACTGTATATTATTTAATAATAAGCATGTGCTTATCAGAGTAAGAAAAATAGCTGTTTTAATATTCATAGCAAAAAAAAAAGATACGTCAAATGACTAGATTAAACCGGAATAGTGTAGACACCTAAATTAACGTTTTAATCCGCGGGCAGCTGAAGTAGTCTGGGTATAGTTTAAACGTTATATTACGTTTGATAGTAATCGGGTTGCAAATTATATAAATTGGCTTTGGTATGAACATATGTATATATATTTTTGGAACAGATAATAGAATAATACTTACAATAGACTCTTTTACCAGGGGAAACAACACACCCGTGTCAAAGTGGAGTCGCTGATCGATTCTAGCTCTCTCGTATAAATCCCGTGGATATAGAGAGTCATTTTTGCCGTATTTACCGATCAGGTAGGTAGATATCGCATGACTATCCCAAATGAATTTTCCATCATCCTCTAGAGTCGGCACAGTATGTTGGGGATTCTTCTTAATAAATTCTTTGGACAGATTTTGTTCTTTTGCAACACTAACTTCTTTGAAGTCATAATCGAGGCCTATTGCTTTTGCTGTTAGTAGTACACATCGCACCGGAGGACTCGCTATAGTTCCGTACACGATTGGTCTTGCCATTGCGACCTGAGTACATAAAGTTTGAAAAACAACTGATGACTGAAAGTTTTGGTACTCTTCAGAAACACACTATCTGGAATTAAAAATCATTCTCTCTCATGTTAGATAGAAATGACTGAAAGTATCTTTTTTTAGGCGGACACAAATACACGCATTATAGATCATTGTACACTCCTCGGTATAAGTATTTTGACATACGCTGCTATAATGATATCTTCATTTTGTCTAACTGTTGTTTGATGTAACGGATATTTAATTATGCTCCACGCTTTTCATCAATATAAAGCAGTAAATGTGCACAATTTTTTGGCAATAACTTTATGCACTCCCTTTTTAAAGAGCGAAATGCAGTTTGAGAATGCCATTTAGAACGGCATAAGTATTTTGACATCACGTGATCTAGGCAGCATTACTTAAGAGTTCTGAGGTTCTCTTGGAGTGCTATCGAAGTTTATAAAGATTTTGAAATTGCTGATGAGGTCTGCAATGTCAAAGCAAAGATATTGTAATTTTTTAAATTTTCAAAATTTTGACGTCACTTTAGGGGTCCAAACCAAAAATTCTGAGCTTGCATTGAAGGCTTTTATAGAATGCTTTCAAAGTTTGTGAAAATTTGGAAAATTCCGAAGAGTTCGTGGACGGGACTTGAACCCGTAACGACCGTATTCAGGAATGAGACTGACGCCTCTACGCACTGAGCTATCGGTCATCCCGAACTCTTTATTTTCCATTGATTTTAAGCATTGGAACTATATTTGTATGACAAAGGGGTCAGCGTGAATTAGGTACCCAAAAATTTAATTATTAAAAAAAAGGCGGTAAAAGCCAAGAACTATCATTACACACCTTTGAGAACTCTAGAGCTATTGCTAATAACTCTTGAGAAATTCTAACTTTTTTAAGCTTTGAGTGCCAACTTCTGAAATCGTATTCGGTAATGTTCGGTGGCGCTAACGGCGCAAAATTACACCTGACTATGGTTACTATCTATCTAAATCAAAGGCAAATGGAATCTTCAAACTCAAAGAAAAAGTGCTAACCCCAATCGTTACTCTCAAATTTATTTTAGAACTATCAAAATCTGTCCCGATCAGTGGCGTAATCTTCAGGCGGATTCGAATAGTAGAAAAGAAGCTCAAGCTAAATCTGCTAAACTATAGAAACACACTAAGTTTTCCAGAATTAATCACGTGTAACAAAAATCTCTCAAATTTTGGTATTTGGTTATATTTATCAAATGTAAACCTAGTTTTTCCTAACGCTAGAAAAAAATGTGTACTGACGACCAATCCCCCCTCGATGGAAAGATATCTACAACACTGCTATCAGTTCAGAGAAACCCCAGATTTAGCATACACATACATATTTTAAAGATAAATCATTTGATATTTTGAAGCAAATATTGCCGAGGTTACTAATTACTATTACTAATACATTTCGATTCCAAGGGTTAACTCTGACATCCGTCAGTTTTTTGAATGAATCGTCTTTTTCAAGGAAGCTTTTACTAAACTCCAGCGAATCCTTTTTCTAATGACGAGGAACAGCAGAGTAACCTGATCAAATCAAAGGGATGTAAAGAAGAAGGAAAAATAAAAAATGGTTAAACACTTTATTTAGTCACACTTGTAGGTGTTGGTGCAATAAGACGCTTAAACAAATCAATACCACGTTGGTTTGCATTCATATAATATTTTTGCTTTGAAATACGTTCTATCCACTGTAGAAGTTTTGGATATTTAGCAGCATTAATTGGTACGAAAATGTCCAACGTTGTCACGGTGGAGACGCAACACAAATCGGCCACAGTTAAAGAATCACCGACAAGGAATAAATCCTTTGCCAGAAACAATTCCAAGAAGTCATATCCTTCAAATGTTTTCGAAATTGTTCTATCGTCTAGTCCAGTTTGACTACGCCGAATTAGAAACTATTGTAGAGATGAGAATCGTTAGTCATTTTCGAAACTAGTGAACTCTACACGACACCAAATTTATTCTTACCACGATATCTCGCAGTGTTGAAAAAAGAATCCCGGAGTCAAAGTGAAGTCGTTGGTCAACTCTTCCTCTCAAATATAAGTCCTTTGGATAGAGAGAATCGTCGGCAGCATATTTCCCAATTAAGTAAGTAGCAATCGCATGGCTATCCCATATCACCTGCCCATTATCGTCGAGAGTTGGCACCGTATGCTGAGGATTCTTTTTCAGATACTCTTCGGCTAGCTGGTCCTTTTTCAATAGGTTTACTTCTTTGAATTCGATTTCAAGCCCTATGGCACTGGCCGTCAATAGCACAGACCGTACTGGCGGACTGACTATAGTTCCATATACTATTGGCCTGACCATGGTATTCACTACAATGAACAGTTAAAAATATACGGAAAGTTTAAAATGATATCTTCGCAACTTATATAGATAGCAGTACATAATAAAAAACATTTGATGTTAAGTAAAAATTGTGGCAAGTTTAGATATTTACGATTTATAATGTTCTAGCTGAAAGTAAAAAGTTTTATAGCGTCAACACGCAAAACCGATACTTTATTTTCGTAGCTATACTCGTAAATGCGATAAAAATAGATTTTTGCAGGTTTAGGTTCAGCACAAAACGTACGCATTTTAAACAAATTTTAAAACAATTTTCGATTTGAGTCACTTTTTTGCAGGTATGTGCATCAGTGGACAGTGAAATAGATAAAGGGAGGGGGGGGGGGGGGGGGCATTACGGGGATCAATCCCTAATGCATTAGATATGTATAAGTAATATTTAAGCTTAGTTATTGAAAATGAACATTTGACATGCGCTGGATATTCTGGTTCGAAATGTCTGTACTTTTAAAAATCGACGTTTAGTTCACTCTGCTCTTCATTTGTGGAAAAGTACCACTAAAAATTAGCATTTATCTTCATATAACAAAAACATTTTGTAGTTATATCAAAGGAAGACTAAAAAAAAGGTAGATTTTTATAACTTGAAATTGTCCACTCTTTGCGTTGTTGATATCAAAACTAATACAGAAATTAGCGAATCTTAAATACGGCTTTTTATCTAAAATCAAAAAGCTTAACTAGAAGTAATGTTTCATCAGTTACAAGACACAAAGACCGAAATTTTTTCAGATCTTATCATAAAGCATAAGCTTATATCTTTATTCTTCCTTAAGGTTATTTTCGATCGTACTATATGTACTTAAGCAAAAATTTACAATTAAAATTGTCGATGAAGTCTGCAAATTTTTGGCGTCCAATATGGGGTGGATGTGATCTTATCAAGTGAACGACTGTGAAATGGGCCATCAGAGTAGGCGCGTGGTACTGTTACTCGTAGTCATGAGAAACAAGAATCGAAACCTTTTTGGACCTTAACACCAGACTACGTTAATCTACCTTAAGGTGACTTCATCGCTTTTTTATACCCTAGACTTTATTTATAAAGTATTCGTCTGTCTGTCTCTCGGTCCGTCCATTCGCGCGATCACTTTCGATAGAATAAAGCTAGAGACTTGAAATTTTTATCGAATATTTGTAGTAGGATTTAGTTGTTTAGGCAATGGGCAAGATCCAACTAAAGCAACCCATATCTCCCCTACAAATGAAGTTTCAAATAAGCGATAACTTTTGATTGAATGAAGCTAGCCACTTGAAATGTTGGTCAAATGTTTGCAGAAGGATCTAGTAGGTTGTAATTGAAAATGGGCTAGCAGGAGGTGCATGCTGACAACTGCATTCATCGAAACTACAATAGCTTATGCCAACGAAACGTCAACTGGGCCATATGGAAAAGTTGACGCGCTATTGCCAAAGAGCGATCACTTCATACTTTCCCCTCTGCCAGTAGATTTATATGTATTGAGAAATAGTATAAACTACATAGTATAGATACACAAGAGAATCAATACACACAAATCTACCGACGGAGGCTAAAGTTGTATGGAGTGAGCTTTCTTGTGTATTTATTGATTCTCTTGTGTATCTATACTGTGTAGTATATACCATTTGTCAATACATACAAATCTTCTGGCAGAGGGGAAAGTTCTATGGAGTGATAGCTCTTGTAGAATAGCAATCCTCTTTGCTATGGCCCATAAGGGGTCAGGGCAATTGAGTATTATTATGTATACTACATTTCAATATAATTGCGTCTTCTTCTCGACCTTAAGACCTATTCATCAATCTTTCTATCTAAGCGCTAATTTATACAATACTTGCGGCTCAAACCGGAAAAGAAATGCGGTTTGCTATTCGGTTTGCTATGTGGCGTGCTTTTTTCTTATAGCATTGCTCTGGCGCCACAACTATTTTCTTTGAGTTTATCGCTCAATGCGGTTTGACGGTTAGACAGTTTATTCCATTATTTTAAAGATTTAAAGTTGAAAACCCTTACATATAGAGTTCTACAATTTAAGAACGAACATGACGACTCCAAATGCACTTTTATTAAAAAATATTTAATTTAATTCATACTCATTCACCCCCTAACCAATTTCTTGAATATCAAATTAGCATACGCATTTCAATGGATTTTATAAGTTAAATTGCTTTGCCGTTCCATTTTAGGAATGTTTATTGAATTTCTCCATTTATTTTACAATCTGGTAAGAAATTGTTTATCCATGGCTGTCGATAATGTAGTGTATGTTTTTTTTTCTTCTTTTGGGACGCAGACAGACAGAGTCATGAATGTATAGACATATATGCATCGATATATTTTTAATGTATCCATGCTTAACAGTGCTCTTCGAAGTGCTTATAGAAAATGTAGGAGCACTATCCATCTTACGGTTCTCATCATATTGCATTTTCTTGATGCTGATGGAGTACCAATTCAATTCAATTTTTCTGGTTGTTAGTAGGTTTTTTATGGGACGAACATGCACATATATAAACATTCCTTACGTTATAAAATTTAATGCAAACCTGGAGAATTTCACTAGGTCAGGTAGGTAACGCAATGAGTTTTGTTGGCTCATCATGGTAATGAAGTACATACTGTGTTCGTTATTTTTTGCCTTACAGTTAACAAATTACAGAAGCAAAAGGAGCTAAATTTTTATACCCTTCACGGATGTGATAGGGTATATTAACTTTGTCAAGAAGTTTCCAACGCACAGAAGGAACCATCTCCGACCATATAAACTATATAAATTCGTTCTTAGTATGATGAGACGAACCGATTAAGCTTTGTCCGCCTGTCCGTATGTTCGTCTGTCTGTTTGGTTCTATGCAAACTAGTCTCACAGTTTTAAAGCTATCGAACTGAAATTTTGTACAAAGCCTTCTTTCTATTGCACGCTGTATATATGTCGGAACCAACGAAATCGGACGACTACGTTATATAGCTGCCATATAGGAACTACTGTTCCAAAAGCATGTTTTTGTTAGAAAAACTTTTTTATTTCTTAAGATATCTTTACCAAATTTCATATTATTCAATCATAATGACTGCCAAACCACGTTCCTAAATTGGTTTGATATCGGCAAGCAAATGTGGATAAAATTCACATCGTTTTATGGTTTTGTATAAATAACAAAACAGTTCACAGTCCAAGATTATTGACTACGCCTTCTCAAGATCAATTCGGTCACTTGCATTCGGGATGCAGTCCACTAGCCCAACCGCTTAGTGTTTTTACCTGAAAAATGTCAGGCCACAAACCCTTCGACCGTTCTAATCAATTTTGAACTGGCGATATTGAACTGAGGCAAATAATTTCAGCTTCAGGTGCAGTCCTCCAAACTTGCGATGACGAGCTGTGAAAGCGTGGCTAATCGACAGTCCATTGTGGTCTAGACCATGGCCTGCATAACGTAATCGTTTTGTTCGTGGTGTTTAAAGACTTTGGCTTGCAGCTTTTCACAACAAACATAGGTCTTCAGTTAAACTTCTGGTAAGTGGACTCCTTAAAAGTCATTCCTGAGTCATTCAGTTTGGAAGTGATTAGTAATTAATAACATGACCTGCACTTAATTGCATTGACCCTCCAAGAGCATGGGCGCGTCAACATATCTAGCAGTTCTATGATTAGTTAACGTTTCGATACCATACATATATACTTTTCGGACGTGTAGTTACTAATATGCACCTCCTATCCGCACCGGATCAAGGGGATCAAACTTCCATTCTCTAGATCGCAGAGCGGTGACCGAACGAACACAGCCACCGACCACGTTATCTTTATCATATTAATGTTATTAGGGCCGAGAATGTGTCAACTATGGCATCCGATTTGGCATTAAACAATTTGATCTTGTAATAAGCAAATTCACAACACCACTTAGAATTCCTGCCGAAAGATTGAATCTATTTCTCATTTAGAAAATTGTCTGGACAATATTCTAAAAAACTTTTAATGAATAAAGTTTAAAAAATTGACAAGAATTTACTCGAAATCTGCCAGACTGCTGAATATATTGCTTTGCTTTATATATGAACTTTCATTTCAATTGAGAGAAGTGTCAACTTCAGATAAATATCTTTGGTAGTCGCATCATCAGCCGCTTAAGTTCCGGGAAAGACGAAAATGGAGAATTTAAGTTGGAATCGTTTTTAGTTGTCCTTCTGACAACGTACTATCCTGGATGTGGTGAGCCTGATGGGTGCAGATACATCTCATGATAGCGTACGAGTATTGCATAATTTTGTGCAAATATTTGTTCACATAGCGCCTTAAAAGTTTATTTTAGTAACTACTTTGCACATGTTGAACATTTTGAGAATGAAAATATTTTTTTTTACTTGTACGAGTATATGTGTGTCTTCTTGCCTTCACCCCCCTTAAACTACATATCACTCGCCGCTTTCGAGACATTCGGACAGAGTTGATCTCTGAATCGAACGGCCTGGATCAAGTGAGCAGCAAATTTACACTGCCACCATACAGATAATTCGCCGCGTGGGGGCATATTGTGGACGCCGTATACAAACATGCAGAACGAATTTCCGGGAAAAAAGCTGACATTCAACCAATTCACTTTCAACTCTGATCCAATACGAGACCTGGATCATAGACCGCTCAATCGTTTCGTATGGGAATGAGCTTTTATTCGGGTGATGAAAATCCGGCTATTAGACATAAACATTGTGATTCAGTCGAGCATTTGGCTATAAGGGCTACGGCGACAATCAATCTTATTCTTACGCGGTTGTAGTATGGGAGTACTGACATCTGAAATGACAGACAGCCTTCAAAATAGACTACAACAAAACTACTTCAAATTAATTGCCTATTAAGCAAAAACTCCTGAAAATCTAATGCAAAATAAGGAACCACCATGAAGCATGGCAACTCGCATATATTATGGAGCCTGTCATCATCCGCATTCATCATAAATATTTTTCCTGTCGTGCTGTCAAGCGTGAAAATGATGGAGAAAATGTGAAAGTTCTTCAAAGTTGAAATTATCATTACTTTGTATAGCTGGTTTCTGGCTTTCTTGCGACTTCAAAAACAATACTGAAGAGCACAAGCTCTTCCTAACAAGCCCAACAAGTTCATGACATTCCTCCCCAGTTATTGTTGTTCACATCAACGTTTTCATATCGGCATGCTCACACTTCTCAATAGAAAGTACATTTCTGCTGCTTCCTTTATTTTTCCAGCAACCTTGACTACCATCACCGTCAACCATATTGTTCCTGTATAAGGAGCGTAGGTACATATGTATGTGGAAAACGTGGATTTTGCAGTTAAGCTTCTCGTGTCAGAAGTCAAAGGTATCACCATAGAGGAAAAATATAACAGAGTTGGAACTCAGTATAAACTAAGCAAAGGTTGCCCATAGTATTTCACTTGCGTATGTGTTGTGTTCACTAATCGGTACACAATGGATGTGAAAAAAGTGAAAACTAAAGCCCCCCATCTACCTTGCGATCAGTCGACGCCTATCTGGCGATATTGTGATCGTCAGTTCGATCGCAGAGTGTATGCGCCTATCGTTGTCGTTTTGTTTCTACAGTTCCATATAATTTTAGCCGCGAAATATTTTGTGGCGATTCATCGTTAGATTAATCCGACGATGAATAGCGTTGTCGTCTTACGATGAATTGCATTGTCTATGGGGGTCTTATATCCGCGTTCATTGTGCCTGGCGGGGCCTCTAAAATCGGAGTGAACTTCGCATGGCAACGGATAGCAAACCCATTTCGTATTGGATGCATTATCAATGAGATCGCATGCTGTTTGATCCTCTCTGGCAAATGTACATGAACGCTGATAGACTGTGAAAAGATGGCGACCGTGCGCTCTTCAGGTAAGGGGAACCATGCGAAATTGTGGGATGGTCATCAAGAATCTTTGTGGGTGCGGGTGGGTGAATCTTTGTGGGTGTGGCTTGTAGCAAGTGAATGAATAAAAAGTGTGTGATGAAAAATCGGAAACTGAATCTTTATGGTCGCATTTTAGGATGTCCGGAAAGAAAAAAACATGCTATGTGGTCTATGATTTAGTATTATATATGATTTATGGCATATGAATAATGATGTAGAATGATTTTTTCTAAAGTGGTGGAGGTGCTATTAGCGTGTTTTTAAAATTTGTAAAATTTTTCAAATAAATCGTTTTTTCATCACAGACGTTTCATCATGCACTTGACACAAGCCACGCCCCCAAAGATGGAAATGCACGAATGCAATGGCCGAAAATGGTAACTCACACATATGAAATTGAGGAGCCATGTCACGCATACAATAGCAACTGAGGAAGCTTGGGCGTTTTAATCAACAGACACAGTTGATTTGATGTGTTGCTGTCCTTATCACTCTAAAGGTCGGTTTACTTTAGATTGTAGCCGTTGCTTGTAGAGTGGTGAGGCTCATTTGTGTGCGTGGGACTATTTACATCCTGCTTTAAAAATAAATCTGTTCTGAGTTCCTGCTCTTAGTATACCTGGGCTAGAGGGGAATTTTAGCTTCAAATGCAGCCTGAACCCTGCCCCAAAAACCAAAAATACCATTCCGGACGAAAACCTGCGAAAAACCCCGAAAATTTCATGGCAAAGTGACCCCTCGACTGCCAAATATAAAAGTGCCTGTAACTTCGTTATTTGAGCAGCTAGAGGGGTCAAACTTGCACTTTTTCAAACGGCTCCATCTCCAAAACCACGGAGGCTAGAGACTTGAATGTTAGCTTAAAATGCAGCCTGAACCCTGCCCTAAAAACCAAAAATATCATTCCGGACGGAAACCTGCGAAAAAACCCGAAAATTTCATGGCAAAGTGACCCCTCGACTGCCAAATATAAAAGTGCCTGTAACTTCGTTATTTGAGCAGCTAGAGGGGTCAAACTTGCACTTTTTCAAAAAGCTCCTTCTCCAAAACCCCGGGGGCTAGAGACTTGAATTTTAGCTTCAAATGCAGCCTGAACCCTGCCCCAAAAACCAAAATTACCATTCCGGACGAAAACCTGCGGAAAACCCCGAAAATTTCATGGCAAAGTGACCCCTCGACTGCCAAATATAAAAGTGCCTGTAACTTCGTTATTTGAGCAGCTAGAGGAGTCAAATTCGCACTTTTCCAAAAGGCTCCATTTCCCAAACCACGGAGGCTAGAGACTTGAATTTTAGCTTCAAATGCAGCCTGAACAAAAAATACCATTCCGGACAAAAACCTGCGAGAAACCCCGAAAATTTCATGGCAAAGTGACACCTCGACTGCCAAATATAAGTGCCTGTAACTTCGTTATTTAAGCAGCTAGAGGGGTCAAACTTGCACTTTTTCAAAAGGCTCCATCTCCAACACCACGGAGGCTAGAGACTTGAATTTTAGCTTCAAATGCAGCCTTAACCAAAAATACCATTCCGAACGAAAACCTGCGAAAAACCCCGAAAATTTCATGGCAAAGTGACCCGTCGACTGCCAAATATAAAAGTGCCTGTAACTTCGTTATTTGAGCAGCTAGAGGGGTCAAACTTGCACTTTTTCGAAAGGCTCCATCTCCAACACCACGGAGGCTAGAGACTTGAATTTTAGCTTCAAATGCAGCCTGAACCAAAAATACCAT
Organism: Chloromyia formosa; assembly: GCA_964017055.1. Taxonomy (NCBI): domain Eukaryota; kingdom Metazoa; phylum Arthropoda; class Insecta; order Diptera; family Stratiomyidae; genus Chloromyia; species Chloromyia formosa. Next base: position 131,479,376 of record OZ024814.1, read on the forward strand.
TCCGAACGAAAACCTGCGAAAAACCCCGAAAATTTCATGGCAAAGTGACCCCTCGACTGCCAAATATAAAAGTGCCTGTAACTTCGTTATTTGAGCAGCTAGAGAGGTCAAACTTGCAATTTTTCAAAAGGCACCATCTCCAAAACCACGGAGGCTAGAGACTTGAATTTTAGCTTCAAATGCAGCTTGAACGCTGCCCCAAAAACCAAAAATACCATTCCGGACGAAAACCTGCGAAAAACCCCGAAAATTGCATGGCAAAGTGACCCCTCGACTGCCAAATATAAAAGTGCCTGTAACTTCGTTATTTGAGCAGCTAGAGGGGTCAAACTTGCACTTTTTCAAAAGGCTCCATCTCCAAAACCACGGAGGCTAGAGACTTGAATTTTAGCTTCAAATGCAGCCTGAACCCTGCCCCAAAAACTAAAAATACCATTCCGGACGAAAACCTGCGAAAAACCCCGAAAATTTCATGGCAAAGTGACCCGTTGACTGCCAAATATAAAAGTGCCTGCAACTTCGTTATTTGAGCAGCTAGAGGGGTCAAACTTGCACTTTTTCAAAAGGCTCCATCTCCAAAACCACGGAGGCTAGAGACTTGAATTTTAGCTTCAAATGCAGCCTGAACCCTGCCCCAAAAACCAAAAGCACCATTCCGGACGAAAAACTTGCGAAAAACCCCGAAAATTTCATGGCAAAGTGACCCCTCGACTGCCAAATATAAAAGTGCCTGTAACTTCGTTATTTGAGCAGCTAGAGGGGTCAAACTTGCACTTTTTCAAAAGGCTCCATCTCCAAAACCACGGAGGCTAGAGACTTGAATTTTAGCTTCAAATGCAGCCTGAACCCTGCCCCAAAAACCAAAAACACCATTCCGAACGAAAACCTGCGAAAAACCCCGAAAATTTCATGGCAAAGTGACCCCTCGACTGCCAAATATAAAAGTGCCTGTAACTTCGTTATTTGAGCAGCTAGAGGGGTCAAACTTGCACTTTTTCAAAAGGCTCCATCTCCAAAGCCTCGGAGGCAAGAGGCTTGAATTTTAGCTTCAAATGCAGCCTGAACCCTGCCCCAAAAACCAAAAGCACCATTCCGGACGAAAAACTTGCGAAAAACCCCGAAAATTTCATGGCAAAGTGACCCCTCGACTGCCAAATATAAAAGTGCCTGTAACTTCGTTATTTGAGCAGCTAGAGGGGTCAAACTTGCACTTTTTCAAAAGGCTCCATCTCCAAAACCACGGAGGCTAGAGACTTGAATTTTAGCTTCAAATGCAGCCTGAACCCTGCCCCAAAAACCAAAAACACCATTCCGAACGAAAACCTGCGAAAAACCCCGAAAATTTCATGGCAAAGTGACCCCTCGACTGCCAAATATAAAAGTGCCTGTAACTTCGTTATTTGAGCAGCTAGAGGGGTCAAACTTGCACTTTTTCAAAAGGCTCCATCTCCAAAGCCTCGGAGGCAAGAGACTTGAATTTTAGCTTCAAATGCAGCCTGAACCCTGCCCCAAAAACCAAAAACACCACTCCGGACGAAAACCTGCGAAAAACCCCGAAAATTTCATGGCAAAGTGACCCCTCGACTGCCAAATATAAAAGTGCCTGTAACTTCGTTATTTGAGCAGCTAGAGGGGTCAAACTTGCACTTTTTCAAAAGGCTCCATCTCCAAAACCACGGAGGCTAGAGACTTGAATTTTAGCTTCAAATGCAGCCTGAACCCTGCCCCAAAAACCAAAAACACCATTCCGGACGAAAACCTGCGAAAAACCCCGAAAATTTCATGGCAAAGTGACCCCTCGACTGCCAAATATAAAAGTGCCTGTAACTTCGTTATTTGAGCAGCTAGAGGGGTCAAACTTGCACTTTTTCAAAAGGCTCCATCTCCAAAACCACGGAGGCTAGAGACTTGAATTTTAGCTTCAAATGCAGCCTGAATCCTGCCCCAAAAACCAAAAACACCATTCCGGACGAAAACCTGCGAAAAACCCCGAAAATTTCATGGCAAAGTGACCCCTCGACTGCCAAATATAAAAGTGCCTGTAACTTCGTTATTTGAGCAGCTATAGAGGGGTCAAACTTGCACTTTTTCAAAAGGCTCCATCTCCAAAACCACGGAGGCTAGAGACTTGAATTTTAGCTTCAAATGCAGCCTGAACCCTGCCCCAAAAACCAAAAACACCATTCCGGACGAAAACCTGCGAAAAACCCCGAAAATTTCATGGCAAAGTGACCCCTCGACTGCCAAATATAAAAGTGCCTGTAACTTCGTTATTTGAGCAGCTAGAGGGGTCAAACTTGCACTTTTTCAAAAGGCTCCATCTCCAAAACCACGGAGGCTAGAGACTTGAATTTTAGCTTCAAATGCAGCCTGAACCCTGCCCCAAAAACCAAAAACACCATTCCGGACGAAAACCTGCGAAAAACCCCGAAAATTTCATGGCAAAGTGACCCCTCGACTGCCAAATATAAAAGTGCCTGTAACTTCGTTATTTGAGCAGCTAGAGGGGTCAAACTTGCACTTTTTCAAAAGGCTCCATCTCCAAAACCACGGAGGCTAGAGACTTGAATTTTAGCTTCAAATGCAGCCTGAACCCTGCCCCAAAAACCAAAAACACCATTCCGGACGAAAACCTGCGAAAAACCCCGAAAATTTCATGGCAAAGTGACCCCTCGACTGCCAAATATAAAAGTGCCTGTAACTTCGTTATTTGAGCAGCTAGAGGGGTCAAACTTGCACTTTTTCAAAAGGCTCCATCTCCAAAACCACGGAGGCTAGAGACTTGAATTTTAGCTTCAAATGCGGCCTGAATCCTGCCCCAAAAACCAAAAACACCATTCCGGACGAAAACCTGCGAAAAACCCCGAAAATTTCATGGCAAAGTGACCCCTCGACTGCCAAATATAAAAGTGCCTGTAACTTCGTTATTTGAGCAGCTATAGAGGGGTCAAACTTGCACTTTTTCAAAAGGCTCCATCTCCAAAACCACGGAGGCTAGAGACTTGAATTTTAGCTTCAAATGCAGCCTGAACCCTGCCCCAAAAACCAAAAACACCATTCCGGACGAAAACCTGCGAAAAACCCCGAAAATTTCATGGCAAAGTGACCCCTCGACTGCCAAATATAAAAGTGCCTGTAACTTCGTTATTTGAGCAGCTAGAGGGGTCAAACTTGCACTTTTTCAAAAGGCTCCATCTCCAAAACCACGGAGGCTAGAGACTTGAATTTTAGCTTCAAATGCGGCCTGAATCCTGCCCCAAAAACCAAAAACACCATTCCGGACGAAAACCTGCGAAAAACCCCGAAAATTTCATGGCAAAGTGACCCCTCGACTGCCAAATATAAAAGTGCCTGTAACTTCGTTATTTGAGCAGCTAGAGGGGTCAAACTTGCACTTTTTCAAAAGGCTCCATCTCCAAAACCACGGAGGCTAGAGACTTGAATTTTAGCTTCAAATGCAGCCTGAACCCTGCCCCAAAAACCAAAAACACCATTCCGGACGAAAACCTGCGAAAAACCCCGAAAATTTCATGGCAAAGTGACCCCTCGACTGCCAAATATAAAAGTGCCTGTAACTTCGTTATTTGAGCAGCTAGAGGGGTCAAACTTGCACTTTTTCAAAAGGCTCCATCTCCAAAACCACGGAGGCTAGAGACTTGAATTTTAGCTTCAAATGCAGCCTGAACCCTGCCCCAAAAACCAAAAATACCATTCCGGACGAAAACCTGCGAAAAACCCCGAAAATTTCATGGCAAAGTGACCCCTCGACTGCCAAATATAAAAGTGCCTGTAACTTCGTTATTTGACCAGCTAGAGGGGTCAAACTTGCACTTTTTCAAAAGGCTCCATCTCCAAAACCACGGAGGCTAGAGACTTGAATTTTAGCTTCAAATGCGGCCTGAATCCTGCCCCAAAAACCAAAAACACCATTCCGGACGAAAACCTGCGAAAAACCCCGAAAATTTCATGGCAAAGTGACCCCTCGACTGCCAAATATAAAAGTGCCTGTAACTTCGTTATTTGAGCAGCTAGAGGGGTCAAACTTGCACTTTTTCAAAAGGCTCCATCTCCAAAACCACGGAGGCTAGAGACTTGAATTTTAGCTTCAAATGCAGCCTGAACCCTGCCCCAAAAACCAAAAACACCATTCCGGACGAAAACCTGCGAAAAACCCCGAAAATTTCATGGCAAAGTGACCCCTCGACTGCCAAATATAAAAGTGCCTGTAACTTCGTTATTTGAGCAGCTAGAGGGGTCAAACTTGCACTTTTTCAAAAGGCTCCATCTCCAAAACCACGGAGGCTAGAGACTTGAATTTTAGCTTCAAATGCGGCCTGAACCCTGCCCCAAAAACCAAAAACACCATTCCGGACGAAAACCTGCGAAAAACCCCGAAAATTTCATGGCAAAGTGACCCCTCGACTGCCAAATATAAAAGTGCCTGTAACTTCGTTATTTGAGCAGCTAGAGGGGTCAAACTTGCACTTTTTCAAAAGGCTCCATCTCCAAAACCACGGAGGCTAGAGACTTGAATTTTAGCTTCAAATGCAGCCTGAACCCTGCCCCAAAAACCAAAAACACCATTCCGGACGAAAACCTGCGAAAAACCCCGAAAATTTCATGGCAAAGTGACCCCTCGACTGCCAAATATAAAAGTGTCTGTAACTTCGTTATTTGAGCAGCTAGAGGGGTCAAACTTGCACTTTTTCAAAAGGCTCCATTTCCAAAACCACGGAGGCTAGAGACTTGAATTTTAGCTTCAAATGTAGCCTGAACCCTGCCCCAAAAACCAAAAGCACCATTCCGGACGAAAACCTGCGAAAAACCCCGAAAATTTCATGGCAAAGTGACCCCTCGACTGCCAAATATAAAAGTGCCTGTAACTTCGTTATTTGAGCAGCTAGAGGGGTCAAACTTGCACTTTTTCAAAAGGCTCCATCTCCAAAACCACGGAGGCTAGAGACTTGAATTTTAGCTTCAAATGCAGCCTGAACCCTGCCCCAAAAACCAAAAACACCATTCCGGACGAAAACCTGCGAAAAACCCCGAAAATTTCATGGCAAAGTGACCCCTCGACTGTCAAATATAAAAGTGCCTGTAACTTCGTTATTTGAGCAGCTAGAGGGGTCAAACTTGCACTTTTTCAAAAGGCTCCATCTCCAAAACCACGGAGGCTAGAGACTTGAATTTTAGCTTCAAATGCAGCCTGAACCCTGCCCCAAAAACCAAAAACACCATTCCGGACGAAAACCTGCGAAAAACCCCGAAAATTTCATGGCAAAGTGACCCCTCGACTGCCAAATATAAAAGTGCCTGTAACTTCGTTATTTGAGCAGCTAGAGGGGTCAAACTTGCACTTTTTCAAAAGGCTCCATCTCCAAAACCACGGAGGCTAGAGACTTGAATTTTAGCTTCAAATGCAGCCTGAACCCTGCCCCAAAAACCAAAAACACCATTCCGGACGAAAACCTGCGAAAAACCCCGAAAATTTCATGGCAAAGTGACCCCTCGACTGTCAAATATAAAAGTGCCTGTAACTTCGTTATTTGAGCAGCTAGAGGGGTCAAACTTGCACTTTTTCAAAAGGCTCCATCTCCAAAACCACGGAGGCTAGAGACTTGAATTTTAGCTTCAAATGCGGCCTGAACCCTGCCCCAAAAACCAAAAACACCATTCCGGACGAAAACCTGCGAAAAACCCCGAAAATTTCATGGCAAAGTGACCCCTCGACTGCCAAATATAAAAGTGCCTGTAACTTCGTTATTTGAGCAGCTAGAGGGGTCAAACGTCAAACTTGCACTTTTTCAAAAGGCTCCATCTCCAAAACCACGGAGGCTAGAGACTTGAATTTTAGCTTCAAATGCAGCCTGAACCCTGCCCCAAAAACCAAAAACACCATTCCGGACGAAAACCTGCGAAAAACCCCGAAAATTTCATGGCAAAGTGACCCCTCGACTGCCAAATATAAAAGTGTCTGTAACTTCGTTATTTGAGCAGCTAGAGGGGTCAAACTTGCACTTTTTCAAAAGGCTCCATTTCCAAAACCACGGAGGCTAGAGACTTGAATTTTAGCTTCAAATGTAGCCTGAACCCTGCCCCAAAAACCAAAAGCACCATTCCGGACGAAAACCTGCGAAAAACCCCGAAAATTTCATGGCAAAGTGACCCCTCGACTGCCAAATATAAAAGTGCCTGTAACTTCGTTATTTGAGCAGCTAGAGGGGTCAAACTTGCACTTTTTCAAAAGGCTCCATCTCCAAAACCACGGAGGCTAGAGACTTGAATTTTAGCTTCAAATGCAGCCTGAACCCTGCCCCAAAAACCAAAAACACCATTCCGGACGAAAACCTGCGAAAAACCCCGAAAATTTCATGGCAAAGTGACCCCTCGACTGTCAAATATAAAAGTGCCTGTAACTTCGTTATTTGAGCAGCTAGAGGGGTCAAACTTGCACTTTTTCAAAAGGCTCCATCTCCAAAACCACGGAGGCTAGAGACTTGAATTTTAGCTTCAAATGCGGCCTGAACCCTGCCCCAAAAACCAAAAACACCATTCCGGACGAAAACCTGCGAAAAACCCCGAAAATTTCATGGCAAAGTGACCCCTCGACTGCCAAATATAAAAGTGCCTGTAACTTCGTTATTTGAGCAGCTAGAGGGGTCAAACTTGCACTTTTTCAAAAGGCTCCATCTCCAAAACCACGGAGGCTAGAGACTTGAATTTTAGCTTCAAATGCAGCCTGAACCCTGCCCCAAAAACCAAAAACACCATTCCGGACGAAAACCTGCGAAAAACCCCGAAAATTTCATGGCAAAGTGATCCCTCGACTGCCAAATATAAAAGTGCCTGTAACTTCGTTATTTGAGCAGCTAGAGGGGTCAAACTTGCACTTTTTCAAAAGGCTCCATCTCCAAAACCACGGAGGCTAGAGACTTGAATTTTAGCTTCAAATGCGGCCTGAACCCTGCCCCAAAAACCAAAAACACCATTCCGGACGAAAACCTGCGAAAAACCCCGAAAATTTCATGGCAAAGTGACCCCTCGACTGCCAAATATAAAAGTGCCTGTAACTTCGTTATTTGAGCAGCTAGAGGGGTCAAACGTCAAACTTGCACTTTTTCAAAAGGCTCCATCTCCAAAACCACGGAGGCTAGAGACTTGAATTTTAGCTTCAAATGCAGCCTGAGCCCTACCCCAAAAAACAAAAACACCATTCCGGACGAAAACCTGCGAAAAACCCCGAAAATTGCATGGCAAAGTGACCCCTCGACTGCCAAATATAAAAGTGCCTGTAACTTCGTTATTTGAGCAGCTAGAGGGGTCAAACTTGCACTTTTTCAAAAGGCTCCATCTCCAAAACCACGGAGGCTAGAGACTTGAATTTTAGCTTCAAATGCAGCCTGAACCCTGCCCCAAAAACCAAAAACACCATTCCGGACGAAAACCTGCGAAAAACCCCGAAAATTTCATGGCAAAGTGACCCCTCGACTGCCAAATATAAAAGTGCCTGTAACTTCGTTATTTGAGCAGCTAGAGGGGTCAAACTTGCACTTTTTCAAAAGGCTCCATCTCCAAAACCACGGAGGCTAGAGACTTGAATTTTAGCTTCAAATGCAGCCTGAACCCTGCCCCAAAAACCAAAAACACCATTCCGGACGAAAACCTGCGAAAAACCCCGAAAATTTCATGGCAAAGTGACCCCTCGACTGCCAAATATAAAAGTGCCTGTAACTTCGTTATTTGAGCAGCTAGAGGGGTCAAACTTGCACTTTTTCAAAAGGCTCCATCTCCAAAACCACGGAGGCTAGAGACTTGAATTTTAGCTTCAAATGCAGCCTGAACCCTGCCCCAAAAACCAAAAACACCATTCCGGACGAAAACCTGCGAAAAGCCCCGAAAATTTCATGGCAAAGTGACCCCTCGACTGCCAAATATAAAAGTGCCTGTAACTTCGTTATTTGAGCAGCTAGAGGGGTCAAACTTGCACTTTTTCAAAAGGCTCCATCTCCAAAACCACGGAGGCAAGATACTTGAATTTTAGCTTTAAATGCGGCCTGAACCCTGCCCCAAAAACCAAAAACACCATTCCGGACGAAAACCTGCGAAAAACCCCGAAAATTTCATGGCAAAGTGACCCCTCGACTGCCAAATATAAAAGTGCCTGTAACTTCGTTATTTGAGCAGCTAGAGGGGTCAAACTTGCACTTTTTCAAAAGGCTCCATCTCCAAAACCACGGAGGCTAGAGACTTGAATTTTAGCTTCAAATGCAGCCTGAACCCTGCCCCAAAAACACCATTCCGGACGAAAACCTGCGAAAAACCCCGAAAATTTCATGGCAAAGTGACCCCTCGACTGACAAATATAAAAGTGCCTGTAACTTCGTTATTTGAGCAGCTAGAGGGGTCAAACTTGCACTTTTTCAAAAGGCTCCATCTCCAAAACCACGGAGGCTAGAGACTTGAATTTTAGCTTCAAATGCAGCCTGAACCCTGCCCCAAAAACCAAAAACACCATTCCGGACGAAAACCTGCGAAAAACCCCGAAAATTTCATGGCAAAGTGACTCCTCGACTGCCAAATATAAAAGTGCCTGTAACTTCGTTATTTGAGCAGCTAGAGGGGTCATGCTTGCACTTTTTCAAAAGGCTCCATCTCCAAAACCACGGAGGCTAGAGACTTGAATTTTAGCTTCAAATGCAGCCTGAACCCTGCCCCAAAAACCCAAAATACCATTCCGGACGAAAACCTGCGAAAAGCCCCGAAAATTTCATGGCAAAGTGACCCCTCGACTGCCAAATATAAAAGTGCCTGTAACTTCGTTATTTGAGCAGCTAGAGGGGTCAAACTTGCACTTTTTCAAAAGGCTCCATCTCCAAAACCACGGAGGCTAGAGACTTGAATTTTAGCTTCAAATGCAGCCTGAACCCTGCCCCAAAAACCAAAAACACCATTCCGGACGAAAACCTGCGAAAAACCCCGAAAATTTCATGGCAAAGTGACCCCTCGACTGCCAAATATAAAAGTGCCTGTAACTTCGTTATTTGAGCAGCTAGAGGGGTCAAACTTGCACTTTTTCAAAAGGCTCCATCTCCAAAACCACGGAGGCTAGAGACTTGAATTTTAGCTTCAAATGCAGCCTGAACCCTGCCCCAAAAACCAAAAACACCATTCCGGACGAAAACCTGCGAAAAACCCCGAAAATTTCATGGCAAAGTGACCCCTCGACTGCCAAATATAAAAGTGCCTGTAACTTCGTTATTTGAGCAGCTAGAGGGGTCAAACTTGCACTTTTTCAAAAGGCTCCATCTCCAAAACCACGGAGGCTAGAGACTTGAATTTTAGCTTCAAATGCGGCCTGAACCCTGCCCCAAAAACCAAAAACACCATTCCGGACGAAAACCTGCGAAAAACCCCGAAAATTTCATGGCAAAGTGACCCCTCGACTGCCAAATATAAAAGTGCCTGTAACTTCGTTATTTGAGCAGCTAGAGGGGTCAAACTTGCACTTTTTCAAAAGGCTCCATCTCCAAAACCACGGAGGCTAGAGACTTGAATTTTAGCTTCAAATGCAGCCTGAACCCTGCCCCAAAAACCAAAAACACCATTCCGGACGAAAACCTGCGAAAAACCCCGAAAATTTCATGGCAAAGTGACCCCTCGACTGCCAAATAAAAAAGTGCCTGTAACTTCGTTATTTGAGCAGCTAGAGGGGTCAAACTTGCACTTTTTCAAAAGGCTCCATCTCCAAAACCACGGAGGCTAGAGACTTGAATTTTAGCTTCAAATGCAGCCTGAACCCTGCCCCAAAAACCAAAAACACCATTCCGGACGAAAACCTGCGAAAAACCCCGAAAATTTCAAGGCAAAGTGACCCCTCGACTGCCAAATATAAAAGTGCCTGTAACTTCGTTATTTGAGCAGCTAGAGGGGTCAAACTTGCACTTTTTCAAAAGGCTCCATCTCCAAAATCACGGAGGCTAGAGACTTGAATTTTAGCTTCAAATGCAGCCTGAACCCTGCCCCAAAAACCAAAAACACCATTCCGGACGAAAACCTGCGAAAAACCCCGAAAATTTCATGGCAAAGTGACCCCTCGACTGCCAAATATAAAAGTGCCTGTAACTTCGTTATTTGAGCAGCTAGAGGGGTCAAACTTGCACTTTTTCAAAAGGCTCCATCTCCAAAACCACGGAGGCTAGAGACTTGAATTTTAGCTTCAAATGCGGCCTGAACCCTGCCCCAAAAACCAAAAACACCATTCCGGACGAAAACCTGCGAAAAACCCCGAAAATTTCATGGCAAAGTGACCCCTCGACTGCCAAATATAAAAGTGCCTGTAACTTCGTTATTTGAGCAGCTAGAGGGGTCAAACTTGCACTTTTTCAAAAGGCTCCATCTCCAAAACCACGGAGGCTAGAGACTTGAATTTTAGCTTCAAATGCAGCCTGAACCCTGCCCCAAAAACCAAAAACACCATTCCGGACGAAAACCTGCGAAAAACCCCGAAAGTTTCATGGCAAAGTGACCCCTCGACTGCCAAATATAAAAGTGCCTGTAACTTCGTTATTTGAGCAGCTAGAGGGATCAAACTTGCACTTTTTCAAAAGGCTCCATCTCCAAAACCACGGAGGCTAGAGACTTGAATTTTAGCTTCAAATGCAGCCTGAACCCTGCCCCAAAAACCAAAAATACCATTCCGGACGAAAACCTGCGAAAAGCCCCGAAAATTTCATGGCAAAGTGACCCCTCGACTGCCAAATATAAAAGTGCCTGTAACTTCGTTATTTGAGCAGCTAGAGGGGTCAAACTTGCACTTTTTCAAAAGGCTCCATCTCCAAGACAACGGAGGCTAGAGACTTGAATTTCAGCTTCAAATGCAGCCTGAACCCTGCCCCAAAAACCAAAAACACCATTCCGGACGAAAACCTGCGAAAAACCCCGAAAATTTCATGGCAAAGTGACCCCTCGACTGCCAAATATCAAAGTGCCTGTAACTTCGTTATTTGAGCAGCTAGAGGGGTCAAACTTGCACTTTTTCAAAAGGCTCCATCTCCAAAACCACGGAGGCTAGAGACTTGAATTTTAGCTTCAAATGCAGCCTGAACCCTGCCCCAAAAACCAAAAACACCATTCCGGACGAAAACCTGCGAAAAACCCCGAAAGTTTCATGGCAAAGTGACCCCTCGACTGCCAAATATAAAAGTGCCTGTAACTTCGTTATTTGAGCAGCTAGAGGGGTCAAACTTGCACTTTTTCAAAAGGCTCCATCTCCAAAACCAAGGAGGCTAGAGACTTGAATTTTAGCTTCAAATGCAGCCTGAACCCTGCCCCAAAAACCAAAAATACCATTCCGGACGAAAACCTGCGAAAAGCCCCGGAAATTTCATGGCAAAGTGACCCCTCGACTGCCAAATATAAAAGTGCCTGTAACTTCGTTATTTGAGCAGCTAGAGGGGTCAAACTTGCACTTTTTCAAAAGGCTCCATCTCCAAAACCACGGAGGCTAGAGACTTGAATTTTAGCTTCAAATGCAGCCTGAACCCTGCCCCAAAAACCAAAAACACTATTCCGGACGAAAACCTGCGAAAAACCCCGAAAATTTCATGGCAAAGTGACCCCTCGACTGCCAAATATAAAAGTGCCTGTAACTTCGTTATTTGAGCAGCTAGAGGGGTCAAACTTGCACTTTTTCAAAAGGCTCCATCTCCAAAACCACGGAGGCTAGAGACTTGAATTTTAGCTTCAAATGCAGCCTGAACCCTGCCCCAAAAACCAAAAACACCATTCCGGACGAAAACCTGCGAAAAACCCCGAAAATTTCATGGCAAAGTGACCCCTCGACTGCCTAATATAAAAGTGCCTGTAACTTCGTTATTTGAGCAGCTAGAGGGGTCAAACTTGCACTTTTTCAAAAGGCTCCATCTCCAAAACCACGGAGGCTAGAGACTTGAATTTTAGCTTCAAATGCAGCCTGAACCCTGCCCCAAAAACCAAAAACACCATTCCGGACGAAAACCTGCGAAAAACCCCGAAAATTTCATGGCAAAGTGACCCCTCGACTGCCAAATATAAAAGTGCCTGTAACTTCGTTATTTGAGCAGCTAGAGGGGTCAAACTTGCACTTTTTCAAAAGGCTCCATCTCCAAAACCACGGAGGCTAGAGACTTGAATTTTAGCTTCAAATGCGGCCTGAACCCTGCCCCAAAAACCAAAAACACCATTCCGGACGAAAACCTGCGAAAAACCCCGAAAATTTCATGGTAAAGTGACCCCTCGACTGCCAAATATAAAAGTGCCTGTAACTTCGTTATTTGAGCAGCTAGAGGGGTCAAACTTGAACTTTTTCAAAAGGCTCCATCTCCAAAACCACGGAGGCTAGAGACTTGAATTTTAGCTTCAAATGCAGCCTGCGAAAAACCCCGAAAATTTCATGGCAAAGTGACCCCTCGACTGCCAAATATAAAAGTGCCTGTAACTTCGTTATTTGAGCAGCTAGAGGGGTCAAACTTGCACTTTTTCAAAAGGCTCCATCTCCAAAACCACGGAGGCTAGAGACTTGAATTTTAGCTTCAAATGCAGCCTGAACCCTGCCCCAAAAACCAAAAACACCATTCCGGACGAAAACCTGCGAAAAACCCCGAAAATTTCATGGCAAAGTGACCCCTCGACTGCCAAATATAAAAGTGCCTGTAACTTCGTTATTTGAGCAGCTAGAGGGGTCAAACTTGCACTTTTTCAAAAGGCTCCATCTCCAAAACCACGGAGGCTAGAGACTTGAATTTTAGCTTCAAATGCAGCCTGAACCCTGCCCCAAAAACCAAAAACACCATTCCGGACGAAAACCTGCGAAAAACCCCGAAAATTTCATGGCAAAGTGACCCCTCGACTGCCAAATATAAAAGTGCCTGTAACTTCGTTATTTGAGCAGCTAGAGGGGTCAAACGTCAAACTTGCACTTTTTCAAAAGGCTCCATCTCCAAAACCACGGAGGCTAGAGACTTGAATTTTAGCTTCAAATGCAGCCTGAACCCTGCCCCAAAAACCAAAAACACCATTCCGGACGAAAACCTGCGAAAAACCCCGAAAATTTCATGGCAAAGTGACCCCTCGACTGCCAAATATAAAAGTGCCTGTAACTTCGTTATTTGAGCAGCTAGAGGGGTCAAACTTGCACTTTTTCAAAAGGCTCCATCTCCAAAACCACGGAGGCTAGAGACTTGAATTTTAGCTTCAAATGCGGCCTGAACCCTGCCCCAAAAACCAAAAACACCATTCCGGACGAAAACCTGCGAAAAACCCCGAAAATTTCATGGCAAAGTGACCCCTCGACTGCCTAATATAAAAGTGCCTGTAACTTCGTTATTTGAGCAGCTAGAGGGGTCAAACTTGCACTTTTTCAAAAGGCTCCATCTCCAAAACCACGGAGGCTAGAGACTTGAATTTTAGCTTCAAATGCAGCCTGAACCCTGCCCCAAAAACCAAAAACACCATTCCGGACGAAAACCTGCGAAAAACCCCGAAAATTTCATGGCAAAGTGACCCCTCGACTGCCTAATATAAAAGTGCCTGTAACTTCGTTATTTGAGCAGCTAGAGGGGTCAAACTTGCACTTTTTCAAAAGGCTCCATCTCCAAAACCACGGAGGCTAGAGACTTGAATTTTAGCTTCAAATGCAGCCTGAACCCTGCCCCAAAAACCAAAAACACCATTCCGGACGAAAACCTGCGAAAAACCCCGAAAATTTCATGGCAAAGTGACCCCTCGACTGCCAAATATAAAAGTGCCTGTAACTTCGTTATTTGAGCAGCTAGAGGGGTCAAACTTGCACTTTTTCAAAAGGCTCCATCTCCAAAACCACGGAGGCTAGAGACTTGAATTTTAGCTTCAAATGCAGCCTGAACCCTGCCCCAAAAACCAAAAACACCATTCCGGACGAAAACCTGCGAAAAACCCCGAAAATTTCATGGCAAAGTGACCCCTCGACTGCCAAATATAAAAGTGCCTGTAACTTCGTTATTTGAGCAGCTAGAGGGGTCAAACTTGCACTTTTTCAAAAGGCTCCATCTCCAAAACCACGGAGGCTAGAGACTTGAATTTTAGCTTCAAATGCAGCCTGAACCCTGCCCCAAAAACCAAAAACACCATTCCGGACGAAAACCTGCGAAAAACCCCGAAAATTTCATGGCAAAGTGACCCCTCGACTGCCAAATATAAAAGTGCCTGTAACTTCGTTATTTGAGCAGCTAGAGGGGTCAAACTTGCACTTTTTCAAAAGGCTCCATCTCCAAAACCACGGAGGCTAGAGACTTGAATTTTAGCTTCAAATGCGGCCTGAACCCTGCCCCAAAAACCAAAAACACCATTCCGGACGAAAACCTGCGTAAAACCCCGAAAATTTCATGGCAAAGTGACCCCTCGACTGCCTAATATAAAAGTGCCTGTAACTTCGTTATTTGAGCAGCTAGAGGGGTCAAACTTGCACTTTCTCAAAAGGCTCCATCTCCAAAACCACGGAGGCTAGAGACTTGAATTTTAGCTTCAAATGCGGCCTGAACCCTGCCCCAAAAACCAAAAACACCATTCCGGACGAAAACCTGCGAAAAACCCCGAAAATTTCATGGCAAAGTGACCCCTCGACTGCCAAATATAAAAGTGCCTGTAACTTCGTTATTTGAGCAGCTAGAGGGGTCAAACTTGCACTTTTTCAAAAGGCTCCATCTCCAAAACCACGGAGGCTAGAGACTTGAATTTTAGCTTCAAATGCAGCCTGAACCCTGCCCCAAAAACCAAAAACACCATTCCGGACGAAAACCTGCGAAAAACCCCGAAAATTTCATGGCAAAGTGACCCCTCGACTGCCAAATATAAAAGTGCCTGTAACTTCGTTATTTGAGCAGCTAGAGGGGTCAAACTTGCACTTTTTCAAAAGGCTCCATCTCCAAAACCACGGAGGCTAGAGACTTGAATTTTAGCTTCAAATGCAGCCTGAACCCTGCCCTAAAAACCAAAAACACCATTCCGGACGAAAACCTGCGAAAAACCCCGAAAATTTCATGGCAAAGTGACCCCTCGACTGCCAAATATAAAAGTGGCTGTAACTTCGTTATTTGAGCAGCTAGAGGGGTCAAACTTGCACTTTTTCAAAAGGCTCCATCTCCAAAACCACGGAGGCTAGAGACTTGAATTTTAGCTTCAAATGCAGCCTGAACCCTGCCCCAAAAACCAAAAACACCATTCCGGACGAAAACCTGCGAAAAACCCCGAAAATTTCATGGCAAAGTGACCCCTCGACTGCCAAATATAAAAGTGCCTGTAACTTCGTTATTTGAGCAGCTAGAGGGGTCAAACTTGCACTTTTTCAAAAGGCTCCATCTCCAAAACCACGGAGGCTAGAGACTTGAATTTTAGCTTCAAATGCAGCCTGAACCCTGCCCCAAAAACCAAAAACACCATTCCGGACGAAAACCTGCGAAAAACCCCGAAAATTTCATGGCAAAGTGACCCCTCGACTGCCAAATATAAAAGTGCCTGTAACTTCGTTATTTGAGCAGCTAGAGGGGTCAAACTTGCACTTTTTCAAAAGGCTCCATCTCCAAAACCACGGAGGCTAGAGACTTGAATTTTAGCTTCAAATGCGGCCTGAACCCTGCCCCAAAAACCAAAAACACCATTCCGGACGAAAACCTGCGAAAAACCCCGAAAATTTCATGGCAAAGTGACCCCTCGACTGCCAAATATAAAAGTGCCTGTAACTTCGTTATTTGAGCAGCTAGAGGGGTCAAACTTGCACTTTTTCAAAAGGCTCCATCTCCAAAACCACGGAGGCTAGAGACTTGAATTTTAGCTTCAAATGCAGCCTGAACCCTGCCCCAAAAACCAAAAACACCATTCCGGACGAAAACCTGCGAAAAACCCCGAAAATTTCATGGCAAAGTGACCCCTCGACTGCCAAATATAAAAGCGCCTGTAACTTCGTTATTTGAGCAGCTAGAGGGGTCAAACTTGCACTTTTTCAAAAGGCTCCATCTCCAAAACCACGGAGGCTAGAGACTTGAATTTTAGCTTCAAATGCAGCCTGAACCCTGCCCCAAAAACCAAAAACACCATTCCGGACGAAAACCTGCGAAAAACCCCGAAAATTTCATGGCAAAGTGACCCCTCGACTGCCAAATATAAAAGTGCCTGTAACTTCGTTATTTGAGCAGCTAAAGGGGTCAAACTTGCACTTTTTCAAAAGGCTCCATCTCCAAAACCACGGAGGCTAGAGACTTGAATTTTAGCTTCAAATGCAGCCTGAACCCTGCCCCAAAAACCAAAAACACCATTCCGGACGAAAACCTGCGAAAAACCCCGAAAATTTCATGGCAAAGTGACCCCTCGACTGCCAAATATAAAAGTGCCTGTAACTTCGTTATTTGAGCAGCTAGAGGGGTCAAACTTGCACTTTTTCAAAAGGCTCCATCTCCAAAACCACGGAGGCTAGAGACTTGAATTTTAGCTTCAAATGCAGCCTGAACCCTGCCCCAAAAACACCATTCCGGACGAAAACCTGCGAAAAACCCCGAAAATTTCATGGCAAAGTGACCCCTCGACTGCCAAATATAAAAGTGCCTGTAACTTCGTTATTTGAGCAGCTAGAGGGGTCAAACTTGCACTTTTTCAAAAGGCTCCATCTCCAAAACCACGGAGGCTAGAGACTTGAATTTTAGCTTCAAATGCGGCCTGAACCCTGCCCCAAAAACCAAAACACCATTCCGGACGAAAACCTGCGAAAAACCACGAAAATTTCATGGCAAAGTGACCCCTCGACTGCCAAATATAAAAGTGCCTGTAACTTCGTTATTTGAGCAGCTAGAGGGGTCAAACTTGCACTTTTTCAAAAGGCTCCATCT
Source organism: Chloromyia formosa (assembly GCA_964017055.1). Classification (NCBI taxonomy): domain Eukaryota; kingdom Metazoa; phylum Arthropoda; class Insecta; order Diptera; family Stratiomyidae; genus Chloromyia; species Chloromyia formosa. The sequence continues at coordinate 131,496,268 of OZ024814.1, forward strand.
CCAAAACCACGGAGGCTAGAGACTTGAATTTTAGCTTCAAATGCAGCCTGAACCCTGCCCCAAAAACCAAAAACACCATTCCGGACGAAAACCTGCGAAAAACCCCGAAAATTTCATGGCAAAGTGACCCCTCGACTGCCAAATATAAAAGTGCCTGTAACTTCGTTATTTGAGCAGCTAGAGGGGTCAAACTTGCACTTTTTCAAAAGGCTCCATCTCCAAAACCACGGAGGCTAGAGACTTGAATTTTAGCTTCAAATGCAGCCTGAACCCTGCCCCAAAAACCAAAAACACCATTCCGGACGAAAACCTGCGAAAAACCCCGAAAATTTCATGGCAAAGTGACCCCTCGACTGCCAAATATAAAAGTGCCTGTAACTTCGTTATTTGAGCAGCTAGAGGGGTCAAACTTGCACTTTTTCAAAAGGCTCCATCTCCAAAACCACGGAGGCTAGAGACTTGAATTTTAGCTTCAAATGCGGCCTGAACCCTGCCCCAAAAACCAAAAACACCATTCCGGACGAAAACCTGCGAAAAACCCCGAAAATTTCATGGCAAAGTGACCCCCTCGACTGCCAAATATAAAAGTGCCTGTAACTTCGTTATTTGAGCAGCTAGAGGGGTCAAACTTGCACTTTTTCAAAAGGCTCCATCTCCAAAACCACGGAGGCTAGAGACTTGAATTTTAGCTTCAAATGCAGCCTGAACCCTGCCCCAAAAACCAAAAATACCATTCCGGACGAAAACCTGCGAAAAGCCCCGAAAATTTCATGGCAAAGTGACCCCTCGACTGCCAAATATAAAAGTGCCTGTAACTTCGTTATTTGAGCAGCTAGAGGGGTCAAACTTGCACTTTTTCAAAAGGCTCCATCTCCAAAACCACGGAGGCTAGAGACATGAATTTTAGCT